>JARHVA010000909.1:795000-1260000 GCA_037957365.1 Torreya grandis | reverse complement strand
CTTGGAAAAATATAAGTAATAAAAAAATGTAGTACACATTATATACACGTAATATTTTTAAACTTTTACCAGTTATTGGTGTTATTTATCGTAATAGAACCCATCAAGCCTCAATCTCTCTTAGTGCATGCCTTAAGGGGTGCATCGAGAAAGGAGTAGACAGACCATTTTTACTTTATAGGATTGTTGTCCCTTTTGCCACTTGTTATCTACACACTTATCTCTTGAAAACCATTCCCCTAAGCTTGTTATTCTCTTTTACAGACTCCTCTAGTCATTTTACCACATTCATTACCCCTTTTCCTAGCCTAAACCCCCTTTCAATAGTTTACATGACTAGGTCAACTAGGTTGACCTTGTACTCTTATTGGTGAAACTCATTTAGGGTCTAGGTTAGATTTTGGCTAACCTAGCCCATGACCTAGTGAGTTTTTGTCAATAACGATACTAGGTCAACTGGGTTGACCTTGTTAGTAAAAACTTTCATAAGGTCTTAGGGTTAAATATGTCGATATACATAATCATTTTGTCATTATTTAGAGATGGGAAGAATAATTAAGAGTTATTACACATATGCTTATCCACCATTCTACTTGAGGATCAAGCTTAGGGTTTCATACTTTCTTTTGAGATATGGATCTTATCTCATGGATAAGTATTTTGGATGCATTGATAGGTGATGTAGCCTATAGATATTTATCCTTATCATCCTTACATACCACAACAACCTCTTGTGAATCGCCTTAGCCAAGGGAGAGATTGGGGCTTGATGGGTTTAACTTCAAAGGTAAGTATTCTTAACTTTTTATCTCTTTTGTAAGACTAGATAGATATGCATTTGTACTTCTCTTCCATGCATTAGGATTCCATATAAATTGATGTGAGTATAGGTCTTATATGCATGTTTAATTTTATTGTTTATTACCTCCACTTTCTGCTACAATATTTTGTGAGCACTATATTAGATTTCTTTACTTTACTTGTTATGAGTATAGTGAATATGAAAACATAAGACTTAGTTAGGGTTATTGCATAGTTTTTATTGACTGGAGGGTTTGGAACCCTCTTTATAAATATTATTATGGTAAGATATCCCCTAAATTGGTCTAATAGACTCATACTGATTGTGTTCCCAATTATATAATGTACCCCTAATTGAAAGTGTAAGTAGGATGTATCTTATTTGAGCTAGGATTGATTTGTAGATTTAATGAATTTTTGATTGCATAAATTTTGGTGAACCCATTGTGATTATAACCCTTGCATGTTTTCTTTCACATTTTTCATTTATATCATTTTATTTATTATTTTTCTATATTTACAATACTAGGTTGACAAGGCTGGTATAGTTTCTAACATTTGTGCATAGTTTTAACATAGAGTCACATTGAAACAACTTTGTTCTTTTTGTGTAAGTCTTCATCAGATATAGGTTATTAGATCAAATAGGTTGACACAATATTCTTATTTAATTTTAGATAGTAGACTATGTCGAATAGGTTGACTTAGTCTCTTACTTAGCTCTAGAAAAACAAACTAAGTTGACCATGCCGGTATAGTCATCTTAACATGTTTTAATAAATAGGGAATTACAAAACTAGGTTGACCCAGTTGACATAATTGGTAGAATTTGTAGGCAACATTCAAGGCACTTTAATAAAAAATTCATAGTCCTCAACATCTTCCAACTCACCAAGGTTCCTTTCTTTCTCTCTTTTTAAATTCAATTCTTCCTTATAGTTCTATTTTTCAAAGTTGTAGTCTTCAAAAATATAATCATACATCAAACTAAGTCGACTTGGTTAACCTAGTTCTATATTCTATCTTCTATCTGAAAGACTAGGTCGATCTAGTCAACTTAGTTCTTAAGGACTCTTACTTTTGAAATATAGCTATGACCTTGTCTACTCTATTTTATAATGTTTGCGTACACTATCATTTGAAATGACTCTATAATGTGCTTAAAATTAGGAATTAACAACTATATACTAGAACTTAATTCATGCTTTCACTTTTAGTTGTTTTCATGCTTAGAATAGATCACATAGTATAACTATGTGGTTTTTCAAGATACCATTTAGTTTAACTAATTTTTCTCTTTCTTGTACACACTAATAAATCACATAATTTCAAAATGCATTTAAGCATTTATCTATCTAAGGCCTACCTACTTGGATTTCATCACCAAGGGGGAAGCCAATTTGGTTTTATGGTCAAGTATAAACACATGGTTAATGTTATACATTGGCAAAGAACCTGACACCCTTATAACTATGGGATTGTGAAGTGAGGGGGTAGGCCCCAATACCAAGGTAGTACCATTGCCAAAATAGATCCCTTTCAGCCTAAATGTCCTAAAACCATATATAGATTGCTTTATACTTCCTTACTTTTAGCCAACTTCCCTATCACACTTAAAATAACACTTTATAATAATCTAACAACATTCAAGATGACCATTTAGTTATCGTTTACTTTTTTAGATAACTGCATGATCTTTACTCATTGTATGTTGTATTGTAAAAACTTGTATTGGCCAACATTAGTGAAAAGTTTTATGATATGTGCCTCAATTGGGATCATTCTCATTAACTCAATTGATTTTGTGTTTTCTTTCATTTCTTGCTTTAAATTACATTGTAAATTTTTTCCTAGTTTTAGTACGCTTTTATTTTATTTGACACAATCTCTTACATACTATCTATTTCCACTACCTACAATATTGAGTCGACCTAGTCAACCCAGTACTCATTTTTGCCTCTCAATTTATAGTACTAAGTCAATCTCATTTACTCTATATCCTTATCAGGCTGTTCTTTATCTCAGGTTATAGTAATAAGTCAA
Source organism: Torreya grandis (assembly GCA_037957365.1). Classification (NCBI taxonomy): domain Eukaryota; kingdom Viridiplantae; phylum Streptophyta; class Pinopsida; order Cupressales; family Taxaceae; genus Torreya; species Torreya grandis. The sequence goes on along the minus strand of JARHVA010000909.1, from coordinate 1,257,156 downwards.
CTCTATCAATTATGTATCCTTGTTTACTCAGTTTTCATACTCTATTTCCAATACTAGATTAACCCAATCAACTTTGTATTCTTATCTGCCTTATGTCTCTCTTTAATTTGCATCAACTTGGCCTCACCTAATATCTCTCCTTCATCATGAACTTCTTATTAAAATATAAAACTAAGTTTAATTCAATGGATATGATGAGTCTTACCAACCTTAATAGGTTCTCCCATGAGTAGCTTATGGCTATTATCTTAGATGAAAGTAATGTTCATATATCCACTCACACTACAAACTATGGGAATCCTCATCATTATTATTCACTTCAAAATAATTTCTTCTCACTTGAATAAAAATCTAAATTAGATCATACACCATAAATGCTCTTCTTCATCAATGATTTTCATATTGAGGAGCCTCATTCACCTTCTCCCATGTTATAACATGGATTTGGGAATACTATATTTTTTTCTTCTTAGCCACTTCCCTCTATTTTGACTTGGTATCATACCATGACTTCTTCTAATTTGAATTCCTCTACCTCCATGCCTAGTATCTCTACTAACATGGTAGATTATACATCTAGTGGGCCTCTTCCAAGACCCACTCTTCATAATTCCTCCACTAGTGCATAATTTTCTACCCATGGTAATCATGCCTCTAGTGCTACTTCTTCTCATCCCTCTACTAATCCATAATTTACCACACAAGTAAACTATGCCACTAGTGCCTCACTTACTAACAGTTCTTTTCAAACTCTTATTAGCACCTATAATGGTACTTAAGCCACTACTATCAACTCCAAAGATTCAAATAGTAATACAACTCAAACCCATAAACTCTTATTATAAAATCTTAATCAAATGAATGATTTTCAAGATAAAAATTCAAATCAAATGATGCAAATGCAAAATCATCTTATCCATATTCAAACCCACCCTCAACAGATGCCATGGGACATGCATAATTAAAATGTTCCCTCACCTCCTCTTCAAGATTATTATGGTAATATTATCCCTCAACCTCCTCTTGTTAATAAAATAATCAAGCATCTTAAAAATGAGCCTCTTACATCTCAAATTTCTAATATCGATATAGGAGGTATCACACCTACCATTTCCTACAATGAGTTAACCGATCCTACTCTTCATTTAAAAACTAGAAACCTATATAAAGACTAGGTCAAGTGAAATACCTTTGTTACTACAAAGATATTAGAAAAAATTCTCATGGTTGATGATTTATATTGGTACAACCAACTTAAATCTCAATCTATTACTAGTTTGGAAGATTTAGTTAATACTCTAGTCCAAGAGTTCCAAACTAGTAATCTCCTTGAGAATACCTTGGCCCATTTTATCAATTATAAGTAGTTTAAGACTAAAAACACATAATATTTAATTAAATGTTGGAAGACCTTGACTAACAAATGGGAACACATTATGATAAATGATAACGTTTTTCATCTATTTACCAATACTCTCTATCCCAAGTTACAATATCAGGTGTAGACTCTCTCTCCATGTACTTTAGAGGAGGATATTGACCAAACTAAGTATTAAGATTTATTTATGCATAAATTCAAGCCATCTCAACCTTCCATGGGTAATTTCATGTTACTCAAAAATAACAATCATCATGTTACCAATGTGGTGTCACCTAATCTTATGATACCATTCATACTATTCAAGCTGTTGTTCCCAACCAAACTTTGAAATAGGATTCTCCTCTTAACCACATCAACAATCCTCATTTATCTTTTAACAAAAACATCAATGATCATAAACATTTATCCATAAAATAATTTCAAAATCATATCTCAAGGCCTCTCCCATGAGAACTTGATCCCAATCATCCCATGAAATGTTGGTATGATCTCAATAAATTTTGTTGGTTTCACACTAGTTGGGGTAATTCTCATGATACTTATAGTCATCTTTGTAATCTGGATATGGATTTCCTTCTTGGTACCATTTTTGACCATGATTTTATCATTCTTAAATTCCAACAAGCCTATGATATAGCTTTCAAATCCCATGAAACACAAATTAAATATCAATCTTTGATTTAGGCTAATGCTCATTTGGCCACCTATAAATATCCTCTTCCAAATCATGAAGATAATCAAGACAACCCTACCTCTTATGCCAATAATATTGATAGTCTTCTTGACCCAACTCATAAATATAATGTGGTCAATATGACTAACATGCTAAGGGTGGTTAATTTCATTGATCCTCAACCCATCCATACACCTCATTTGTCTTGTACATTTCATGTTATATAAGATTATTATCCAACTCACTTAACTAAGTTGGGGCCCTAAGACCTCATATATTTTGATGAACCAATTCCAACACCTCCCTTGGATAAGACTTCTCATACCATTTCTACCATCCCTCCATCTTATTTACCTATTACCAATGGTACTCAACCTTCTATAAACACTTATTCTAATAATTCTCAAACCACACCTGCATTAACAATCCCATCTTTTCAAGACAATTTACAAACTTGTCCTTCAATTAAACCTTTTTCCTCCTATCATCATAAATTCACATGTACTTTGGATCCTCCTTTTAAGGACCATATTAAACACTATGTACCTATTTATAATAGTCCACTTATGGGTTATGATGAGTGGGATCTTATTATAGAAATCACTAATCTCCCATATCAAATCCTATTTCTCGAACTTCTGTGTACCTTTATACATCATCATAATCATATTTTGTAATTTTTATTTGAAATAAAAATCTCTCATCCTCCCTTAGCAAAACAAGAAACCACCTTTTCTAGATCAAAATATACCATTTTAAAATAATGTGAAGAGATGTCCGTACATGTTGATTTAATAATGGACACATCTCTTTCACTCAAATTCTTGATTGCTTCTATGATCCTCGATAAGATATTGCTTTATGTGAATGATCCTCTTCTACTTATTAGTGTCCAAATTGGTGATATCTAAGTCAAGTGTGCCTTGATTGATGAGGGTTCTGACACTTGTGTTTCCTCTCTCTACTTTATAAAAACACTTGGATATTTCGAGTGTAATCTTAAGTCCACATGCAACACATGTCAAGGGTATGATCAAAGGCAAATGTCTCCTTTAGGTTGTGTTTGGCTCCCCATTACCATCCCACCTATCACTATTCACATCAAGGTGATGATATTAAAATTTTCCTCTCACCTATAACATTTTTCTTGGTAGGCCATAGACTCATCGTATAAGAGCAGTTGCCTCTTTTGATTACCAATGTATCAAATTCACTTACAATGGATCCATCTATAGGATTTAGGGTTACACTAACCCTTGGAAGTTTGAACAATTTCAAGACCTTGGTGTATTCAAGATTCATACCCTTGAAACCTTACAAAGCGTTCCATTTTCATGAATCTCAATGATTTAACTATCCTATCAATTTCACTCGAGGTTATAGTGGTCACCCCAAACTCTTTGGGATTATACCCCCTAACCTCCTAGATTCTAATGATGATGAACCTAACAAGATCAATCTCAAGATCAGAAATTTACATCTCTCACCTCATATCATCTCTTACCTTCCCATTTATTTAAAAACTCATTCTCATCAACCACTTTGTGATGACATCCCCATTATCTTAACTAAGACTCAACATTACATTCATCACAGCACATCGAATGATAATGTCATCCCTACATATGCCATTGACCTTCATACACCTAATTATGACCATGGTTTATTCAATATTCCTACCCTTGAACCCTTACCAAGCATTCCATTTTCATGAATCTCAATTATTTAACTTTCCTATCAATTTCACCCAAGGTTATAGTGGTCACCCCAAACTCTTTGGGAATATACCCCCTAACCTCCTAGATTCTGATGATGATGAACCTAAAAAGATCAATATCAAGTTCAAAAATTTATATTTCTCACCTCATATCATCTCTTACCTTCCCATTTATTTAAAACCTCATTCTCATCAACCACTTTTTGATGACATCCCCGTTATCTTAACTAAGACTCAACATTCCATTCATCACACCACATCGAATGACAAGGTCATCCCTACATACGCTATTGATATTCATACACATAATTATGATGATGGATATACCTTAGATGATCCATTATTAGGAGGTATTTTTTAAGCCCATGATGCTGAGATTATTCATTATCATTCCTCTTAGCTTTAGTCTTTTAGTATATCTTTATGTATTCCATCTTACATCATTCCTAATATTAGCATTTTTTCCTCTTGATCGTAGGGTAGAGATGATGTACACACCTCCATTTTTTGAATAAATTTATAGGATTATAGTTATATATCATGTTATAAATAGTCCTAATTACTTTTATAGATATCATGACCCCTCTAGCCTATTTATCCCTAAGATGCTTGCCACTATCCTTCAGACTTTTGTGGACGCTGTCACTCCCTTAGTAGATCCTAGTTTAGATTCTATTTCCACTTCCTCTATAGCTAAGTATTTTCCTATTTTTGATCCTATTGATCCTTTAGTTTAGCCTTGCCAATCTCTCCACCAAACCCTCCTTCTCTTGGTGATGGTTTTTTCCCTTTATCATAACTAGTTATTTCATCTAACAAATGGGTTGATCAGCATTATTGTGACATATATAAAGTTTACGTTCACTAGACTAGAGACTATTCCCTATACTAAGATCCATCATCTTCTGTTTCACCTCCTCTTATGAGTACACCTACCAGTATTACTCATAGGCATATCTATTTCTTCCATGGCACAGATAATCATTCATCCACAAATTATCATAAGTTGTGACAATATATCAACACTTTATATCCCACTACTCCTTATCCATTAGAAAAGGCTATATCTTCCCCCAAAGTATTACCTAAGTATCTTCCTAAAAATGGAGATGTATATTGTCTCTGGCACTAATGTGGCACACATCACATTGATCATTGGTGTATCCTTCAACATCATCTTAAGTATCAACTCCTAAGCATTATTATACCTTGTATCATTCCTCCCATGGGTCAATCTTATATAAATCCCACCTTCTTCCCCCATGGTTCCACCTCTTGTGGTCCCTCCTCCACCCATGAATCACTCACCCATGGACCTTCCCTTACCCATAGATCCTTCTTTACCAGTGATTCCCTTACCTATGGCTCCTTCCCTGCTGATGACCCCTTCATCTCCCATAAAAACCACTCCCATGAATTTTCCTAAGAATACGATACATGATATACCTCATCAACACTATCCTTCAAGCATTACTACCTTTTATATCGAGGAGATTCAATGTGAAGTATTTTCTCAACTTTCCTTGAAGATCGATGAGACATTAGCTGCAGTTCGCAGTCAAGTTCATAGAGACTTATTAGATGTTATGGATATGTATGTGGACAAATATATCAATACTTATGAACACAAGCATAATTTTTTTACATTTTAATTTAGATTGGACGTGTGATCTAACTTTACATTTATCTATTTTATATCATTTAACATTGTGTCAAATTCTTATCTATCTTACATGGTGATTTTGGTTTTGCACTTTTGCTTATGTTGTCATTATGTTCTCTTATAGATTTTTTCTTTGCATTTTTTATTCTTGAATTCATTTTATTATTACTCCCTTGTTCTTTTTCATGATTGTTTTCTATCTTATCTCTATAAACACAAATAATTGTTATTGTGACTTGGTTATATAAACCTTGGTCCCTTTGGTCATTCCTTATTTACCATGTGATTAGTTATAAATTTTTTTCTCTGATTATAATCTCTTTTTATAGGTCCATTTTAGATCTCCTTCTATTCCCCTTTATTACCTTTTTCAAACTAAGCATACACATGGCTGAGACTTTTGATAACATGCTAGTTCATCATTAAGCCAAAGTGTTCTATTTTATCTTGTCTTTGGATACTTATCTTGTTGAATTGTGGAGCTAAAAGCTTCACTGAATGTGCAAATGTGGAGGTTGTTGGGTTACACAGCAACCGACATCGGTCAGATCCAACCGACATCGGTTAGGGGTCGACCGACATCAGTTATCTTCAGCTACACAGTAACCGGCATCAGTTATGGTCGGTCGGCATCGGTTAGACAGGAACTGACATCGATCACCTGTGTGTTTCCAAAACTGTCCTAATTTTAGATGAACAGTTAGTTTACATGTAAAGACTAATTTTAGTCTTGAGTTCACATTTTTATTTATTGTTTGCTTTGGGTTCTATGTAAGAGACCCATGGGGCTGTATTGTAATGTAAACAAGATCAATTAGATCTGTAAGTGTGAAAGATCAAGAAGATCTATGGAAGGCATGTGTAATATCAATTAGATTTGTGAGGTAGCAAGATCAAGAAGATCTGCAACACAAGGGGTGAGCAAGATCAGTTAGATTTGCAAGGTGCAAGATCAAGAAGATCTGCTGGAATCAATTCATGATTTGAGTTGGTTGTAATTGATTGAGAGAGAGAAAACTCTTGAAAGAGAAAAACTGTACATCTTTGAGGTGTGAGGAGAAAGAGATTTCTTCATTGTATTTCCTTCGGGAAGAGTTTAATATAGATTGTATTGTTTCTTGTATCTTCTATTCTTTGTTGTTTCTGATTTCTAGTTACTTATTACTTCTAGTTTAATTCCATGTTTAGTTGCTTATACAAAAGTAATCAATTGTATTGTAAGGTCCTAACAAGTGGTATCATAGCTACATGTGTATACACTAACAATTAGTATCAGAGCTACTTGTGTATACACTAACAATTCGTATCAGAGCAGGTTAGTGTTTGTTGATTATAGAAGTCACTCACAGGGGTTTCTGTTTGAGTGGGAGTAAAGCAATGGCAGAAGAAAGTAAACTAAGAATGGAGAAATTCAATGGCAAGAATTATCAATTATGGAGGATGCAGATAGAAGATTATTTGTATCAGAAAGATCTATACTTACCGTTGGGTGGGGTTTCTATGAAGCCCATAGATATGAAAGATGAAGAATGGAGTGTTCTTGATCGAAAGGCTCTTGGATCTATAAGGTTGAGCCTGGCAGCTTATGTGATTTCCAACTTATCACAGGCAAAGACAATGGTAGATTTAATGGATACTTTGGCAAATTTATATGAAAAACCCTCATCTTCGAATAAGGTATATCTTATGAAGCAATTATTTAATTTGTAAATGCAGGAAGGTGGATCTGTATATAGTCATCTTAGTGATTTCCATGGATTTGTAAATCAGTTAGTTTCGGTCAAAATAATTTTTGATGATGAAATTAAGGCTCTCTTAATCTTATGCTCTTTACCTGAAAGTTGGCATAGTTTTTTAATGGTAGTTAGTAATACTGCGTCTGCTTCAAATATCTTGAAAGTTGATGATGTTGTTAGTGTAATCTTGAATGAAGAAATTCATAGGAAAATCATAGGGGAAACATCAGGGAATGCTTTAAGTATTGAAAGTAGGGGAAAGCAAAGAGAGAAGGGTGAGCAAGGGAAATCAAGGTCAAAGATAGACAGTAGATCCAAATCCAAGAATGGAGGTATAACCTGCTGGAATTGTGGAAAGAAAGGACATGCAAAGAAAGATTGTTGGTTGAAAGAAGATCATAATGAAGGTAATAAAGAAGCAAATGATGCAGGTATTGTTGCATAGGATGCTCTTATATTTTCTTTGGATAGTCAGGTAGAATCATGGGTTTTAGATTCTGGTGCTTCTTTTCATGCAACCCCAAATAGAGAATTTTTCAATGATTATGTCCATGGAGACTTTGGAAAAGTTTATTTAGGGGATGGTGAGCCTTTTCAAATTGTTGTCAAAGGAAAAGTGCAGCTAAAATTGCAGAATGGAAACACATGGGTGTTGAAGGATGTCATGCATGTACCCATCCTGAAGAGGAATTTAATTTCTACAGGAAAGTTAAGTGATGAGGGTTGCACAGTAACTCTCACAGCTGAATCTTGGAAAGTTTCCAAGGGTGCACTTGTATTAGCTAGAGGTAAGAAAGTAGGTACACTTTATCTATCTACTTGTATTACTGATTCTCTTTCTATTTTATCTACTTTAGATGTAGATGCAAAGATGTGGCACTGTAGGCTTGGTCACATGAGTGAGAAGGGAATGGATATTCTTAAGTCAAAAGGTAAGTTTTCAGATTTGATAGATCTATATTTATGTGAGCATTGTATTTTTGGGAAACAGAAGAAAGTGAGATTTCTCAAAACTGGGTCAACAAAGAAGAAGCACAAGTTGGAGCTTGTTCACATAGACGTGTGGGGACCAGCTCAGGGAGCTTCTATTGGAGGATCACAATATTATGTTTATTTTATTGATGATGCTACAAGAAAGGTATGGGTTTATTGCATAAAGAGGAAATCTGATGTTTTTGACACATTTAAGAACTGGAAAGCCTTGGTTTTTAATGAGAAGATGATGTACAGTGATAAGCTCAAGAGGCTGAATAATTCTAAGTAGGGCAATCTTGATTTGGATGAGGTTATGATCCAAAATGAGCTCACGGGTAAAAATCATCACTCACAAGAAAACATAGACACCAACGTCAGTCAGGTAGAGACCGACATCAATCAGGCAAGAACCGACGTCGGTCAGGTGAAGACCGAAGTCAATGGTGTCAGGTAGGTGGAAATTGACGTCGATCAGATGGCACTTGACATCGGTCAGGTTGGTTAGGTGAAACTAACATCGGTCGGGTGCAGACTGAGAGATGACCAAGATCAGTCACTGTCAGAATGAAATTTGGGCAGACAACAAGCTGTTAATGAGTCTCAAATGCCCATGAGGAGGTTTGAAAGGGTAAGTAAGCCTCAAATTCATTATTCCCCTTCTTTATACTACTTGTTGCTAATTGATGGTGGAGAACTAGAAATTTTTGAAGAGGCAATGCAGGTAGAATCCAAGAAATAATGAGAGCATGGCATGAATGAGGAAATTGATTCCTTAGAAGAGAACCAAACGTGGGATTTGGTTGAGTTGCCAGCCGAAAAGAAAGCACTAAAAAACAAATGGGTTCACAGGGTAAAGGAAGGAGAGAATGGACAAATGAGACATAAGGCCAGGTTGGTATTAGAGAGGTTCAATATGCAGGATGAAAAAATAGTAAGCACACCTAGACTAGATATTGCCCAAGTAGTGGGAGTTATCAGCAAGTTTATGGCCAATCCAGGAAAGGAACACTGGAAAGTAGTTCAGTGGATTCTTAGATATCTGAGAGGGACCAGTAGTAGGCATTTATGCTATGGAGGGTAAACACTTCTCTACATTGGTATGTAGATTCAAATATGGTAGGTGACTTGGATGGCAGGAGAAGCACCATAGAATATGTGTTCATTATTGGTGGAATGGTGGTTAGCTAGATTTCAAAGTTGCAAAAGGTTGTTGCCCTGTCTACTATAGAGGCAGAATACATTGCAGTCACAGAGGCTAGTAAGAAAATGATATGGATGACTCAGTTCATGGAAGAGTTGGGAAAAGAGCAAGAGAGTTGCAGATTGTACAGTGATAGTCAAAGTTTAATTCATTTGGCAAAGAATTCAGCCTTTCATTCAAGAACCATACAACTTAGGTACCACTTCATTAGACAAGTATTGGAGGATGGATAGTTGAAGCTGGAAAATATCCATATGGATAAGAACCCTATAGATATGTTAACAAATCTAGTAATAAAGGAGAAGTTGAATCTTCATTAACCTTTTGTTGATCTTTAAGATTGAACTTGAAGATGGAGAAACAAGCCAGAAACAAATTAGAGGATGTTGCTGTATAGGTACAAGTGCAGCTATTTATCTCCAAGTGGGAGATTGTTGAGTTGTGGAGCTAAAATATTCACTAAATGTGCAAATGTGGAGGTTGCTGGGTTACACAGTAACTGAGATTGGTCATATCCAACCGACATCAGTTAGGGGTTGACTGACATCGGTTATCTTTAGCTACACAGTAATCGACATCAGTTATGGTTGGCTGGCATCAGTCAGACAGGAACTGACATTGATCACCTGTGTGTTTCTAGAACTGTTCTAATTTTAGATGAATAGTTAGTTTGCATGTAAAGACTAATTTTAGTCTTGAGTTCGTGTTTCTAATTATTGTTTTCTTTGGGTTCTATTTAAGAGACCCATGGTGCTGTATTGTAATGTAAGCAAGATCAATTAGATCTGCAAGTGTGCAAGATCAAGAAGATCTATGGAAGGTGTGTGTAAGATCAATTATATCTATGGGGTATCAAGATCAAGAAGATCTACAACACAAGAGATGAGAAAGATCAATTAGATATGCAAGGTGCAAGATCAAGAAGATCTGCTAGAGTCAATTTAGGATTTGAGTTGGTTGTAATTGATTGATTGAGAGAGAACTCTTTAAGGAAAATTATTGTACATCTTCGAGGTGTGAAGAGAAAGAGATTTCTTCATTGTATTTCCTTATGGAAGAGTTTAATACAAATTGTATTATTTTTTGTATCTCCTATTCTTTGTTGTTTTTGATTTCTAGTTACTTATTACTTCTGGTTTAATTCCGTGTTTAGTTTATTATACAAAAGTAATCAATTGTACTGTAAGGTCCTAACAAGTGGTATCAGATCTACTTGTGTATATACTAACATATATTTATTTATCCAAATACTAAAGCTCATTCATGTGTATCATTCTATCTCTCATGATTGGTCATTCCAAGTCCATATGGATGAAGAATCTTATAAATACATAAAAACATTCAAAAGCTAAATCATTTAACAAAAGGAAATGTTCTAAAAGACAACATTTAAAATTTCTCAATAGTCAAATCACACTAAAAGATGTGATTCTAAGCACATTTCCTTTTTCTAATCAAATCTCAAAATCCATATTTAGCCTCATGATAAATACAAGCAATGTCCATTAGGATGTGGCAGGGTAGTAGATTAGAAACGGAGAATAAAAAAATATTCTAGTGCTACGTATTTTTTCATGTAAGTACCCAATCTTTGTAGTAGACTGATGGCTTTGTAATGGGTCTTGAGGATCAGGGAACATGTTGTGGGAAGGTAGGTCCATTTTACCTTTCTTGTTCAAAACAACCCATGTGATTTGATCTTAGTAACATACTTATTTACCTATGTAGCTTTACATCTATAACGAATAGGTATACTCTGTATATTGATGGTCACTAGTCAGTTAGTATCTTCTCATGTCCTTAGCATGCCTCATGTCTCCTAAGGTATTCTCATATGATGTCAGGCATCTAGAACAACAAACATGCTCTGGCACCACTTGTCAGGATGCGAAATACCGAAAGCACACAATTGATTACCAAACCAAGCAACTTAATATGCGGAAATAACCAGATTCACCAAGTAACTAGAATTCAAAATAACACATGATATGAGAGACAATACACAACTTGTATTAACACTTTATAGAAAAGATTACAACAAAGAGCCACCACACTCTTCCACCTTACAGAGGATTGCCACACCTCAAGTGTACAGTAATTCTTCTTCACAAAGCTCTCTCTCTCAGGTCCCAACACCCAACTCAAACACAGAGTTGGTGTTCACCTCCAGTGCTCCACGCACACCACAAGTGCTCCACGCTCTCCACAAGTACTCAAGGTACTTCAAGTAGATCTCCCATGAACCTGTAATAACCTGCAATTCAACAGACCATACTTATGGAAGGAACTGCCATGCCTTCCTCTTAGCTCTCCATGTACTCCACGTACATACCAATGAGTACACACCGTACTCCAAGTAGATCCTGCCTGATCCTGCTCCCTGTTGTGTTGTTGTCCTATCTGATCTCCAACCTACAGATCAATAAATGGTTTTGCACACCTGTGAACCTCGACCTTGCACACACACACACCTACAGATCAACGATCTTACTTACCATGTAGATCTCCTATAAGCCATGCTCACCTGATGACCAAGACCATACACACTTGAAGAACTCAGCTGGCTCTCCAATCCAGCACCAACACGCCTGGTACTGTGGCACTAGGAGGAACGCACCATTGCTCTACCTCACACACCAAAGTAGCTTATAATTATGCTCTCTTACTCCCTAGCACCAGTTTCCAATACAACCATGAGTTTATTATATAGATCTCATCAAATAATAATTAGACATCTAATTACAATAATTAGATCTGCAGCTATGAGTCTAAAATTAGCACTCATCATGCAAACACTTGGTTCATCAACCAACTGCCTGTAATAAACTTGCAGTCGAACCACACAGGCGACCGACGTCGGTCCCTGTCTGCCTGGAGGTGACCGACGTCGGCCGATCCCTGACCGACGTCGGTTGCTTCTCTTTGCTATCCTACCGACGTCGACTGATCAGACTGACCCCAGTTTCTCTGCAACTCAACAACCCTCAGCAACCTCCTCTCCCCTGTTTGCATCAGTGAAGCTTTTAGCTCCACAACCTAACACATATGATGCCTACGTTATGATTCTTACATTCCCTTTTTCACTCCCTACTATCCTAGTATTTCCCACTAATAAATATTATTCTATGCATTGATCACTCCCCTAGGGATTCTATTTATGAGTTGCACTGTAAGATCATGGATAAGACCTGGGATTCCTCACAAATTACCTAAATTTTCACATTATCATTCAAAGAATCTATTTTTACCATATTTTCACATTATTTACACCTCATTGGTGTTCCCTTTGTGAGTTTTAGTGTAAGACCATGGATAGGACCTGGGTTTCCTCACAAAATTTTCCAATATCCAAGTCACAATGAAATTACATGTGTCAAATATTAGATAAGATGTGATTGATTATGAGTTACACATAATTGACATGTTTACCATCTTGATTTAGTATGTTTTATGATTACTTAATTAATATTTCACTTTTATCTTCTTATTTTACAATTGCATGTAAGAATCCAACTATTTTTAATGTTTTTCATGCTTTCAAACTTGAATTAATGTGATTAATTTAAGACCATTTTGCCAATTTTATATCTCTTTTGTACTTTCCTACATGATTTAGTATGATTAATTGAATTAATTGATTTATTTTTATACCATTTCTATTTCACATGGTTTTCACTTTGTTGCATTATTTTCATACTTCCCAATGTGACTTAGTATGATTTTACTTGATTTAATTTGGTACCACTCTTTCTCATGGTTTAAAAACAAAATTTCCTTCTTATTTACCACTCTTTGGTTTATTATATTTAGTCATATTTTTGTTATTACACATTTCTCAACATGAAATAATGTGCAGTGCATTTGTTTTTGATTAATTATACTTTTCCAAGTCTCTTTTTTGCTTGTTTCTTTTTAACCATGTATACGTCCTACATAATGCTAGAAAATAAAACACAACACATATATTTCCTATAACATATACAACAAAATAAAAATACATGTTCTAAAAATAAATATATCCATGCATCCACAACCACAACCACAACCACAATACAAACACATAAGATTTAAATCCAACTATCCAAATAAGATATCTCTATATATATCACGTGTTTTTGATACAAAATACAAAAATACATCACTACAGATCTAAGATTGGGCTCTATCATGCCTTTCTCATGGCCTAGCCACACTACCCATTTATGCCTTAAATAGTCCCCTCTTAATAGTATGCTGTAAAGAGGATGTTTGAGATCTGAAGCCTACTACCTATCCCTATAAGTTGGCTACTTGGGCTTGTACCCATTGTAGACACCTAAAAAGTGTCTAACCCTTGGTCATCCTCTCTCCCCTTTGGTCCCTTGCCACTTCGACTATCCCTAACCCACCTAGGTCTTATTAATTGGAAATAATCATCTATTTTTAATTAAATAAGTCCCTTACCTCCCTCCTTAGACACCTCACCCATGACACCTCGCCTAGGACACCTCACCTTGGACCATTTCCCAACCTATGACTCACCTAAGACTTATTCTTCCTTCCCTCTAATCGCCTAACCAACTCTCATGCATCTTTATCCTTACCTTCGACCAATTCTCCAACCGACTATGCACTTGGCGGATGCAGAACAGGCTTGGTGCCCTTTTACGTGTTTTGCACCCACCGACATTGGTCAACTGTCGGCCGATGCCGGTGGGATCACCGACGTCAGTTTACTTAAACTGACGTCTCACCTCTTTCTTGCTTGGATCACAAAATCACAATTTCTCACGGTGAATCAAACTTCTAATCACAAAACTCTGAATCACGGAGCTAATCTGGAATCTAGAGTCTTCAACCATCCATCAATCTGACCACCTCTCTGCCAATCAATCTCACTCTCTCCCTCAGGTACACACAGCAAGCTTCTACAAGCACAATAGGGATTCTCCATCAGCAATAGGTCTTCACATCTGGCAACACCAATGACAGGCACACCAGTCTGCAACACTTCTTCAGCAGGGCACAGGTAAGTACTCTATTTGTGTTTTCATTGTGCTTTATAGTCATTTGCTTCTAAGCTAGATTCAGCACTTTTATCCCCCCAGACCAGACTACTAACAGACCAGACCAAACCCGAATCCCATCTCCTTATTATCTCTATCCTCCGTCAGACCATACTCTCTGCCCATTTACCCAGACTCTCAGACCCAAACTCCAGACCATTTAACCAGGCCCAAACTCTATCTCAAACCCGTTCACAGACCACTCAAACAGACCCAGATCTAACCTGACCCTATCCACAGACCACAAACTTGACCAGACCCCGTCTAAGCCTACTACCCTGACTGACGCCGGTCACTACCCCAACCAACGTTGGCAGACTAACCGACGTCAGCCCCTTGATCAACCAACGCCGGTAGGACCACCGACATCGGCGACTGTGCCCAGTTCGACAACATCACTCAGGTAAGCCTTTGCTTCCTTTTCTCTTTCAGTCTTCTTATCATATCAGTATCTTTACATTCTATCTTTTATCAGACTCTCTTTTCTATCAAACAGTGGGTTGACCTCCCTTAAGGAAGTTTTCATACTTCTGGGAACAAGCTTTCACTTGGCAACCCACCATATATCCATCTAACTCCTTCTTTTATCCAAGTCACTTTCTTTGCAGGTGTCATTCCTCCACAGCCAAAGAAGAGTACTCACAGCGTCTGGATTACGATGCGCAGACTACATCCAGGTACACAAGCCTTGACCATTTTCTTAGTTTCTCATTTATCCTTTGAATATAGAAAGCAAAATTTGAAAAGAAACACCCATCTTAACTAAAAAGTGGTATCCAAATGCACAACTCTCTCTTGAGACAAGGCCTACCATGCTTATGCCTCTCCTATTCCCACCCCTACTAGTGGCTGTAGTCTAGCTCTGCATGCCTGTAGCTACCTCATAGCTTCCCCTACTAGTTTGAACTAGCTCGCTTGAGCTAGGGTAGATGGTACCACAAGATCATCCATTTTTTTAGGGTCGTATGGCATCAGTGACCCATACATAATATCATGGTGTGTTTCCATCACCAAGGATCCCCATCTAGCCTCCTCCTCATCTACAAGATTTGTAAATTTCAAACTACATAGATGTTAAATCATAGATATATCTCAAAATCCATCTATCTATAATCACACAAATATTATACAACTAATATTCTATTTTTCAAAGATTAAACACTTTTCAAACCATTTATTATCTATCTTGGTGTCACTAATCACCATCTCCCCATCTATTCACCTATCAAGTATGGTCTCTCCATCAGCTCATCCTTTGAGAACCTGATCCATGAGATGCCTCTCAATCAAATAAAACCTTGGGGTTACCACCCATGCTGATCTCAAGCTTCTCTTCAATGGTGCCTTTATTGACTAGATCTCCCTAGGTTGACTGATGGGTCATACTATATGACCACCCTATGTGCTCTCTCTCACCATTGGCATCTTCATCAATGATGTAACCAAAATGGTCACTACTCCTACTATGGTGTTAATTATGGTACCTATGGCACTCCTCTATTTTTCTCTTAGAATAGTCAAATAATAACAAATGAATTCTTTTTCACACTATTTAAAGTTATTATTCACAATTATTTACCTTTCAAATATTTACAGTGAGATTCCTTATTTGATCATATGTTTATTTTTACTAAATCATTTTTAGAACCTAAAAATTTCTAGAATCTTGACATCATAGAGAATATTTTCCACTATTATATGCCTATATTTCAAAAAATTCAAATTTTCACTCTTTTTTGCACTAATGTGTATAAGTTAAGTTAATTTTATTCACATTGGATGCATTCACATCTCTTACATCTCCTTATTTATATATAACACTAAGGTTAGTAAAATAATGCATTTTAAAATTTTGTTCTTTCATTTATCTTATTTTCTCCTTATGGCACTTTATTTAGTAACAAAATTATGTGTCATCATGTTTAATTCCCTAAGCACCATCTTGTGTTATAGTTATGTGGCACGTGATGAGTTTCGAGCAGGGTATATATATATATATATATATATACACACATAATATTTTCAAACTTTTATCAATTACTGATGGTCTTTATCTTGTAAGAACCCATCGAGTCTCAATTTCTCTAAGCAAATCCCTTAAGGGGTGCACCGAGAAAGGGGTGGATAGACCATTAGTGCTTCACAAGATTATTGTCCCTTTTACCACTTGTTATATACACACTTATCTCTTAAAAACCATTCCCCTAAGATTTTTATTCTCTTTTACACACTCCTCCAGTATTTTTACCACTTTTACTACCCTGTTTATTAACCTAAAACCCTTTTTCATTATTTACATGACTGGGTTGATTAGGTTGATCTTGTACTCTTATTTTTGAAATTCATTTAGGGTCTAGGTCAGCTCTTGGCTGACTTAGCCTATGACCTAGTGAGTTTTTATCAATAACGATACTAGGTCAACATGTCAATCCTATTGGCCAAACCTTTTGAAAGTGCTTAAGGTTAAATCCACCCATATATACACAATCATTTCAACATTATTTATAGAAGAGAATAATTAAGAGTATTGTGTATCTGCTTATCCACCATTCTACTTGAGGAGTAAGCTTAGGGTTTCATACTTTCTTTAGAGATACAAATCTTGTCTTATGGATAAGTATTTTGGATGCATTGATAGGTTATATATCCTAGAGGTTATTTATCCTTGTCATCCTTAAATACCACAACAACCTCTTACAAAGAACCTTGGCTAAGGGAGAGATTGAGTCTCAGTGGGTTCATCTTCAAAGGTAAGTATTCCTAAATTTGTTCCTCCCTTATAAGAATATATATATATATATATATATATATATATATATATATATATATATATATGCATTTTTACTTCTTTTCCATGCATTAAGATTTTGTACCATAAGATTTGGTGAGGACTACATTAGATTTATTTGTTTCACTTGTTATTAATATAGTGAATATGAAAACATAGGACTTAGTTAGGGTTATTGCATAGTTTTTCTTGATTAGAGGCTTTAGAACCCTCATTAGTGATATTATTTTGGTAAGAGATCTCCTAATCTAGTCTAATAGATCCATATTGGTCATGTTCCTTATTATCTAATGTATCCCTAATTAGAAGTGTAAGTAGGATCTATTTTCTCTGAGCTAGGATTGATTTGCAGATCTGATACATTTTTTATTGCATACACACACTATGTCGTAATGCAAAATGTGTAATAACAAAATATGATGAAATATATTAAACAAAAAGATGATAACAAGGGTAAAAAATGTTTTAAAACCATATAAAAGATATGAAACAAATAAAAACAAGTAAATTCAGACTATATCACGTTGGGAAGTATGAAAATAATGTAATAAAATAGAAGGTAAATGAAAAAAAAATGGTATAAATATAAAAAATTAAGTCAATAAATCATACTAAATCACATTGGAAAGTATAAAAGAGAAGATAAAATTTAAAAAATGAAATTAAATTGATCACACTAATTCAAGCTAGAAAGTATGAAAAATTTAAGAAGATGGTTGTAAGCATATGTGCAATCAAAAAATAAGAAGATAAAAGTGATAGATTAATGAAGTAAGCATAAAACATACTATATCAATATGGGAAACATGTCAATGACATGTAACTCATAATCAATCTCTAATCTCAAATTTGACAAATGTAATTTCATTATGACTTGGGTATTGGAATATTTTATGAGGAAGGCCTGGTCCTATCCATGGTCTTACACTACAACTCACAAAGGGAACACCAATGTGGTGGAAAAAACTATGAAAAATTATTTTAAAAGGATGTTTTTAATGTGGTCATTTTTGAGGAAGGCTTGGTCCTATCCATGATCTTACAATTCAATTCAAAAATAGAAACACTACGTGGAATGATTAGTTAAAAAATAATATTTCTTAAAGTGAAGAATTAGGAATGTTGTAAATGAAAGAGGGAATTTAAAAAACATAACATAGGCATCTAGAAGACCTTACGAAGCATGAGGCACACTAAGTACATAGGAAGACATTAAGTGTCTGGTGACCATTAAAATACAAAGGATAGTCAGTCAAAATAAATGCAATGTTGTATAGTAAAATAAGTAAGATACTAAGATCAACTCATGTTTGTTATATAAACAACAAAATTAAAATGGACCTATCTTATTATATCATGTTCCACATTCCTTAGGGCCTCTTACAAAGATGTTGGTCTATTTTGAAGATTAGGTACTTGTGTGAGAAAGTAGGTAACACTAGAATATATTTTTATAGTCTTTTCCCAATCTACTAGCCTACCACACCCCAACTAACCTCGACTCTATCATGAAGATTGTTAACATTCTAAACTACATCCTAGGAGGAGGTTATTCAAGCCTAACTCCAAGTTTGGATTAACATGGGACTAGCCCTAAGGTTATGGGTGACCTATGGCTAGGCCAGAGCTCTAGATTATGGGGCTAGCTCTCCTAGTGAATCTATTAGGTCTCAAGTTACTATGAACTACTAATTTTTTGGGATGAAAAATAATATAAGGGATGCATAAAATGAAACCTAATCTAAATATGGTGATGCACCAATATCATTATTCACTCTATTTGACCTCAAACAACATTAGTGAATCAAATAAACAACTGAACTACTACCTCCATGAGTGTCTAGGCAAAAGTGTTTCACATAGGGGCTGTGATAAGTGGTTAGAACATGATGGTCATGAAAGAGAGGTATGGTTCAACAAACTTAAAAAACAGGTTCCACTCTAAGCTTGATCACCAATGCTTTTATATGCTATATGACCTACATAGAACATATATTAGCATCTAGGTGAAGAAAGGACATGCAAAAGAAGAGAAATATACCACTTATGAAAGTAAAACTAAAATAAAGACACTATATCAATATAGAAGGAGATAAATCAGTCATTGCATTAGTCTAAGAGGTTTATAAGATACAAATCTAGGCAGAGTTTTCTCATACCTAGGTGAGGGATAACTATAATGGCCTTAAGGCCTGAATAAATAGGAAAATGACCAAGGATTAAATAGATTATGGCATGGGAAGAACATGAATTTGTCATAAATGACTATAGTCCCTTCAATTTGTAGTTATAAGTAGCCTCCACACTCCTCCATGTGTTGCCTAGGCTAATTGGTATCTTGAATGAGTATCTTTAGGGCATTCAAGTCTATTTTTAGCAAAGTTTGACCCATGAAGAACATATGCACACCACCCTTGGTCAATTCCTTATCCTTATATCAATTACCAAGCATTGAAAAGGTTTAATTAGGTCTCTTTCATGTAACATTTAGTGGTTATATACACATAATATTTTCAATTTTTTATCGATTACTAACACTTTGTTTCTTAAAAGAACCCATTGAGACTCAATCTCTCTGAGTGCATTCCTTAAGGGGCATATTGGGAAAGGGGTGGGAAGACCATTGGTGATTTGTAGGGTTGTTATCCTTTTTACCACTTGTTATCTACACACTTGTCTCCTAAAACCATTTACCTTAAGCTTATTCTTCTTTGTTGTACCTATTTTAGACTTTTGATACATTTTATCCTCCTTTTCCTTACCTTGATCCCATTTTCTAAGTTGGATATACAAGGTTGACTAGGTTGACCCTATATAGTTTTTGGTTATTTTCACTTAGGATCTATTTTGACCTTTAGTTGACCTAGCTCAGGACCTAGGGAATTATTGTCCATAATTGTATAGGGTCAACTCGATCAACCCTATCGACCAAAATTTTTGGAAGGTTTTAGGGTAAGATACACCTATATATAGAAGTTCATTTCCCACCATTTGATAAGAAAGAAGTGAGTGTGAAGAAACATCTGTTGATTAACCATTCTACTTGAGAAGTAAAGCTGAGGGTTCCATACTTTCTTTGGAGATATGGATCTTGTCTTGTGGATAATTCTTTTGGATGCATTGATAGGTTATGTATCATAGAGATGATTTGTATTTGTTATCATTACATACCAAAATATTTTATTTCAAATCACCTTGACCAAGGGAGAGATTGAGGTTTGGTGGGTTCATCTTCAAGGTAAGTATTCCTAACTTTATTTCTCCTTTTGTAAGAGTAGATAAATAATGAAATTTTGCTTCTATTTCATGGATTAGAATTCTATATACATTGATGTGATTATATGTATTCTATGCATGTTTATTTTGTGTTTTGTTTCTAACCCCCACTTTTTACCACAAGCTTTGATGAACACTAGATTATATTTACTTTCTTGTTATTAACATAGGTGAAATATTAAAACCTAGGACCCCCTTAGGTTTATTACATGATTGTGTTAGACTTGAGGATTTGGAACCCTCCTTAACATGGTTTATTGTGATAAGTGATCCCCTAATCATTTCTAATGGATCCCCATATTGGTCATACTCCTACTTAACAAATGTATTCTCAGTTAGAAGTGTAGGTATACTCTATCTTCTCTGAGCTAGGATTGATTTATATACATGTTACATTTTTGATTACATATATTTTGGTGAAACTAATGTGAACTAGACCTTGAAAGATTTATTCAATTATTTCATTCTTTAATTATTAATTTTATCATATATTTTTCATATGAGTTTGATTGCATCAACTCAATTCTAATTTCTATGCATAAGTATTTAGGTACAGGCTACTAGATCGACTCAGTCTACCCAATACAATTTTTCAAATTTTTAGACATTAGGTTCAGCATACTAGGTTGACCTAGTTGACCCAGTAAATTCTTAGGATATTCTATTCAGCATACTACATCGACCTAGTCGACTTTGTATATTTTAGGTACTTAACAACAAGCTCCTACAAAGTTAGATCGACCTAGTCAACCTTGTTAGTAAGATTTACAAATATTTCTCAAGGTTATTTGATAGCAATTCACTTTTTTACATCTTCAAAATCACTAAGGTTTCTTTTCTATCCTTTCTCTATTTCCTCAAAATATTTTCTTTTCATAGTTTGTAGTCTTTAAAACTCCCTTGTGTAGTCAACTAGATTGACCCTGTCAACCCAGTTCTATATTTTGGGTGTTGTCTAGATAACTAGATTGACTCTATCAACCCTGTTCATTTTTAGACCCTACTTCCATAGTACAAAGATGACACTATCGACCTCATTATATATTTTTTGCATACACTATCAACTATATCAACACTATACCTTATTTTAAAATTTGAATTAACCTCTATATTTTAGTAATTAACTCACACTTTCATTTCTTTTTGATTACATGCTTAGAATAGAACACAATCTAATTATGTGGTTTTCAATTTACCATTTAGTTTCACTATTTTATATTTTATTCACACATGGCCAAATCATAAAATATTTAACAAGCACTTTAACAATTATGTACCCAAGATAAACCTACTTGGATTTCATCACCAAGGGGGAGGCCAACTTGGTTTTTGGGCCAAGTATAAATATGTGGTTAATGGTATATTCTAACTAATCACCTGACATCATTATCATTATGGTGTGTGAAGTGAGGGGTAGGCCCTAATACCAAGCTTGTACCATTACCAATACATAGCCCTTTCAGCCCAAACTTCTTGAAACTATCCTTAGATTTCTTTTTAGTTCCTTGTTGACAACCAACTTTCCATCAAATTTAAAACTATATTCTAATAAACTAACAAAAAATTAGGTTTACCAAATATTTAGCTTTTACTTTCTAGGTTGATTGCTTACTTTTTTCTCAATTGTATTTTGTATTGCAAAAACTTACACTAGACAACGTTGGTATAAGGATTTATGTTATGTGCCTCAATTGGATCAACATCATTGATATAATTTATTATTTGTTTCCTTTTAGTTATTACCTTTTTAATTATTTGAAAAATTATTCTTAGGACACAGTCATTTTAGTTGACATAATTTATCTTAGACCTTCTGATTTTCCCTATCTACTGTATTGGATCATCCTAGTTGACATTGTACACTTTTATAGCCTCTATTTATTTTATTAAATTGACCTAGTCAAACTTGTACTATTTATAGACCCTATTTTCTATAGTGGATTGACACAATCAACCTTGTACTATTTCTACCACTTCTTGTTTCCTTGATTTTGAGATTCTCTTCCCTAATTTCAGTCCTTTTTCTTCATCATGAATTTTCTATTTGAAAATAACACTGAGTTGAATTCGACAAACATGATGAGTTTTACCAAACCTCATAGGTTCTCCCATACATAAAGTAGGTATCCTCTCCTAGATGAGAGTAGTGTTCACATATCCACTCAAACAATGAACTATAGGACCCCTCCTAATATGTCTTAATAGTGTAATCCTCTTTTCTCCCTATAAGACCAACTAAAATCAGAGTATACCCTAGAAATGCTCTTCTTTATCTCTCAATTTCATTAACATTGAGGAAAATATCCCTTTACCATTTACCATCTTATGATTAGTGATCAATATGAAGATCCTCATTCACCTACTTCCACATTCTGAAATGGATTTGGAGGTACCACTTTCTTTGATTCTCAACCTCTTCCTTTGATCACGATCCCTTCTCATACCAAGACCTCTTGTTTAAATTCTTCTACCTCCATGCCTAGTATCTCTACTAACATGGAAGGTTCTACATCTAGTGGTCCTCTCATAAGATCCACTATCCTTAATCCTTCTAGTATTTCATCATTTTCTACCCAAGGTATTCATGCTTCTAGTTCTTCCTCTTCTCATCCATTCACTAGTCCACCTTTTGCTTCACAAGCAAATTTTGCCACTAGTGCTTCAAAATCTCATAGTTCCTATCAAGCTCATACCAATACCAATAGTGATACCCAATCTACTAATACCAATTATAATAATTTAAATAATACCAATAATACTGATCAAACCCATCAATTATTGTTACAAACACTCAATAAAATGATTACCTTTCAATCTCATAACACAAATCAAATGATTAGAATTGAAAAACACCTTCTTCATCTTCTAACTCATCCTCAACCAATGATTTGGGGCACGTATAACCAAAATGTTCCCCACCTTCTCTTTAGTATTCCAAAGGTAATCTCATTCCTTAACCTCCTTGGGTCAACAAAACCATTACACATCTTCAAAATGAGCCTCTTACCACTCAAATTGCTAATATTGATATAGGAGGTATCACCCCTATAATTTATTATAATGGATCAACTGATCCTACCCTTCATATTAAAACATTTGAAAATATTTACAAGGATTGGGTCAAATTAAACACCTTTACCGCTACCAAAATATTAGCTAAAACCCTCATGGGTGATGCCTTATACTGGTACAATCAACTTAGAACTCATTCCATTTCTAGTTTGGAAGATTTAGTGAATGCTTTAGTTCAAGAATTCCAAACTAGTGATCTTCCCAAAAACACTTTGGCCCACTTCATAAATTGCAAACATATTGAAAATGAAACTACTCAAGCTTTTGTTAAATGGTGGAAAACTTTGTCAAACAAGTGTGAACATAACATGGCCAACAATAATCTTTTCCATATCTTCACTAATGCTCTTTTTTCCAAGTTACAATATCAGGTCTACACTCTCTTTACATACTTTGGAGGAGGATATTAACCAATATAAATGTCATTATTTCCTTATGCATCAATTTGAGCCACCCCAACCTTATGTGGGTCCTCATCTCTTACTTAAGAACAAAAATTGTAATGTTACAAATCATGGTATCATGGACTCTTATGACACCATTCACGCTATTCAAGTTGTTGTTCCAAACCAATCTTTGAAACCAGCTCCCCTTTCTCAACAAGATACTAATCCTCATATATCTTCATCAAATAACATTAATATTCACAAACCTCTATCCTTAACTTAATTACTCAAGCATCTACCTAGGCCTCTTCCACAAGAACTTGACCCTACTCATCATATGAAATCCTTGTATGATCTTAACAAGTTTTGTTGGTTTCATGTTAGTTAGAGTCATTAGGTGGGGTCTTTATAATGAGACATGTAGGTAGCTCTATAATTTATCCATGAATTTTATTCTTGGTCCTAATTTTTATCATGATTTTATCATTTAAAAATGTTAACAAGCCTATGACACTACTTTTAAGGCTCATTAATCACATACTAAATCTCAAGCCTTAAATCAAGCTAACACTCATTTGGCTATTTATAAATAGCCTCTTCCTAACCATCAACCTAATCAAGACACCCAAGATAAGCCCGCCCCTTCCACCAACAATGTCAAAATTCTTGTTGATCCCACTTATGAAGAGAATGTAATTAACATGACTAATATGTGAAAGGTGGTCACTTTTATTGACACTCAACCTATCTACACTCCTTAATTTTCTAAAACATTATATGTTATCCAAGATTATTATCCAACTCATTTAAATGAGTTGGGGTAAGATGACCTTATAACCTTTGATGATCTAATTCTTAATTCTCCATTGGATAACACTTCCCATTCTATTTCTACTATTTCTCCATTTTCTAACACTAATGATATCAAGATTCTACTAATAATTCCTCTACCATTTTTCAAAATCACCCTAAAACAACTATTTCATCTCCGTAACACAATTTACAACCTTGTTCTAAACCTTCTCCGTCTTATAAAAAAATACAATACACTTTGACTCCTCCTTCTAAGGACCTTCTTAATCATTATTCACCTATATCTAACAATATTCTCATGGGTTTTGATGATTGGGCTCTCATTATGGAGCTCACTAATGTCCCATCCCAAATTATGTTCCTTGATCTTATGAGGACTTCTCCACATCATATAAACCATCTTATGCAACTATTATTTGAAATGAACATCCCTCATCCTCCCCTAGCAAGATGTAAAGCAACTTTATATAGATCTAAGGATAATATATTATAACAATGTGAAGAGATGTCCATCCATGTTAATTAAATAATGGATACTTCTCTTTATTTAAAATTTCCTATTATTTTTATGATTCTCGATGAGATTATGCTTCATGTAGATGATCCTCCCTTGTTCATTAGTATTCAAATAGGTAATATCCAAGTCAATCTTGCATTAATTGATGAGATTTTCACCTATGTTTCCTCTCTCGATTTCATTAAGAACTTTGGATATTTATAATAAAATCTCAAGTCCACATGCAACACATGCTAAGGATATGATAGAAGGAAAATGCCTCCGTTAGTTTGTGTGTGACTTCCCATTACCATCCCACCTGTCACCATTCATGTGAAGGTGATGATATTTAACTTTACCCTTTCTTATAATATCTTGCTTGGTAGGCCATGGACTCATTTTAGGAGAGAAATTGCTTATTTTTCCTACCAATGCATTAAATTCCTTCATAATGGAGCCATTTATAGGATTCAGGGTGATACCATGGTGTCTTCGAAATTCTTATTCTTGAACCTTTGCCCAGTGTTCCATTCTGTGAGTCTTAATGCTTTAATTTACCCTTTATTTCCACTAAAGGTTACAACAAGAATCTCAATCTTATTGGGAACATTCCTCCTAACCTCTTAGACTCTAATGATGATGGGCCTAATGAGATTAGCTTAAAGATTAAAATTATAATATCTTGCCTCATCTCATCTCATAGCTTTTAACTTCTTTACAACCTCATTCTCACAAACCACCTTACGATGACATTCCCATTATCTTAACCAAGACCTAACATTGTATTCACCACACTTCATCAGATGACAAGGTCATCCCTACATGCATCATTGACTTTCACACCGTTGACTACGATGATGGTTATTCCTTAGATGATCCATTCCTAGGTGGTCTTGTTTAGGTGCATAATGTTGAGATTATCTATTATCATTCTCCTTTATTTGAGTCTTTTCATACATCTTCTCGTATTACCTTGTTTATAATTCCTAATGTTAGTATTT
This sequence comes from Torreya grandis, assembly GCA_037957365.1. NCBI lineage: Eukaryota > Viridiplantae > Streptophyta > Pinopsida > Cupressales > Taxaceae > Torreya > Torreya grandis. Next base: position 1,230,933 of record JARHVA010000909.1, on the reverse strand, counting down.
TTCATCTTTATCACAGGGTAGAGATGGCACCAACACCTCTCATTTCTAAGGAGCATTGTAGGAGTATACTCATAGATCATGATATGATTGGGCCTTATTAATTTGTTAGGTACCCTAACCATCATAGCTGGTTTGCCCTTGAGATGTGTGAAACCCTTCTTTGACCTTCTGTAGATCCCACCCCTCCCATAGTGGAACCCACTTCAAAACCCATTCCTATTCCTAATATAGTTTAAACTATTATTTTTCCCTCTATAGTTGAGACTATTCCAACTTCTACTATTGTTGAGCCTACCCTTGCTTCTAATTCCATTGATCCTTCCATTAAGCCTAGTTTCATTCCTTCCTCACCAAAACCTCCCCTTGGTGATGGTTTACTTCATTTGCCTAGAATGGATCTATTTCCCATCAAATGGGCTGATGAGTCTTCTTGAGATTCTTCTACTCCTATTACACCTCCTCGCATGAGTGATTCTACTAAAACCACTCACAAGCATAAATGTTGCTTCCATAGAATAGATAATCATTTATCCACCCATTATCCCAAGCTATGAAAATATATTTATACTTTGCATCTTTCTTCCCCTCAGTCCTTAGATAAAGCCATGCTTCCTTAAAGGTTCTTCTTGAATATATGCCTAAGTATGGTGAGGTGTATTATATTTGGTACCAATGTGACACCCATTACATTGATTATTTATGTATCCTTCAATAAAATCTTAAAGATAATCTTATAGATATTCCCAAACCTTCCACCATTCTTATCATAGGTTTTTTCCATAAGAAGGTTTCTCCTTATTCTCCCATGTTCCACCTCTTGTGGTCCCATCCCCTCTTATGGTCCTTCCCTCACCTGTGGATCCTTATCCACCTATGAGTCCCTCACTCGTGGTTCATTCTCCATCAGTGATTCTTGCATCTCCCATAGAACTTGATCTCATGCATTATCTTGAGCATTCCTTGCCTAATTTTCCTCCTTAGCATGATCCATCCAACATTCCTAATTTTTCTATTGAGGAGATAAGATGAGAAGTATTTTCCCAGTTTTCATTGAAGATAGATGAGACTTTTCTAGTAGTTCATATCTAGCTCCATAGAGATCTATTTGATGTTTTGTATAATGTGTGTGGGTATATTTATCGATATTTATGAGCATATGCATGGTGATTTTACATTTACATTTTTATTAGACATGTTCATTTTATTCTTATCTATCTGATTATATCATTTAACACTATGTCAAATTCTTATTTATCTTACATGGTGACTTTACTTTTGCACTTTATATTGATTATACTATTATTTATGTTTGCCTATGGATGTCTTTTTTTATCATTGCTTTCTCTTTTTATTATTACATTTTATTTCTTATTCCCTTCTTGTGTCTTCATGACTGTTTTCTTTCTTATCTCTATTTTTCATGGATAATTATCATTGTGACTTGGTTATAAAAACATGGTTCCCTTTAGTACTTTACTATTACCATGTGATTAGTTATCAAATAATTCATCTCATTATAATTTCCTTTCACCCATCCACTTTGAATTTCCTTTCCCCCTTTATTCCTCTTTTAAAAAACTAAGCATATACATGGTTGAGACTTGAGATCACATGTTGGTTCATTGTTAAGCCTAAGTGTCCTAGTTAATATTGTTTTTGGTTACATAACTTACTTTAGCCTAAGCCTACATCTCATTCATGTGTATCAATCTATATCTCATGATTGGTCATTCCAAGTCCAGATGGAGGAGGAATCTTAAAAAGCCTTAAAAACATTTAAAAGCCAAATCATTTAAATAAAAGGAATGACACAAAAGGAAAAAATATTCTTAAAAGTCCAATCACATTAAAAGACATGATTCCAAGATCATCTCATTCTTCTAGTCTAAGATCAAACTCCACATTTGGAATCACAATAGAGTCAATTTCCTTTGGGGTATAGTAGGCTAATAGATTAGAAAAGGAGAATAAAAAAAATCTTTTAGTGCTACCTACTTTCTCATGTAAGTACCCAATCTTTGTAGTAGACCAACAACTTTGTAGGGGGTCTTGTGTAATGGGGAACATGTTTTGGGAAGGTAGGTCCATTTTAGTTTTTCTATACCAATCCACCTTCATGAGTTGATCTTAGTAGCATAATTATTTTCCTACACAACTTAGTGTCTATAGAGAATATTTTTCCTTTGAACATTGATGGTCACTAGTCACTAAGTGTCTTTTCATGTCCTTAGTATGCCTTCTATCTCCTAAGGTCTTCTCATAAGATTCCTAAGTCATGCTTCTTATACTCCCTTTTTTATTCCTTAAATTCCTCGTATTTCCTCTTGAGAAATATTGATTTGTTCACTGATCACTCCCCTTGGCACTTCATTTGTGAGTTGTTTTGTAAGACCATGGATAGGACCTAACCATCCTAAAAAATTACCATATTTTACCTTCATATAACCCACATCCTTTATTACCTATTTTTTTCATTTTTTCCACCTCATTTGTGTTCCCTTTGTGATTTTTATTGTAAGACCATGGATAGGACCTAGCCATCCTTAATTTTTTTTTCAATAATACAAGTCACAATCAAAATTACATGTGTCAAATATGAGATTAGATGCTCTATAAGATGCCTAATTCATGCTTCTTACACTCAATTTTTTATTCCTTACATTCCTCATATTTCCTCTTGATAAATATTAATTTGATCACTGATCACTCCCCTTGGGACTTCATTTTTGAGTTGCATTGTAAGACCATGGACAGGACCTAGCCATCCTCACAAATTACCATATTTTACCTTCCTATTACCGCATCCTTTGTTACCTATTTTTTTCATTCATTTCACTTCATTGGTGTTCCCTTTATGAGTTTTATTGTAAGACCATGGATAGGACTTGGCCCTCCTCACAAAATTTTCTAATAATACAAGTCACAATCAAAATTATGTGTCAAATATGAGATTAGATGTGATTGATTATGAAGTTTCACATCATTGACATGCTTCCAACTTGATTTAGTATAATTTATGCTTACTTCATTTCTCTTTCAATTTTATCTTATTTTTTAAGTACATGTAAGAGTTCAATCATTTTCTTAATTTTTTCATACTTCCCAACTTGAATTAGTGTGATAAATTTAAGATAAAACTTTTGCCAATTTTTTTTTCTTCGTATACTTCCCAACATGATTTAGTATGATTGACTGACTTAACTAATTTGTTTTTGTACCATTTGTTCCTTTTTCATACCTTCTATTTTATTACAGTTTTCATAATTGTCAACATGATTTAGTGTGATCTTACTTGTTTTAATTTGGTTCCAATCTTTCATTTGGTTTAAAAACAAATTCCTTTTTAACATTCTTGTTTTACCATCCTGTTGGTTATTTATACATAGTCATTTTTATTACACATTTCCTAACTTGAAATAGTGTGTAGTGCATTTCTTGAATGATTATATTTTACCAAGTCTTTTTTCTTGTTTCTTTTTAACCATACATGTGTTCTACATAATGCTAGAAAAGAAACCAAAACTCATATATTTCCTATAACATATATAATAAATAACTAAACACATGTGCTAGAAAGAAATATATCTAAAGTATCCACAAACACAACCATGATGATAATTTTATCATTCAAAAAATGCACCTATGGATGCTATGTGGCACAAAGGAGCTTTTAGTTGTGGGGCACTAAACACGAAGGTCTTGCATAGGGAATGAGAGTCTGAGGCACTAGGTACAGAAGTATTATCACTCAGCTATGCATGCAATCATTATTTATCTCATCATAATTATGGGAACACCCCAAGGTGTGGGACCCTTGCGCTCCTTGGGTGAGGTTCTGGATTAGGCTATATTCCTTCTATTCTAAGTGCACCTAGTTTAAGATCAGTGCGTAAGCCTAAAGAGAAGAGAAGAAATATACCACTAGTATAAACCTAAGATATTTAGGGAAAAATTAAGGGATAAGGTAAGAAATTTTAAAATTAAAAGGAGATATGCCCAGAATAGAGAAAGCACTGATAATACCATAAGCACACTATAAACTCTTGAGAACAAGTTCCACATAGATTCTACCAAGGATAATCCAAATGCATAAATGCTTCATATAGAGGTGCATGAACATAGCTCAACATTGAGAGGGATGAAGGTTATCCAAAACATGCACCTATGATGTAAAAAAAAAAATTAGCTGTGGGGCACTAAATGCCAAGGTTTTGCATAGGGCACAAGAGTTTGAGGCACTGTGCATAGAAGTATTATCACTCAATTGTATGTGTGAGCATCAACTATTTCATAATAATGATAGGAACATCCTCAAGGTGTGAAACCTTTACACTCCTTCGGATGAGCCTCTAGATTAGGCCAAATTCCTTTTATTCTAAGTGCACCTAGTTTAAAACCAACATGCAAGCCTAAAGAGTAGAAAGGAAATCTACTGCTAGTCTAAACCTAAGATCTTAACGTAAAAAGGGAGGGAGAAGGTAATAAATGCTAAATGTAAAAAAGGCAATATTACTAGAATAGAGAAAGAGCTCATACTACTCTAAGCACACTACAAACTCTTTAGAATAAGATGTTTCCACATAGATTTTGTCAAGGATACTCCAAATACATAAATGCTTTGTATAGAGGTGTGGGAAAATAATGAAACATTGAGAGGGATAAATTTTATCCATAAAAAATCTTATGCAAATCCTAGTGAACACATGATACAACATATAGGTGAGTTTTGAGTTCAATGAGGAGGTGTTGGGAATGAATAGCAATGAGAGGAGAAAACACTACTCATAGATAGAAATCAACAAGCACAAAATAACACATAGATCTTCAGAAGAATAGAAAGAGGTGAACTTAATTCTCATTAATCTACAAGACTTAGCCAATACAATTTATCATGGAGGGAAACTTTTAGTAATGTGAGGCTCCTAAAAATGTGTCGACCCTTTTACAATAGAAAGCTAGGCTTTTATAAAAAAACAAGCCTATTTTTACAATAAATGTGCCACTTGAGCAACAAATGTAGTATTTAATTCTCTTGCAATGTTGTATCACTAATTAATGAATTATGGTAGGCTAATTAGATCTAGATTCAGTGGTAGGATCCTCTTGGGATATAAATGCATAGGGGAATGGAAGATCTCTCTAACAAAATTAGAGGGTAGCTTGCATGCACATCCAAATATTTGGTAGCCACTTCCACATCTAATTACCCTGATAATGCCTTAGACTCTGCTCAACTACCTCCAACAACCTTATTTATGTTTTGCTACAATTTGGCATGTGTATCCTTCTGTTAGTCTTAGGTTTGACACTATAAGAATGGCATGTGTCATCTTGATAGTCTCTCAAAGGATTTATTTGGATATTTTAGATGGAAGAAACACATTTTTGACATGTGGAAGGATGGCACTTGTCTTGGGTAAATTGATAATTTCATTATGTAGAATGAGCATTGGGATACCATGTGGCAATAGTGGAAGGAAGGATACACCCTAAAAAATAGAAGGGCATAGATGCAGGATCTTGTATGTGGGTATGGAACTATATGAGATAGGTGAAAGGAAGTCTCTAAATAAAATTTCACATGAAGAATGAAAGTCTTAGGTACATTCATCATGAATTACAATTTCTCTTTCATGCCTCTTCTACTTATCCTTTTAGAACCTAAGGCCTATGTTATTGAACCTACACACCTCTAGATTGAGTGATGGAAGATTCCATGTAGGACACACACCTAGATAAGGCACACATTAGGGCTTTTTGATTGGCACAAATCATCATTTGTTGCTACGTAGACCTACATCCATTTATTTTAAGCTCAGGCATAGGCAAGGAATACCTACACACATTTTTCTTAAAGTTCCTAGGATATCATAGGTGCACAACTCTTTATCAAGATCTATATTAACCCTAAGTGGATTGGGGTGACTTAAAATGTTAACACTTCTAGCAACCTCTATGGGTCATTTGCCTACTAAGCAAGAATCTAGTGGCCTTTGACGTGATCCATTAGGCATGGAGTCATTTTAGATGTAACCTCATTAGCCTATGGCTGAATGAATTGAATTGAGTTCTACCCTCTACAAATCAAAAGGGAGAAGAAAAAGCAACGTATGTTTGAAATGCACTTAAATGAAAAAAAAATTAAAATAAGACTATAAAATGTGCATGCAAGAACTTATGGAAATACAATGTGTACTATTCTAATCTACTATAGACAATATCTAAACATACACCTTCATCCTCTTGGTTCATAAGAAAAACATTTGAGGTCCTTTGTGTTGTGTGCCTTCATGTTGTTGATATGTGATGGGTGAAGATGTGATGACATTTGTTTGCTACAAAGGAGGTGCTTAAGGATTCTCATTTATCTATATCTTCTTTTGATGAATATTTCCACCATGTTGCATAGAATCTTTACTCCTAGATGGCTAATGTATTCAAAGTCAAACTAATCCTTCTCAAATCTATTACTGCCTAGTTTCACTCTTTTCTCAGATTGGTCCTTCTAAAGTACAAGAGGCTTATGATTAGTGTTTTGGAAGCTCATGAATCTAATGGTTTTCCTTCATTCTTCTCATAGCTACTGTTCTAAGTCCAACATGCCTCTTGAAAACCATTATATGACATGCCTGGGCATGCAAGGATTGATAGCACTCATCACAATAGATTCTTCTATGTTTTCACATGGTAACTCAGTCTCAACCAAATAGCATTGCTATGTCAGTTCAAATGAGTCTTATGATGACTTGTCCAAACCTAAGTGTGCACCTTGCCCCCTACAAGTCTCTACCATCTACATAGTTGTAATCTTTCCTATGTGTACATCTTGTATTTACATTATATGTTATTAAACATGGTTATTGACATAGAGATGGTCATGGGTATGCTCCTAAGAGGATGCCATATTATCTTCTAGGCTTTTTCAAAATTCTTCCAACTCATCCCAAAAAGAGTCTTCCTCTTGCACCTATGATTATGCTTACATGCTCACCTTGGGGTAATCATAGTCACTCTCTTTGAGTGAGCACTCTCTTGAAGGTTAGCCTTTTCTTTGAGGTCTTATTCCATAGTGCTAAAAGGTAGTTTTTTCACCCAAGAGAAGTCAGGCTCAAGCCTTTGAATTCACTCTACAATGGCACATATTGGCTCTTACTCATTAAGATCCTCCCCTTCTACCACCACTTCATTCATTATCTCATCAACTTATTTCACTATCAAATTAAATCTATCTTCTTGCAGTGGGGTTGATTTCTCTAGAATGGTGGTTTAGAGGGGGCTGCTAATGATGATATAGTCATCATATTCACTCAAAGTATCCTCCTCATTATAATGGTCTATGCTTGCCTTCTATATAACAGGTCCTCCTTTAAAAAGGGAGATGGTGGGAGGAAAATGTGTATCAACTAGTACAGAGGAAGGGGGATTTACAAGGTTGGGCATTATGAAGTTGGGATGCCTAGTCTAAGAAGGTTTTCATGACTACACTTGAGACTCCTAAGGAAGGATGGGTTCTTGAGTTGGCACATGCACAAGATTTCTAAAGCTTGGTACTTTAAAAGCAGGGGATTTATTTGAAGGCACAATGAAGCTATCCTTCCTAAAGCTATGGAATTTGTGCATGAAAGCTCTATGTCCCATAGGTTGGCTTGTAGGTGTAAGAGATCTTACTTGAAGCTAGGAAAGGAAGGAGTAGAGGTGCTTGTCTATGGTTTAATTCTCTACATCTTCACAAGCAACTAATGCATTTTCTCTTCCTTAGCTGTGATCATCCTAGCAAAGCATTCATTTTCAAATCTGCATTTCTCTATCATCGCTTGCTATCAAGTGTGAGTTTGATGAGTAAGCTCCTCTTGTTGTCTACCATACCCCTACTCTCTCTCGATCTCCCTCAAATATCTCTAGAAATCAATATGTATATTGATGATGCTCTATTGAGTGAACTGTGAGGGTATTAATTCTAATTGGGAGTAAGGTAGCTTATGCAGGGTTGATTGAAATCATATACAGGTCATTATAGGGATTAAACTGGGAAAAGGTTATAAATACTTCCATGAGATTGGTATAGGAAATGGGAAGGCATGAATGCAACATTTTCATGGAATGGTGGGTAGAAAGACATATTTTAAGCAATCAAAATTTTTAAACTAGTAGATTCAAACATTTGGAGTCACTAGGTGCTCTGTAGATTGTCTTTAACACTTGATAACTAAGGGTAACATTGATCCCTTAGCTATTTATTTAAATGCAATCCCATCAGGTGTGCCCAAAATTATTTTCATTTTAAACGTGTACCCATGGATTCTCTATGGTGTGAAGGATTTTTTAGCTATGGGGCACTAAGCATGAAGTTATTACATAGGGAGAGAGAGTCTAAGGTGTCAGGTGTGGAAGTATTATCACTTAGCTTCTGCATGAGCATTAGTTATCTCATCACATTGATGGGAACATCCCCAAGGTGTGAGACCCTTGTACTCCTAGGGATAAGCCTATGAAGTAGGCCAAATTCCTTCTATTCTAAGTGTACTTGGTTTAAGACCAACATGCAGGCCTAAAGAGTAGAAAGGAAATCTACCACTAGTCTAAACCTAAGATCTTGAGGGAAAAAGAGAGGGATAAGGTAAGAAATGCTGAAATTAAAAAGGAAATATGCCAAGAATAGAGAAAACACTCCTACTACTATAATCACACTAAAAACTCTTGTGAACAAAACATTTCCAAATAAACTTTGCTAAGTATACTCAAAATGTATAAATGCTTCATATAGAGGCATAAGAACATAATGCAATATTGAGAGGGATGAAGGGTTTTCATAGACAATGCTTACATAGACCATGGTGTGCATAGGATACATCTTGTAGGTGAGTTTTGAGTTTAATGAGGAGGTGTTGGGAATGAGTGACAACGATAGGAGTGAACTCCACTCATAGATATAGATCAACAAACACAAAATAACACATAAATCATTAGAAGAAAAGAAAAAGGTAAACTTAATTCTCATTAATCTATAAGATTTAGCCAGTATAAGTTCTCATGGAGGGAAAATTTTAGCAGTGTGATGCTACTAAAAATGTGTCGACCCTTTTACAATAGAAAGCTAGGCTTTTATGACAAACAAGCCTATTTTTATAATAAATATGGCACTTGGGTAATAGATGTAGCATTTAATTCTCTTATGACAATGCACTGCTAATTCATGAATTATGGTGGGCTGATTGGATCCAGAGTCAATTTTAGGATCCTCTTAAGATACACATGCATAAGGGAATGGAATATCTCTCTAGTAGAGTTAGAGGGTGGTATGCATGCACATCCTGATATTTGGTAGCCATTTTTGCATTTAATTACCCTGATAATGCCTTTGACTCTACTCAACTTCCTCCAACAACCTTCTTTATGTCTAGTTTCCACTTGGAATGTGGCTCTTTCTGATAATTTTTGGGTGTGTTATTGTAGGAGTGACATGCATCACCTCAGTAGGCTCTCAGAGGAGTTTTTTGGATTTTTTAGATGAAATCAATGTGTTTGTGACATGTGAAAGGTTGGCATTTGTTTTAGGTGATCCAAGAATTTCATTATGTATAAAAATCACTAGGATACCACATGGTAATGATAGAATGAAGGGTACATCCTGCACAATGGAAGTGTGCAGATGCAAAATCCTACATGTGGGCATGGAACTATATGAGATAGGTGTGGGGAAATTTTGAATAAAAGTACACATGAAGATTGAAGGTCTCAGGCACATTCTTCATGATTTAAAATCACTCTTACACACCTCAACTACTAAACCTTTTATAACCTAAGGCCTACATTCTTAAACCAATGCACCTCTAGATTAAGTGATGGAGGATTCACTATAGGGCATGCATCAGGGTTTCTTGGTTGGCATATATCATCATTTGTTACTATGTAGACCTATGTCTATCTATTTTGGGCTCAAGCGTAGATAAGGAACATATGTGCACATTTTATTTGAAGTTTTTGGGACCTTTTAGGTAACAAATCTTTCATAGGATCTATATTAACCCTGTACCAATTGGGGTGACTTATAAAGTTAATATATGTGAACTAGGAATTTGACAATGAAGGGGAGATTAGTATTATATTAGTGGATAAATAAAATCAAAAGCACAGTAAACTAAAACCTTCATGACTAGTTACTAGAGTGAGATTAATAAAAAAGGAAATGAAAAATCAAAACTAAAAATTAAGGAAAAACAATAATCCTTCACCTTCTTTGGATGCTCAAAATGCGTTTTTATAGTGGCTTGCTTGATTTGTGCTCATGAAGTTTGCATCAATGGAAGCTTGACTACCTCCATCTCTCCTTGGCACCTTACTTAGCTTTGGATTCAATATTTTTTCATCATAAATTTGGCATGTCAGAGATTTTTGGAATAAATTTGGAATGGTAACTTTACACAAGTTAAGCTTAAATTCATATGGCAAGGACACTTATTTATAGATTTTGGAAAATGGCAAGAATCAACCTGAACCATCCATCTCAAGATTGAGATGAGTGGCTAAAGATTAATACAATTATTTATTTAAAAATACATAAATAATCTCATCAATATTTGGGATAGAGGGGCATTTAAGTGGCATGGGAGGCATTGATGAAGTATGGGAGGGGTTAACCTTGATATTTTATGCATTTATGGCCTAAGGATGTCTTCCCAAGAAATGATGTCACTTGATGATGCATATATTCAATATTCATTTCTAAAATTAAGTATTCAACAAGTTTCCATGGAATTCTTAATTAGGCTCTAATTTGGCTTACTTAACCCTTAAGCATGATTAAGCACTTTGTGCACAAATTACTCAAATTGATTAGAGTGCCTTGTTATTGGTGAAAATTTGATTGGATTAGAATTAGAATGAGATGTCAGATGCATTGGGTCCGTTATTACATTTAGGATGTTACCAACACTAAATAAAAAAGACATGCATCTCATGTAAGAGATTTGATAGAAAAAAGCAATCCAGGCACCAAGGTGTAAAATTGGCAATTTGACTCAAAATGATTTGATAAAAGTTAGTTGGCCCATAAATTGCATTGCCTCATTTAATGATACTTTGGAAAAAATTAGAACTTGAATATATCAATTTCAACTCATTTAATATGCTTTACTATTTTTAGGCCAAATTGTACACTTTAGTGGAAATTGGTCAAAAGCCTAGTTGGAGGTCATTGGTGGCTAAATTTAGCTGACTATAGTTTACCCCAATTTGGGAAGATGTTGAAAAATGTAGGCAAAGAAATGTCTTCTCAAAGAATGAGAAATGACTTGTATGCCAAAAATAAGATGATGATTGAAGAACAAAGCTCCAAATGGTGTTTGGGAAGCCTATGATGATGCCCCCTCGAGGGAGTTGCCATCACATTTGTTGATGGATGGTCCCTAGAAAATAAGCAAGAAAAAGGTGGTTAACCCATGGTTGAGATTAATCCAAACAAGAAAATACTTACATGTATTGATTTAAAAATATTATTGATTTTTCCAAAGGTGGTTATAATTAGTATCAAGACTAGTTCACCTTGTATCATAAACCTTGTTTCAAACCATGTTATGTATACCATTTAGACCTTTGTGAAATAGGAATTTGATGATGAAGGGGAGATTAGTATTGTGTTAGTGGATAAATCAAATCAAAAGCACACTAAACTAACACTTTCATGCCTGGTTACTAGGGTGAGCTTAATAACAAAAAACAAGTTAAAAGAAAAACTAAAAAGTTGGGAAAAACAAGAATCCTTTACCTTCCTTAGATGCTCCAAATTCTTTGTTGTAGTGGCTTGCTCTATTTGTGCTCATAAAATCTACATCAATGGAAGTTTGACTACCTCCATCTCTCCTTGGCTCCTTGGTTGCATTTGGCTTCAATATTTTGGCATCATAACTTTTGCATGTGAGAGCTCTTTGGAATCAATTTCGCATGGTAACATTACACAAGTTAAGCTTAAAATTTATGTGGTAAGATCTCTTATTTATATATTTTGGAAAATGGCTAGAATCAACTTGAACCATCCATCTCAAGATTAAGATGTGTGGCTAAGGATTAATATAATTTTTTAATTAAAATGCATAAATAATCTCATCAATATTTGGGATAGAGGAGCATTTAAGAGGCATGGGAAGTATTGATGAGGCATGGAAGGGGTTAACCTTGATATTTTATGCATTTATGGCCTAGGGATGTCTTCCTAAGAAATGATGTCACCTAATGATGAAAATATTTAATATTCATTTCTAAAAATAAGTATGTAACAAGTTTCCATAGAATTATTAATTAGGCTATAATTTAGTTTAATTATCTCTTAAGCATGATTAAGCACTTTTTGCACAAATTACTCAAATTGATTAAAATGCCTTATTATTGATCTAAAATTTGACTGGATTGGAATTAAAATGAAATGTTAGATGCGTTGGATCCATTATCCCATTTAGGATGTTTCCAACACAAATAATAAAGGCATGCATCTTATGCAAGAGTTTTGGTAGAAAAGAGCAATCCAGAGCATCTAGGTGTAAAATTGGCATTTTGACTCGAAATGATTTGATCAAAGTTAATTGGCCCATAAATTGTATTGTCCCATTTAGGGATACCCTAACCAAAATTGGCACTTGAATATATCAATTTCAACTCATTTAATGTGTCTTAGTGTTTTTAGGCTAAATTGTGGATTTTGGTGGAAATTAGTCAAAAGCCTAGTTGGAGATTATCGGTAGCTAGATTTAGGTGTCTACAATTTACCCTTGTTTGAGAAGGTGTTGAAAATTTTAGCTAAAGTAATGTTTCTCAAATAATGAGAAATGGATTATATACCAAAAAGAGGATGATGATTGAAGAATAAAGCTCCAAATGGTGTTTGAGAAGCCTATGATGATGCCCCCTTGGGGGAGTGTTCATCACATTTGTTGATGGATAGTCCCTTGAAAAGAAGCAAGAAGAAAGGTGGAGTTAACCCATGGTTAAGATTAATCTAAATGATAAAATGCTTGTATGCATTGATTTAAAAATATTATTGATTTTCCCAAAGGTAGTTATAATCAAGAATAAAAGTTAAAATAATGATTTGTCCATAGGCAGTTATAATAATTAAGAGGACCTAGATTCGCTAAAGATGAATGGGCCCCAATTAGGGTTGATTAGAAAGCATAACTCAATGATATAAGCTATAATATATATTTAATATGAGTGGGTGCAAAGTGATGAAAGTGATGAATAGAAGAATAAGATTGAATAGTGTGAATGATTCAATTGTACCTACCAACAAGGAGATGCTCATCCTGATTACCAATGATGCAACTAGAATGGTTCATGGGTTGATTTGATCAAGGGTGGGATGGGAGGATTTTCCAAGGTTCCAATGAGAAAATTATGTGGTTCCATTGATTTTAGACCTTCTTAAAGCTGATTTTTGCTATAACACATGATGGTAGGCTTCAAGATAAAACACCATGAAGACTTGGCCAAAATATGCATAAGGATTGAATCTTTATCCAATAAACACTCAAAAATAATGCACCACTTATAAAAACCATGATGATAATGTTGACATATGAATATGGATGGACTAAAAAATAATGTGCATAAGGAATCACCCAATGAACACATATAGATCAAGTTGAGGTAACAGTGTTGGAAGCAAACAAACATGCAAGTGAACAAACAAAAAAATAAAAATAGAAAGCACACAAACAAAAAAACAACTTAAAATAAAAAAACTAATACAAAGCCTAAAAACAAAATCAGAACAAAGTATTTAACAATGACCACGCACCAATAGGGTAGATCAAGGATAACTGATTAGGCTTAGACAAGATAAATGTTTTTGGTATTTTTGAAATGTTATGAATGTTTTTGGAATTTTTAATGTATCTAAACTCATTATATAATGATAAGATACCTAATCAAAAAATGGTGAGAACATTTGGCTTAGGTTTATCATAAAATGGCAAGAGCATATGGCTTATGGGGACTAAGTGTTAGGTTGTGGAGCTAAAAGCTTCAACCCTTTGCAAATAGGAGGAACAAAAGGTTGTTGAGATCCAGGAGCACCGGTGTTGGCAGCAGGACTAACGTTGGTAGTGACGAGTGCAGGATGTAACCGGCGACGACAGAGAGTCGGCCGACGTCGGCAGAACCAGGCAAGCAGGGATCGACGTCGATCACCTGTGTGTTCCAAAACTGTTCGTTGCATGGATAGTTAGTTAAGTGAATGAAGTGTTTGCATGTAAAGGCCAGTTAGAGTCTTGAGCTATGTGGACAATTGTCTAAATTAAGAGTCTAAGTTATTGTTTAAGTCTGGGATCTATTTATAGACCCATTGGCATGTATTGTATAAGTATGAGATAGAAAGGAAGGAAGTGAGATCCTTCTATTGTAAGATCATTGAGTTGCAGGGTGTTGCAAGCTCATAGGAGATCTACATGTGTGAGTATGGTCTATTGAATTGCAGGTTGCAGGTTCATGGGAGATCAACTTGAAGTGCTATAGAGTGCTTGGTGAACTGGCAGGGTTATTACTGACTAGTTGGAGAGGTGAACACCAATTCTGTTTGTGAGTTGGTTGTTGGGACCCTTTTTTGGTAGGAGAGTGTTGAAGAAGAATTACTATACACTTGAGGTGTGGGAAGCCTCTGTAAGGTGGAAGAGTGTGGCGGCTCTTTATTGTATTTTTTTCTGTAAAGTGTTAATACAAGATAGTGTATTGTCTCTCATATTTTGTGCTATTGGTGAATTCTAGTTACTTGTGCTTCTGGTTATTTCTGCATGTTTAATTGCTTATATTTGGTAATCATATTGTGCTCTTTCTGAGGAGCAAGATCCTAACAAGTGGGATTAGAACAGGTGTGTTTGTTCTTGGATTCCCCTACAACTGGTATCAGAGCTTTTGGTTGGGATACTAACATATTGGATTAGATCTGGGTAGTGTGTTTTTTGATTATAGGTTACTCACAGGGTTTCTGTTTGAGTGGGAGTTGAGCAATGGCAGAAGACAGTAAGCTACAGATGGAAAAGTTTAATGGCAAGAACTACCAATTATGGAGGATGCAGATTGAGGATTATCTGTATCAGAAAGATTTGTACTTACCGTTGGGTGGGGTTGATTGCAAACCCTCGGATATGAAGGATGAAGAATGGGAGGTTCTTGATTGGAAGGCTCTGGGATCTATTAGATTGAGTCTTGCATCATCTGTGATTTCTAGCTTATCACAGTGTAAGACAACGGTGGAGTTGATGGAATCTTTGGCAAATTTATATGAAAAACCCTCAGCTTTGAATAAGGTATTTCTTATGAAGCGTTTATTTAATTTGCAAATGCTGGAAGGTGAATCTGTTCATAGCCATCTTAGTGATTTCCATGGTTTGGTAAACCAGTTAAGTTCTGTCAATATTGTATTTGATGATGAAATTAGAGCTCTCTTAATCTTGTGTTCATTACCTGAAAGTTGGGAAGGTTTGGTAATGGCAGTTTCTAATACTGTGTCTACTTCAGAAGTCTTAAAAGTGGATGATGTTGTGAGTGTGATCTTGAATGAAGAGAAATGCAGGAAAAGCATAGGTGAATCATCAAGAAATGCTTTGAGTGTTGAAGGTAGAGGAAGGCAAAGAGAGAAGATAGAGCATGGGAGATAAAGGTCGAAGATAGGCAAGAGATCCAAGTCCAGGTATGGCAGAATAACCTGCTGGAAATGTGGAAAGCAAGGGCACTTAAAGAGAGATTGCAGATTGGGTACAGATCAGCATGAAGGACATGAAGAAGAAGCAGACATTGCAGATTACGCTGCACGAGATGCTCTGGTATGTTTTTTAGATAAAGTAGAATCTTGGGTTTTAGATTCTGGTGCCTCTTTTCATGCATCCCCACATAGGGAATTTTTTCATGAGTATGTCCAGGGAGACTTTGGAGAAATTTGTGTAGGGGATGGTAAGCCTTGTCAGATGGTTGGCAAAGGGAAAGTGAAGCTAAAACTACAGACAGGTAACACATGGGTGTTAAAGGACGTCATGCATGTCCCAGTTCTGGAGTAGAATTTGATTTTTGTTAGAAGTTTGGGTGATGAGGGTTGCACAGTAACTCTCACAATGGACTCTTGGAAGGTTACCAAGGGTACACTTGTTGTAGCTAGAGGTAAGAAAGTAGGTACGCTTTATCTATCTACTTGTATTACTGATTCTCTTTTTGGGTTATCTACTTCAGTTGTAGATTCAGAGATGTGGCTTAATAGGCTTGGTCACATAGATAAGAAGGAGATGCTTGTTCTTGAGTCAGAGGGTATGCTTTCGAATTCAAAAGGTATGGATCGTGATTTCTATATGCAGAAGAAGAAGGTAACGTTTCTTGAGGAATCTGATGTTAGTGACAAGAATAGGAAAGCCTTGGTTTTCAAGGAGAAGGTGATGGACAGAGTTCAGCACAAGATGCAAAAGAATTTTGAGCAGAGAAAGGGTGTTTTGGACAAGGATTTGATCCAAAAAGAGCTCACGAGAAAAAGTCAGGTCTCACTAGAAAAACATAGAAACCGATGTCGGTAGGAAAAATGGCATCGGCATCTAGATAGGGACCGACGTCAGCTATGTGCAGCCCGACATCGGTGACTCAGGGCAGATAACTACCAACGTCGGCCAGGGGAAATTGACGTCGGCAAGGGGGCAGTCGCAGGGAACCGACATTGGTCGGGTGCAGACTGAGATGTGACCGGCATCAGTTATTGAGATGAATTTTGGGTGGACAGCAACTTGTCAAGGAGTCTCAAGTGCCCATATGGAGGACTGAAGGTGTAAGTAAGTTCTTAAATTTGTCATTTCCCTTATTTAAACTACTTGTTGCTCACTTATGGTATAGAACCAGGAAGTTGTTAAAGAAGCAGAACATGTAGATCCAGGAAACAGTGGGAGCTTGGCATGGATGGAGGATGTGATTCCTTGGAAGAGAACAAAATAGGAGTTTTGGGTAGAGTTGCCATCTGGAAGTAAGCACTGAGAGATGAATGGATGTTTAGGATGAAGAAGAGTAGAAATGGATACGTGAGGTAGAAGATCAGGGTATATGGTCTTGTATAAGCTGCAGGGTAATGGAGGTTTGATCATTGTGTTTCTCTTTACCAGGTTGGATAATATTAGCTACATTATCCTATTACTATATGATGTGCTTGTTGCAGGGTTACATATACAGGGTATTGTTGAACTAAAGGTAAAGCTAGTTCAGGTGGATGTCATGGAGAATCTGGGAGCAGCAAGATTCTTTGGCATGAGTGTGTTCTAGAGACATGGAAGGTCATATGTTGACTTTGTTTCAGGATGATTGTGTGAGACCAGTTAGCACGCCGATGGTTGGATAGTTCTATGGATAGTGTCTTGATTCACATAATGAGGTTAAGTGCATGGTATGTACTAGACCTAAGTTTTTCCAAGCAGTGGGAGTTGTCACAAGTTAGGAGCCAATCTGGGAGAGAAGTACTGAAGGGCAGTTCAGTGGATTCTTAGAGGGACTAGCAGTAGGTGCACATGCTATGCAAGTTCAAGTTATTTTCTACATGGTTTGTAGATGTGGATGTGGCAGGTGATTTGGATGACAGAGTTGCACCATGGGATTTGTGGTGGTTGGTCTTCAAGATTGATCTTGAGGAGGGATACAAAGCCAAGGGAACAAACTAGACAGAGTACAAGTACAGGTACAGGTTGCAGCTATTTATCTCCAAGTGGGAGATTGTTAGGTTGTGGAGCTAAAAGCTTCAACCCTTTGCAAACAAGAGGAACATAAGGTTGCTGAGATCCAGGAGCACCAGCGTCGGCAGCAGGACCGACGTCAATAGTGACGAGTGCAGGATGTAACTGGCAATAGCAGAGAGTCGGCTGACGTCGGTAAAACCAGGCAAGGAGGGACCGACGTCGGTCGCCTGTGTGTTCTAGAACTGTTTATTGCATGGATAGTTAGTTAAGTGAACGAAGTGTTTGCATGTAAAGGCTAGTTAGAGTATTGAGCTACGTGGATAATTGTCTAAATTAAGAGTCTAAGTTATTGTTTAAGTCTGGGATCTATTTATAGACCCATTGGCATGTATTGTATAAGTATGAGATAGAAAGGAAGGAAGTGAGATCCTTCTATTGAAAGATCATTGAGTTGTAGGGTGTTGCAAGCTCATAGGAGATCTACATGTGTGAGTATGGTCTGTTGAATTGTAGGTTTCAGGTTCATGGGAGATCAACTTGAAGTGTTATAGAGTGCTTGGTGAACTGGCAGGGTTATTACTAACTAGTTGGAGAGGTGAACACCAATTCTGTTTGTGAGTTGGTTGTTGGGACCATTTTTTGGTAGGAGAGTGTTGAAGAAGAATTACTGTACACTTGAGGTGTGGGAAGCCTCTGTAAGGTGGAAGAGTGTGGCGGCTCTTTATTGTATTCTTTTCTGTAAAGTGTTAATACAAGGTAGTGTATTGTCTCTCATATTCTGTGCTATTGGTGAATTCTAGTTACTTGTGCTTCTAGTTATTTCCACATGTTTAATTGCTTATATTTGGTAATCATATTGTGCTCTTTCTAAGGAGCAAGATCCTAACAAGTGGGATTAGAACAGGTGTGTTTGTTCTTGGATTCCCCTACACTAAGGTGACCTCAAAATGAATTGAGCATGACCTACTTAGTCTTGAAATGACCTTAAGTCAAAATAATTCCATCCACACAAAAGGTGAGGAAAAACCAACTAGGTCCCAACAAGTTCTCAAATGTGGTAAATGGCTAGTCAAATGAAAATGGTAATGGCAAGGTGATGTGGTAGTGCATGATAAACAATTGCTTCTCCTAGTTTTCCCATAGATAGTTATAACTAGGATACAATAGAATAGGTTAATGATACTAATTTGCCCATAGGTGGTTATAATCAATAGCAAGATTGGTGAGACATTGATTTTCCTATAGGTGGTTATAATCAGGCTCACATAAACAAACTTGGTATAGGATAACAAATGAAAGATGTCTTGCTAGATCAACTATCACACTAATTTCATAGACTGTCATTGTAAACATGGATTTAATTTATTGTTGAAACTTGATTAGAATCCTCTCACAAAATGTGTGAGAAGAACCAAATGAACCAAGATAAAAATAGGATTGGGTAGGATGAATAAAAATAGGCTTTGGTCTAGATAGGAATGGAATGGTAGGATGTTATGGTTTTGCTAAGTATAGTGATGGTTTTTGATATATTAGATAAAATGGTTGCCCCCAAGTGATGGGGTGAATGGTAGGATCTATGATCATGGAAAATAGGCATATGTAACAATGGTAATGGCATGGAAATGTGAAATAGTATGGTACATGTTTTTGACTTGGGTATGGTTTTTTATTCTATTGTTCTTGATGATGGGGAGATGTACGTCATAATCAACAAATGATATAAAAAAATACTTGATCATGTTAATTGCTATCCCACACCTCATCTAAATAACTACTCTATCAAAAATTGCTAGCAAAATGTGATTTCAAAAATGTTGTTGTGCTCTTCATTGGTCATTGATTTTGATTCCTTCAAACATAGAGACAAGGTATCTTTTTAGCCTCTACAAAGGATAGTACAACCATGGATGGTAAACAAGGACAAATAATGGATAATAGGTTGGATTGTGAAGTGGAATGGCAGATGATAATGGAATGTAGAATGGTTGCGAAACAAATGAATATTGGGACTTTTAGTCATGTAATATTGTTGATGCTGGATTCAACATAACTTTGGTTGTGGTAGGGCCAAAGACTTGTTCTCTCAATAAGGCCATCATATTTTTATATTATTTGGGCCTAAGAGTAGCTACCATCTTTAGACTATAGATTGGAAGTTATTTTGATTTGATCTTGAATAATGTTTTCATAAATCCATAAATAACTTGTGTGCTCATCTATTGGTACCTCAAAGAGGTTTTCACCAATAAATTTCTCTTGATTATCCCATAACACCTCCAAGAAGGTTTCACTAATGAACATTGGATTTTGACTTTGATTTTATTTTAACACTTTTGAAAAAGTTTCACTAGAAGATGATACGTTTAAAATTTGATTATCACCTAGTGCCTCCAAAAAGGTTTCACTAAGAGAGTGTTCTTTATCTACATGAATGTAGTCTTGGCCTCCTTGCTTTTCTTCAACTGCTATGTCACCATGGGTGCAGTTCAAGAAAGTGTGATTCTGTCAATCCTAATCGACACTAGTGGGAAATGGAATGTTAATGATATGGCTATTTTGGTTGATGGTAATGGCTTAGGGAATGGCAATACAATGGGGAAAGGCTACCCAATCCTTGTAGAAGATACTAGGATAACTTGTATCAAAGCTAAAATACTCATCCTCAAAAACCATAGAAGGATCACAAATGTATTCAAAGTGATCTATGAGGAATGTGTAACCCATGTTATGATAACCATGAATGTATTCTTCTTCTAAATATAATTTAGACTTAATGAACTCTAAATCCAATGTTGAGACTGATGTTGATTCTGATTTTGATGCTAAATTTGATGTTGATTCAATAATGAAACCTGACTCTAACTCTAATTCTTCATCTGTTGGGTATTTTATTCCAATAATATCTTGTTGAATGTTTGGTATTAGATAAATGATGGCCTATGATGGCATAATGGGCTCCATAAGGTTTGGTTTATAAGAATGGGACTCCTCTAAGATGGGAAAAAGGTCAAGAGACAACTCTTCAGAGACTGGCTTGTCAATAGGAGAATTTTGAAAAATAGGCATATGGTCAAGGTAATGATTTTCCCAAAGGTAGTTATAATCATTATGAAGTGACTCAACCAATATTGACTTGTCAAAGTGAGACTCCTTGATAATTGGTATAGGATCAATAGGTGATTCATCATAGGTTGACTTATCACAAGTGATTGGTTTGATAAAAACATCTCAGATTGGTTAGTTTTCTTGGCCTTAGTTTCTAATGAGTTGGAAAATACTAGTTTTAAACACAACTTGGTCTTCAAATGATTGGATGGGATGAGGTTTTAATTAGACTAGTTTTGGATGAGGAATGGCTTGCGATTAGATAATAGTAGGGCATTGGGGAACATGATTGCTCACATGAGCCAAAGGATGAAGTCTTGAAATGGTAACGATAGGGTGGTGTGGAGCTTATTTTCTTACATAAGCTAAAGGATTATTTTTTAGAATGATGAAGGTGCATTGTGGAGATTGATTAATCGCACAAGCCAAAGGATGAGGTCTTAGAAAGACAAATTTGGGGCATTATGGAGCATGGTTGTTTGCACAATCCAAATGATGAGGTATTGGATTGGAAATAGTATGGCATTGTGGAGCCTAATTTATTTCACAAGATAAAGCATCTAAATCCTCCTCATAAACCATATCGTCCCAATCTTGAGTTGGATCATAAGCTAGTTTTTGACTATGTTCTATGTAGTGATTATTGCAAAGAGGGTATGGATCTATATCCCAAATAACATTATCTATAGTTGGGTCTTCAAAGTCCTTTTCACAAGCCTTTTCATACCAATCAAGGTCTCGAATTTTATCATAAGTTAATTCATGACTTTGTTCCCATGAATGATTATTATGAGGTGGATATAAATCTGCCTCAAAAACCATATTATCATCATTGGGGTCTTGAATAGAGCCACACAAATCATTTTGTGCAGCCATTATATCATAAGTTGGATTATACATGACTCCACCATAGGTGTAGCTAGACATATCCACACAAATGATGAAAGATCCAAAAATAAAAAGGCTTAGAGTTGTAAAAATTATAAAAAACTATGTCCAAAGGATAAATGGTTCACACTTGGTCTGGATTGGTCAAAAGTATGGAGTTGTATTTCCAAAAATGGTTTGTGCTATGACTTGGCATAAAATAGTCTAACATTAAATGTCATACACATAAAAGGTCAAGCATTTAAATAAAACTAGCATGTCAAAGGTCTAGGTTAAAATGTTCCAAACAAGGTCTAAACTAGGAAGAGGAAAGGTTGAGTTGCTAGGTATTTTATCCAAACATGGAGTCAAAAGATAGGCTCAAACAAATAGGCATATGCTAAGACTTTTATCCAAACATTAAAAGCTAGACTTGAAACAAAGGCATGATGTGATTAAATTTTTTCTAATAGGTTTGGAAATAACTTTGACATAGACTTAGCACATAGAATTAAACATAAACATGATTAGTTGGCATAAGGCATAAAATAAAAGGCATTTGGAGAAAGGATATGTTTCTCCCAAACAAAGGCACAAACAATGTTGAGGATAGGCATTAGACAAAAAAACCATCAATAGGTTTTAAATTTGGGTAATCAATTAATTGAATTTATGCAACCCAAAAGAGAAAGATCTATGTATTAGCCCCATGAATTAAGGCCTAAGCATAAATCAATCAATGTTTGAATCCAAACTTGACAAGGCTAATTGAGAACTCAATGTTAAAAACTAGGATTTGACCAGCCAAGCTAGACAAGATTAGAAAACATGATAGCACAAGACAAAGGTCTAAATGGTATACATAACATGGTTTGAAACAATGGTTTCTTATACAAGGTAAACTATTATTAAAACAAATTGAGCAGTCTAATGGTGTAAGCATGCTCAAATGATGTGATCTATGTTATGTTTCAAAGACTCAAAAGGCTCAAAATGTTTTGACATGATTTAGGTAGTATAAAACTACCCTTCTCAACTCAAATACATTATTTTGACATGTCTTATGAACAAACAAACAAACAAGTTTTAGTCTCAAAACATACCAAGCAAAAATGACCAAAATACACTAAGTATAATCATCTAAATCTTAGCAAGGGTATGGAAATGTGGGGTTGACTAAACTAGTAAGCTTTTGAACATTTCTAGGGGAATCAATTGTACAATGACTTTTACATCAAATGATGAAAAAGACAAGCATGAAAATTGGGTGACTATGCTGTTGGCTAGTTGAAAAAAGGTCTAGTCCTTTTTGCAATCACTACATCCTATTATTCACTCAGTGTAGTGTGATGTCCAAATGTAGATATATCTCATGTGTAACTTAGAAGGAGTGGATGAAGTCAATGCTCAGAGATGAAACCCTAAGTCAAAGCTACCCTAAAGAACTCGTGGGAGGTAATGACATCCCCCTCATAAGCCAAGTATGCATGATATAAAAGACTAAAATTGAAAGACTTTAGGGTCATTTTTAAGGTCACCCAAACTTTGATGAGTTTTTGGGGAGTGCTTTAGATGACATTATTTTTATGCCTTAAACTAGGCAATTTTGCAAATAAGGAAAGAATTTTTGATTCCTAGGGTTCCCTAAAGGGGACAAATGGAAGAGAATTTATGCAACATTCTTATATTTTGTGAAAATAAAGTGCTAATTGAAACAAGTACTGAACACAAAAGATTTAAAAGATGAGTTCATTTTTAAGCACCAAATTTGAAAGATTGGGTGGTGTTCATTTGACCCCTTGGCCATAAATTGTTAAAATGGTAAAATATTGCACAAAAAAAGACCACACAAAGCAATAAAGACCTAAGTTCATTTTAAGCCCAAATTGAAGATTCAAAACTTAGCTTAGATTCATGATAAAAACACCACATTTAAAATTTTTCAAGAGTTATGATGTGTTTTAAAGGCACTAAATGAAATGTACCTATGACTTAGCTAAATCTTAAGTTCATTTTAAGCACTAATTCAATTGTTTTGAAATCAAGCATATTCATTTTAAACCCAAGTCAAAGTGTATTTGGTTAGTCAAAATTAATTAAACCAACTTCTAAACTACCCCCTCAACCTAAAAAAACACAAGTATAAGGGCTTGCTTTGAATCACTTAAGAGTTGGAGCAAATGACATTAAAAATTTATCTCTTGGGTTGACAATCAAGTTGGGTTAATAGGCAAGTTGGGCTAGATAGGTGAATTCGATTGATAGGTGAGCTAGGTTGACAGGTGAGTCAAGTTAGATAGGTGAGTTGGGTTGATAGGTGAGTTGGGTTGATAGGAGAGTTGGGTTGGATAGGTGAGTTGGGTTGACCAGGTGAGGTGGGTTGATAGGTAAGTTGGGTTAGATATGCGAGCTGGGTTAGAAAGGTGAGATGGGTTGACCAGGTGAGTTGGGTAGATAGGTGAGTTATGTTAGACATGTGAGTTGGGTTTATAGGTGAGTTGGGTTAAATAGGCGAGTTGGGTTGACTAGGTGAGTTGGGATGAACTAGAGTTAAATTAGGATGAACTAGAGCTAAGTTGAGATGAATCAGTGCCAAGTTGGGATGAACCAGAGCCAAGTTGGGCCAAACTAGAGCTGAATTGGGATGAACCAGAGCTGAGTCAAGATGAACCAGAGTTGAGTCAAGATGAACCAGAGTTGAGTTAGGCTGAATCAAAACTGAGTCATTATGTGAACTAAGAATTTGATGATGAAGGGGAGATTAGTATTGTGTTAGTGGATAAATCAAATCAAAAGCACACTAAACTAACACCTTTATGCCTAGTTACTAGGGTGAGCTTAATAACAAAAACAAATGAAAAAGCACAACTAAAAATTAAGGAAAAACAATAATCCTTCACGTTCCTTGGATGCTCCAAATGTTTTGTTTTAGTGGATTGCTTAGTTTGTACTCATGACATCTACATCAATGGCATATTAACTACCTCCATCTCTCCTTGGGACCTTACTTAGCTTTGGCTTAAATATTTTGGCATCATAACTTTAGCATGTGAGAGCTTTTTGGAATCAATTGGGCATGGTAATTTTGCACAAGTTAAGCTTAAAATTCATATCGCAAGGCCTCTTATTTATAGATTGAAATGTGTGGCTAAGTATTAATCCAATTATTTAGTTAAAAATCCATAAATAATCTCATCAATATTTGGGATAGAGGGGCATTTAATCAGCATGAGAGGCATTGATGAGGCATGTGAGGGGTTAACCTTGATATTTTATGCATTTATGGCCCAAGGATGTCTTCCCAAGCAATGATGTCACCTGATGATGATGTATATATTCAATATTAATTTCTAAAAATAAGTATTAAACAAGTTTTCATGGAATTCTTAATTAGGATCTAATTTGGTTTGCTTAAATCTTAAGCATGATTAAGCACTTTGTACACAAATTACTCAAATTGATCAGAATGCCTTGTTTTTGGTCCAAAATTTGATTGGATTGGAATTAGAATGAGATGTCAGATGCATTGGGTCCATTATCACATTTCGGATGTTACCAAAACTAAATAACAAAGGCATGCATCTCATGTAAGAGATTTGATAGGAAAAAGCAATCCAATCACCAAGGTGTAAAATTGGCAATTTGACTCAAAATGATCTGATCAAAGTTAGTTGGCCCATAAATTCATTGCATCATTTAATGATACTTTGGCCAAAATAAACACTTTAATATATCAATTTAAACTCATTTAATGTGCTTTAGTGTTTTTAGGCCAAATTGTGTAGAATTCTTTGTTATTGCTCCAAAATTTGATTGGATTGGAATTAAAATGTGATGTTAGATGTGTTGGATCCATTATTGAATTTATTATTTTACCAACACTAAATAAAAAAGGAATGCATCTCATGCAAGAGATTTGACAAAAAAGAGCAATCTAAGGCACCCAGGTGTAAAATTGGTAATTTGACTCAAAATGATCTGATCAAAGTTAACTGGCCCATAAATTGCATTGTCTCATTTAGTGATACTCTAGGAAAAATCAGCACTTGAATATATCAATTTAAACTCATTTAATGTGCTTTAGTGTTTTTAGGCCCAATTGTGCACTTTGGTGGTAATTGGTCAAAAGCCTGGTTGGAGGTCATTGCTGGCTAGATTTAGGTGTCTATAATATATAACATATACAACTAATATCCAAAATGCCAAAATGATCTATATTTGTATCTCATGTGTTTCATAAAACAAATACAATCATATATAATACTCTAGCTCTATGGTTGGGACCCATCCTACCTATCTCATAGCCCAACCACACTACTTGTAGATGCCTCAATCTGACCCCTTTGAATAAAATACTATAATGAGGCTATCCAAGATCTCAATCCCAACATCTACCCCTGTAGATGAGCTACCTAAGTCTTCACCTGTGCTAACTCAGCTATGGTCACTAGATGCATCACTCTCTGTTGATCTTATACTTGTGTCATATGGGTCAAGGTTGATGCATGTGTTGCTCTCTCCTAAATTTTTACTTGTGTCATATGGGGAAAGGATATTACATGTTTCAATCTCTCTTAATTACGTGCTTATGTCATCTATGTCACTCTAGCCAGATGTCCATCTCTATCCTCTTCCAGGGCCTACCATGCATATGTCTTGCCTGTACCCTTCTCTACTAGTGGATGCATCCCCTCTCTATATTATCATATCTACCTTGTATCATCTCTAAATAGTCTAAACTAGCTAACATGAGATAGGGTAGATGGTACCTTGGGGTACTCTAGTTTAACAGGGTCATATGGCATTAATGTCTCATCCAAGACATCATGGAGTGCTCTCCTCATAAGGGACCCCCATCTGATCTCCTCCTCCTCTGATACACCTACAAAAATCACACCAGATAGATATTATATCTCTAATATATCTATCTCTATTATATTTCAAATAAAACTTAAATGCCAAATTAACCATCTTTTATTACTTGTATGTGTATCAACCACTACTATCTCACTGTTTGTGAAATTGCTAGGTATAGTCTCCCTATCCATGCAACCAATAGGAACCTCCACTATCTATCACCTCATAAAATTAAATCCTATAGTCATATATTGAGTACATCTCATCCTATGCTTGAGTGACCTCTCTATAGTCTAATGCTACTCTGGCTTGCGCTACCTAGTCCTGTCTCCATCTCAGTATCGAGGTGACCTATCATCGACCATATAGGGAAAAATAGTTGGATGATACATAGGAAACCTCTCATAGATCCATGCCATACGTAATATAATTGGTCTAATATACTTCTACCCTCTGACCAACATCTCATACATGTCATGTATGAGATGGACCCAGATGATAGACCCTAAATCATATAGTACTCTCTCTTCTAGTATCTTCTGGCTGAAAGCTATCACCAATAGTGTTACCTTGCCATATGAATTGTGGCATAACACTCATGCTATCACAAGTCCTATCATAACCATAAATATATCTAGAATCTATGTAATATACACATCAAACATACTCACTCTTTGGCCTACATATATCATCTCTAAGCTTGTATCCCATATGGCTAAGGTTCTCCTCTCCTCATTACTATCTGGTATCTAAGTCATCATAAATGTCCCTACTATCGGTGGTCCTAGGATGGTATGTACATATTCTAGGGCGATATCCACCTCTATCTTATCCCCATCCACCTTCCACCTAAAGGTGTTATTCAACTATTCCTAGCATCTCATGAACATGACTAACAAATCCAAGCTTAGGGGTACCCTGCATATCTTTGATATGCCACCTAGGCCTATAGAGATCAGTCTCACCCTATCCTCTATCATCACGCTCTCCAGTAGATTTGGTATCCATGACATGTCAACCAAATGCTAGAATTTGGGTCATTCTTGCAATAAGGAAATAATAAAAGATGTATTAGATCCTCCATGCCATGTATAGTCAAAATACATTCTTTTTATAATTTTTTTAAAAAAAACCTAAAATACTTTAATTTAATCATTTGAACCTATTTTTAGCCTACTCTCCCTTTTTATCCCTCAAATGGCTATTTTGAGTCATTCTAGCACTCTTTCAACCTCTTGCATGCATTTCTATACTATTCTGGTTCTTTGGTCAAACTAGTTTGACCAAAATTTCCCTATTTTGACCTAGTAACTTAAAAGTCAACCCTCTTATTTTTCCTCCTAGTACTACATTTTCATTCTAGAATTTTTAGATCAGTTAGCAAACTATACTAATTCAACAGTCTGTAAAATGTACAGGGTTAACACATACCTACTAGGTTGACAGTGTAGATTTTGTCAAATTTTAGCCTACTGGGTCAACTAGGTTGACCCAATTTTTTTCCCCTACCAACCCCTTGTATTTTGTGAAAAAATTGCCTTCTAACAATTTTCTCCCCAAACCCTTTGAACCCATTTCTCTAAATGGTTTTTCCTACCCATATCATCTGATTTAGTTTGATTTTGACATTTATAAATGCTAAAAATTACAAATCTCTAAAAATACACTTAAAACACTAAAATATTTAAGAACTGGCTTAACATTCTTAGTTGTTTACCTATCCTACACCCATTGCTACCTCTGAAGGTCCCTCTTGCCTAGACTTTCATCTCCTTGCCATCCTAGCTCATTTGGTCTCTCAAATATATTTTTCTCTCCATCACAAATCAAACATAACAAATGACTTTCATTTCACCCTTTTTAAAATCACTTTTCAAAATTCAAATATTTCAATTATTTTTTGGAAGATTCCTTGTTTTGCCTCTATCTTTGTTTTTACTCATCCATTTTTCAAACCATAAAATGTTCTAGATTCATGATGCCATAGAGAATATTTTTCACTATCATATGCTTATCTTTGATTTTTTTTTTTAATTTTTGGTTATTTTTTGTATTAACTTCTACAAGTTCACTTAATGTTCTTCACATTGTATGCCTTCACTTCTCTTATAGTCTATTTATTTATCTACGACACTAAGGTAAGTAAAGGTATGTGTTTTTCAATTCCATCCTTTCATTTATCTTATTTACTACTTACTGCATTTTACTTAGCATTAGTGTTATGTGTTTTCATGTTCTATTTTCCAAAGCACCATCCTATATTTCACTCACATCACATGTGATGAGCTTCGAGTGGGGAAAATGTATACACATAATATTTTCAAAATTTTATCAATTACTGACACTTTGTATCTTGTAAGAACCTATCAAGTCTCAATCTCTCTGAGTGCATACCTTAAGGGGTGCACCTAGAAAGGGGTGGGCTGACCATTAGTGCTTTGTAGGATTATTGTCCCTTTTTCCACTTGTTATCTACACACTTGTCTCCTAAAACCATTTACCCTAAGATTTTTCTTCTCTATTGTACCCATTTTATAATTTTGATACATTTTATCCTCATTTTATTAACTTGATCCCATTTTGTTAGTTGATTGGGTTGACCCTATACAGTTTCAGGTTATTTTCACTTAGGAACTATTTAGACTTTTGGCCAACCTAGCTTAGGACCTAGTGAATTATTTTTTGTAATTGTACAAGGTTGATTGGGTCAACCCTATCGACTGGCATTTTTGGAAGGTTTTAGGGTAAGATCTGCCTATATATACAAGTTCATTTCCCACCATTTGATAAGAAAGAAGTGAATTTGAAGTAAAAACAAACATTTACTTATTAACCATTTTACTTGAGAGGTAAAGCTTAGGGTTCCATACTTTCTTGTGACATATAGATCTTGTCTTGTGGAGATGTCCTTTGGATGCATTGATAGGTTGTGTAGCCTAGAGCTGATTTGTCTTTTTATCCTTATATACCACAACAATTTCTTGTGAAGCACCTTGGCCAAGGGAGATATTGAGTCTTGGTGGGTTCATCTTCAAGGTAAGTATTCCTAACTTTATTTCTCCCTTTGTAAGATCAGTAGTTGTGCTTTTCTTCGATGCATTAGAATTTTATATACATTGACATGATTATGTCTTTTAAGAATGTTTAGTTTTATTTTGTTTCTAACCCCCACTTTGTGCCACAAGATTTGGTGAGCACTATATTAGATTTAATTTATTTTTATTAGCATAGATGAAATATTAAAACCTAGGACCCCCTTAGGGATATTGCATGAATGTGTTATACTGGAGGCTTTGGAACCCTCCTTAGCATGGTGTATTATGATAAGTGATCCCCTAATCGGGTTTAGTGGATCCCTATATTGGTCATGCTCTTTCTTAACTAATGTATACCCAATCAAAAGTGTAGGTATTTTCTATCTTCTTTGAGCCATGATTAATTTATAGACATGTTGCATTTTTGATTGCATATAGTGGCCACCTTGCTCCTTACATGTTTACTATGTTCAAGAAACTACCTAAATCCTCTATAATGACCATGGATGTGGAGTTTTCTCATCTTAAGAGATAGTTATAGGAGTTTCATGATGGTTTATTAACTCCATATTGGCCTTCTATGCCCATGAACATCCCCATTTTGTTGGTTAAGTGGGCCTACTAGATAAGTAATCTAGTCTCTTACATATTCACCATTTGAATGGCTATAAGAGCTAAATAAAACCTTCATCTGATTGAGTGATCTTGTTTCACATCTGAACCAACCCATTATACTAAGACTTGGGATTTCTTAGTAGTTCATACTTGCACTTTTACATCACTTAAATGACTAGATCACCTCCTTCTTACATTTTAAGCCAACCTATTTGGTCAAGATTTGTAGAAGCATATCTACATAGATTTTTGAACATTTTATGATTTTAAAATATATAATACATCTCATACTACTTCCCCATTGATATGTAACTCTTGATCAACTTTGTACCTTGAAAATACCATAAAACCATACAAAAAATAGAGTTTTTAAGGGTGTCTA
Source organism: Torreya grandis (assembly GCA_037957365.1). Lineage (NCBI taxonomy): Eukaryota > Viridiplantae > Streptophyta > Pinopsida > Cupressales > Taxaceae > Torreya > Torreya grandis. The sequence goes on along the minus strand of JARHVA010000909.1, from coordinate 1,200,385 downwards.
TACACTTTCTATATAGACTAGTATCATAGTTGAGGTCTATTCTAAGTGGACTATGTGATATAAGTGTTTAATAGGTCATTTAAATGCATTTAGATGAATTTTATCCAAGATATTCCTAATTGGGTCCTTATTAGGGTTTTAGGGAGGTTTAATGGGCTTTAAACTCTTAGCAATGGTTTATAAATGTTAGGGCCTCAACCTATGAACCAATGCCACTAATATATTATATACAAATCCCCTAAACTCTCCCAAGGTTATCAACTCCCCATGCAATTATTTTGTATATTTATGAGCTTGTTAAGTTGCCCCTTGGGTGAGAAAAGTGAATTCTGAGCACTCTTCAGGCACTTTCAAGCCAAGGTGATCAACTGTGACCTCTATCCTATAAACCAAGGTATTTCACACACCTAAAAAAACATGAAAAACATTCCCATGGAGGTCTAAGATGTTATCTAATCCTCTTATATCCTCTATTGCAATTTCAAGTGTCATTGTCTTGAGGGAGATATTAGATCAACATGTCTAAATGCATGATATTTGAGTTTTGATGGTAAGATAGAGTTTTGAAGCACTTAGACACCTTTCCTAACATTAAGTTAATACCTTAGGGCCCTAAAAGAATCTATATTGTCTTGGAAAAAGTCATTTACCTCTTCTTGTGTGCATATAGTCTTTCATTTAAGCATCTAAACCTCTCTAGAAGTGGTTATTAGACATGGATGCCCCTATAGGTGGATAATGTGTATTTATTTGAGACCTCAAGGTCCTTATCCCTCCTTAGAAACATGTGGGATATCTATATCTTTCCCAAATCCTTGCATATAGGCTTATAATGGCTCTTTTAGGTTTGATCTATACATTTCACATCTTTCTCATGTCAACCAATTGGCCATTTGAGTGCTTAGGGGACCTAGTTATACCATCGAGACATTTTCATATCCCAATTACTTCATTTGGATGCATTTTATGAGTAGTTCTTTCATCAAGTTTGAACTAGGGTTTAAGGATGGTTTTGGAGGTCCACCATCTTAACGATGGTTTTTAGAGTATAGACCTCCAAACCAAAACTTCTTTCCATGTACCTTTATCCTATAGACCCCTTAATATCTCTTTAATGACCCTAGGTTCCTTGAAAACTATACATTGAGATATGAATGAAAGATGGTTTCCTTTGAGATCCTTGCCTAGTAGTCTATGCAGATTACAATGTTAACATTTGTTCATAGAGTTGGGGCCCTGAATCCCACTCTCTCCTTAATGTATTTTGATTCCACATGGGTTTCTAACTCCCCCAAATATAATTGGGTCTGATTCCCTTTGTGAAGAAATATATGAGTGTTTAAAGTGATAACTTAACATGTCTGCTTAAAGTAATGGAGCTCAAGAAGGTGTTAAGATTGAGTTTGACCATTTATTTGAATTCACTTGCTTCAAAAAAACCTTTAAGGTTTGAAACATCTTTATAAAATCCCACATTTCCTTGAGTCTACCTAGAGGTTTGGATCTACCCTTGAAGTGAATATGGGGCCTTGAGGGTTCATGGTGGCTCTAGGCCTTATAGGCTCAAATTGGGATTTATAACCTAAACACACATGAATATGTACATATAACCTTAATTTTATCATGGAATCATCCTTAGTATAATCTCCATCCTTTGAACTTTTTCTTATTTGTTTATACTATCATGTCAACCCTTCTCTCTCTTAATCAATATTACTGTGACCATCACTGTCCTATACAGATGCTTGTAACATTCAATGATGAAAATACAAGTAGATTCTTTTACCCCTTTTAAAATGATGGATTTATGGATTAGGTGACATGTTTCCAAGTTTTGATTATATCTTTTGAGGCATATCCCTCCCAACTTTGCCAACAATACTTATATGCAAAGTCACATATTGAGATCTATATGTCTTGGGTGTCTAACTTAGACTAGGTAACTTCCTTGCTTAACCACACCATTATGTGATAATTTGAGGGATACATATGTCCCCAAAACCTTGAGATTCCATTTTCCATGCTTTTGTCACTGCCATTCACTTTAGTCATGTACTTTAGACTGACTAAGCAAGGCTAGCTCACTGTGCATGTTTGGACCATCCTATTTAGTCATTTGTTTATACCTCTTGTCTTTGAAACCATTATATCCATGCTATAACTAACATCCTAGTTTGATTTATTCTCATATGTGCATATATCATCTCATGCTCAAGGTTGAGGGTATAAATAATCAATAATATTATGGGTATTGATTCATGCATATTGATTGTCAAGAGTTTTATTGAACAGGTTCCTGAGTTAGGAGAGTGATTTCATAGTTATACTTGTGACACCAGTGTTATTCCTTATGTCCAAATACATACCCTTAAGACATAAAACTTCAAAATCATTGCCCTTCCTCACATTTGAGACTCATCTATATATAATGGTTTTGAAAGGTTTGAAGGGTCAATTTGAGTTGGGTTACTGTAGGTATCTATCATGCTTGTCAACAATACTAATACATGAATATAATTTTTTCACATAGTCTTAATGGATTCTCATGGTTTTATACAAGATTTGGCCTTGTTATCAACCCTTAAGAATGGTATAACAATTCAAACTTGTAAATTGTATTTATAAGGCTTTATGGATTTGTGTCTTGCATCTTAGGGCTCATTATGAGGTGGATTGATAATGATGAGACCATCATATGATAGAGGATCCTTGAGGGATTAAAATAGACTATTAAATCATACTAAAGATGAACTACCATGACCCTAGGCATCTCTGCTCATATACCCAACATGATATAACACTTGGAGTTCATCAATCATGCATATGGAGTGAGAAATGAAAACTTAGGACACTCTGCATACCTCAAATTTTGCTAAACAACCTTAGTTTATGCTAAACAAGGTTGTGAGAATATTTGAGGGATAGTTGGAAGTTTATTGGCATATAAGGGATATGATGAGGTCTGCTCATCCTAAAATGACATTTTCATATGAATACAATAGTTCTTTGCTAGCTTTATGATGTCCTGACAACATTCAATAGCCAACCTCATCAAACACATTGTCCTTCCTTACAATGAAGCCCAAGCATGCAGTAAATCTCATTTGAAGGTGATATATTATAGTATTTTATGTCCATCTAACCATTTAACTTAAACTAAGGAGATCTGAACAACTTCAAAACACCATAATTAAAATTCAAACACAGTTCATCTCAAACATATACACTAAATGTCTTTTTCATCAATAGATCCTTAATTTCAGTCTACATATAGTGGTAACTTAGATATTTATTACTCCCATAGGCTCTCACATTTGAACCAGAGGTGGAGGATTCCATGGAAAGGACTTGTAGGACTAGATAAGAGATGAACAATCATCAGTTTCATCCAATACGCTACTAATGCATTGAAACCATACCCCTTTTTATCCTTGTGTAGATGATGAAGGTAACCAGATTGCTTCAATTTTTAGTGTTTGTTCATACAACATAGAGGACTAATATTTAAAATAATTAACATTATTATAATTCCATTAGACCTCCTTCCTTTGGCCATGATATTGGACCCTCACCTTTTCTCTCCTTTATGGACTTAGCACAAACTTGAAGTGCTCTCCATGGTTACCAAAGAGCTCAGTGGAAGAAGTGGACTAGTTTTTAGCTATTTTAGATCTGAAACACCTATATTCCTACATATGATTCCTATGTTTAACTCCCTTTATATATCCCTGACTCTATTTGACTAAGTCCATACCATACAGATCCATACTTTTTTGAGAACTCCTACAATCTACAAATTTCTTGTATTTTGTCATGTTTTCAGACTATGAATCATTATTAGTGGGCAAGAGGAGGGAAAAATGGGTCAAACTATATTTACAAACACATGGTATAGTTTAAGAAGATTAAGGGATACATTTTCACATGTGTGGGGCCCATTTAATGGAAAATAAAGGTATTTTACTTGTGAGGAGACACCATTAGCATATGCAATAGTTTGACATAGCATAATGGGATTCATGGAGGATTTTGATTATGTAAATGGTGGTCTTAGTGGAATTTTGAGGTCAAATAGCATCACCTTAAGGTTAAATACCCCCATTAAGCCACTACCTTCAAGTGAAGGTTTCAATTTTTTTATTAGATTGATTAAAAATCCAAGTTAAAGGGGCCTGTATTCTTTATAACAAACAACTAAAAGATAAGCAAGTCAAATCATTAGTACAAAAAGGGACAAAAAGAGAAACCTAGTGGCTACACCTACCTTTCACCAAACCACTACCAACTATCAGCAAAAAACCAAAAAATGGCCAAAAACAAGACAAGGACAAATAAGTTATTACAATTTAGAGTAAAAGACTAACTATTTGGTCTCAATACTGACACTTTTGTTGTTTCTTCCCCTGATTTGACTCCTAACAAACTGTTCCTTATCATCATCCTGTCTCTTCCTCTTAAGATCAGAAGAATGAAATTGATATTTTTCTTTCTTAGGTTCCTAGTTGGCTTCCTCCTCTTTTTTGTGGTGGTTGGATTTACCTTTTAGGGTGCAAGTTGAGTGAACTATACCTTCATTATTTGATTCCATATTTAGACATAGGAATCTTTTGAGCTTCTTGAACTCCTCAGTAATTTTGCCACATAGTAGTTTCTAGATCATTATTTTTAGATAAAGCTTTTAGAGGGAGTCCTCAATCTACACCTTAACATTGGACCTAAAGACCCCTTTACCTTTGGTATTAAGTTGGTTGACAAGTGTAGGGCTTCCTGAGCTAGACTTGGGGTCCTCCTGTATATTTTTAATCAAATCCCCCACATCCTACTCTTCTTATTCATCCCCCAAATCTAAATGAGTGTTATTCCATTCCTCCTCCTCAAAATTAACCCTCTCAATGTTAATGTATATGTCCTTAGTGATGATCTTAGACCATAGTGGCTCCCCATTCTTAATCAACAATAGGATTAGGCATTGATGTATTAAATCTGTTGAAGGATTCTTTTTGAAGTTCAACACCAAAATCTCTAGAGATTGTAGTAAGAAAAATGCGATGCTAATTGTATGACCTTTTAAGTGGTTCAGAAGAATAAAGTAATGTTAAAAGATAATAATATGTTTACCCTCAAGGGTAATGTACCTCATAATTTGTAAACAAACCTCCAACCATTTCCTTGGCAACTCTATGTGCATAAATACCTTGTGAGATGAATACTTGGGTTTATGCTTATCCTTCTCCTTCTTATAGAAAATGTTTAGGAGTTCCTCCTTCTATGTATTTTCTTTGAATGCATTGAATTCATGGCATTTCATCCCCATAGTTTCAACAATGAGTTCCTCAATAATCTAAAGCTTTAGGCCATGCTTTCTCACTATGTGGTCCTTCCAACCACATGCAAAATCCTTGGAGAGCATAGTATCATGCCCAACCAGACATTCCATAAATAGTGCTAGCCCACCCTAGACCATTTTATTCCAAACATACTCATTTTTATTTACATAATCACAAGAGATTATCTCAAATTAGTCTTTGTCCCCACCCATTTTTTGAAAGTGCAGACTACTTCTATAAACTTCAAAAAATAAGCTCTTTGAGAAGGAAAAATGACATTTATAGAGATTATAACCACCTTTAGTCATATGATGGAGACTCAGTGCTACCTAAATGTGCCAATATTTAGTAATAATAGCCTTGCATGTATAAATATCATTGAGGATGAACCATTATTTTATCATGATTAATTCACTCATTATGATTTTGTGTGATGTGTCCCTTCTCTAGCTCGACAATCTAGAGGATGTCATCCAGATAATCACTCTCATGTCAAGTGGTATAGTCATCTCTTAGAAAAATAATGTTTGCCATGTAATTGTCACCCCTATTTCATTCCCTATATAAATGACCTATGGAGACCCCTTTGAAGTAGGCCAGTAAGTTTTTAGCACTATTGATGATGCTAAAAATGTTCCAAGAGTATGGAGAGAGGCCTTTTAAGTAGTTGTTAATGTTTATCGAATCCCACTCTATTTAGATAAACTCTAGGCTAAGAATGGCACCAACTCAGTACCCTAGATTTACATGGTATATTATGATACATGGTTTGTTTGGATACATAACAAACCCGCATATGCCACTCTAATATTAAGAAAATAATCTCTGATTACCCTTCATATACCTGTGTGACCTGGGTTCCCTTTCACTGAAGTTAATGTTTCAAATGGATGTCAATTAAATATATATTAAAAGACCTTAAAACATTATAAATACCTAAATTATGTTCCCATCTACATTTATATCAAGATCAACCCATACCTCATCATACTAGATGGATTCATGATAGAGTCATCAACTACAAATATTTGGTTATCTTCATCATGAGCAAAAATAGACCATTAAGACCACCCTAAGGTCTGTTTTATATAATAAAACATTACTAAACACAAGGTAACACCTAATAAATTATCAAACATGATGAAAAGACAACTATTATGGTATTTATTTGACATGTTCAAACACTTGAATCTTCTGTCGTTGACATGATACTCAATTACTTCCTTTAAACTACCTTGGGTGATTACTAGATATGAGAAGGGTGAATTCTTAGGTGGAATAGAGTATTCAAGAATTAGGTTAACTCCTTTCTAATCTTGAGGTTAAAAATTAATCAACATTACTAGTGGTTTTGAAGGCTTGACCTACCTACTGGTCAAGAAAACCCAAGATCTCTTTGCCTATCACTCATGCCTAGGTGAAGACTCCTTGACTGCAATATCACTTCATGAATGAAACCTTAAATACCCCAAGGAATAAAAAAATAAAAAATACACATAATAAGATACAAAAAACATAATAAGGAGACACAACACAAAGCAATAAGAATAAAACAAGCAACTAGTAAGGATGTGCCACAACACATGGAAGAAGGAAACTAACTATTATGTACAAGATAGTTTTATGATTTTAGTAAGAGTACTTGAGGAATAACCCACTGATAGGGATAGGTATTTTTTCACCACTTATTTTATAAAATTTGAAGGCATTATTCTCCTTGAATCTGGTGATGACATATGTCCTATTCCAAAGACTATCAAATTTTGAATGCTTACCTAGCTTGGCACGATCTTCAACCCACTTAAGTACAATGTCACCTTATTGGAATGTATTTTAAGAGGATATAATATAAAATTATTTTTTGAATTGGTCTTTTTTGGATCACATGTCATGCATATCATCATATTTTATCTCTTCTATCTCTCTCAATTCATTCATCCTCACTTCAATTACATCAATCTTAGTGAGTTCAAGTTAGTGTGCAAGTTCCAAGGCTGGCATCTCAAGTGATATGGGTAGTATTTCTTATTTGAAATAGAAAATAAGATATGATGAGTGATAATTATATCTCTTGGTAGTAATACTATCTTCCCATAAGTTAGTCCTTAACTTGGTTTGCCAATCCCTTTGGTTGTCCTACATTGTTCTTCCTATGATCCTAATCAGATTATTTTTAATGGACTCTACCAGTTCATTACCTTTTGGATAGTAATTATTTTAATAAATTAAGTATATACCATGATTAATATCCCAATTTCTCACCTTTTCACTATTAAAGGCTAATGCATTATCTGATATGATGGTAGAGGGGACCCCAAATCTAGTCACTAGGTCATCATAGAACTCCAAAACTGAGTTCTCATTTACCTCTTTGAGTGTAGATGCCTCCACCCACCTAGTAAAGTAATCATTAGTAGTCAAAATAAAATTATTTACATCAATATATATGGATATTAATAATACCTATAAATTTTAGGCCCCATTTCATAAAGGGTTGCTCAACTTGAATAGGCTTTAGGGGTAAGGTAACTAGTATTTTTCTTTCCAGTGAACATAGCACATTTTGGTAACCTCCTAACCTAAGAATAGGAGTCCATAAATAGAATTGTCCAAAAATAGATTTATATTTTTATTTTTGGTGCTATGTCCTTGGCTAGAATATGACCTCCTATAGGCCCTTCATGTAACTATCCTAAAATTTTGTCAACTTAACTAGTTTCTACACACATAAAAAACATCCCATCAAGGTATTTAGTGAAGAGTACCCCATCAATAAAGATATAAGGGATGGATTTTAGTTTTAATTACCTCTTTATTTTAATATTTAATCCTATAATACATTCACCCATTTGGAGAAATCTCACCATGTATTGGGTCCAGTTGGAAGGAGATGTAGTTGTAACTACTTGTTGATCATATTGAACTACCAAAACCACTTCCTTATCTTCCTTCACATCAGTTTTAAGGTTTTCACATAATCCCCTACCACTAACCAAATTTGTAACCTTCACCTCTATGTCATACTCTATGTACTTGATCATCCAACCAACCGTATTTTCACTCAAGTCTCTGTTAAGGATGAAATCTTTGATACGAGGATGAACCACCATGACAAAGATTTTATTGTTAGACACCATGTGTCTAAAATTATTGAGGCCTCTCATGACTGTAGGTACATGTTTCTCAAAAAATGTATACATATCTTCATACCCCTCCAACACTTGGATAAAGAAGGCTATGGGTTGTTCAAGGCCTTCACTATTTTGTTGCATAAACATGGAATAAATAGTGTCACTTGTAGAGAAGGAATACATGAATAATTACTTTGTAAAATAATGATTGAGGAGGGGGGTTCTTGGGAAATGATTTGATTGATGGCCTCAAAAATTATTTTACCTTATTTTGTCCATGATACCTCTTTGTTTTTCTTGAGCATGTGAGTTAGAGGCCTCACAAATTTTACAAATTTGGGTATGAACCTTTTGATGAAGTTGATTTTTCCCAAGAAACTTTTCAATCCCTTATTATGTTTGGTTAGTGATAAGACAAGGATTGAATCTATCCTTTCAAGGTCAATAGAGAGGCCTTATTTCGACACCACATGTCCTAGAAGTCTACCCTCATAGACTGTAACAATACATTTTAAGTGGTTCAAAGAGACCCCAAACTACCTACATCTATCAAACACCAGCATCAAATGTGTCAAGTGACCCTTGGGGTCTAGTGATTTTATCAAGGTAGATGTTTCTATACAATTTTCACTTTCTACATTCAAAGAGAGAAATAAGAAACTAAGAAGAATGGTCTAAGGCTTGTATGTACCTGGATGAAGTCATGTGCACCAAAATTAGATGATAGCAAGAACTCCTCTTTGGTTGTGGAGGATGACACCTGAAAGAAAAAAAGACTAAAACACAAAAAATGTTAGATGAGGAGATGGTGTGTTGCCAAGCAAAAGCTTGATCTCAGAAATATGAAGACTTCCTTGAGGGATATCAACCCACTGATTAAAAATAAAATATTTAACAGAAATAGAAATAATGAAAGACAGAATGAAAGAAATAAAAGACAAAAAACAAAATGCATCCCTGATATGCAGCAAACTGCTTTGCACAGTCGTCGACGTCAGTCTCTGTGCCGACGTCGGTCAAGGAAGGTCACCGACATCGGTTAAGATGCCGACATCGGTAGGGGTAATGACTGGCATCAGTCAGGGCAGTAATCCTTGGACGGGATCTGGTCGGGTCTAGACAGGGTTCAGGACTACAGAATGGTCTGAGGTTTCATCTGAGGGTTAGTGAGCCTGTTTGGGGTCAGAGGGATTGTTTGGGGGTCTGTGCAGGGATCTGGGCAGAGTTACAGACTGTATATTCTAGAAAGGGTGGATAAAGGTGATACAGGAGAAAGTCAAGATGGGTCTGTGGTCTGAATTTAAATCTGGGTGGTGATATCAATTAAAAATAATAACCAAAAAACAAAATAAAAGCACAGAATAAATGCTTACCTGTTACCTGCTGAAGATAGAGTAGGAGACATGATTGCTGTTGTCAGTGTGTTGTAGAAGTTTGATGTAGTAGACCTCTAATGAGATGACTGAAGCAGAATACCTGTACTTGAGAGAGAGAGAGTGAGAGAGATTTGATTATAGATTGATTGAATGAAAAGTTGGGTGATTGTCTTCCGAAGATCGAATGAAAGAATGTTTTGAAAGAAGGTTGGATAACCGATCGAAAAATTGATTGAGAACCGAATAATGAATAACAAATAACGGATCCTGCGTTTAGGTTGAGAACACAGTTTAAGGATAACCAACGCCAGCAAAATCGTTGATGTCGGCCGAATAGTGACCGACGTCAGCGACATCGGCTGAGTAGTGACTGATGTCGGTAGATGCAGAATGGGGATAGAGGCTAATTTTAGCCTTCTGCTCATTCTTACATGCTGTCAGGGTCAAGGCTCGTGGGAAAATGGTCGAGAAGGGCTAAATAGGCATGGGAGAATAAAATGGGGGTCATAAATGGGTCATAAGGTAATGGCAAGGGGAGAGAAGGGGAGGACGACCAAGGATTAGACATGATTTCGGTGTCTACATTTACCCCTTTTTGTCTTGTTGGTTGTTCTGGATGAACTGCAAGACAAAAATAGGAGTTGGTTGCCCCAGGTGTGGGATAAGATTGATTTTATCCTATTGGTTGTTTGAATGAACTGCAAGACAAAAACATGAGGTTGATTGCACCGAATGAGATGAGGTATTCCCCCTTAAATTAGGAGTCGAGGGAAGGGAACCAAGAATCGGGAGCTAATTTGACAAAAAGTGGATGAAAAATGGTGAGGGTGAACGCTGCAATAGTTGTGATTGTGTGCATACCACTTCACAAGATGGTCAGGTCAAATTATCGTAGGTCAAGGGTCGAGGAGTGCCAAAATTAAAGTAATCGGGCCCCAGCATGTGGTCGTAGCTGATCGAGTTATTCAATCAAAGCTGTAGCTCCAATGGGTCATCGTGTTCTAGGTATCCCAAGCTCAGGAAGTGCTCCCAAAAACATGAAAATGTCACAAGTAGTAGGGATCAACCAGCTTGTGATCCTATAATTGTGAGGGTCAAAAATATGGGCTGCACACAATTTTGCTAACCATACATGGGTAGCATACATGCAAAAACAACCAAGGCGAAGTCATCTTGGAAGTGGTCAAGGTCGGAAGAGATAGGCATGATCTCCAAAGTGGTTGGTCGAGACGAGGCTGAGATAAATAACTGGTTGAATGAATGGGTAGATGAAAGAATGTGGCCGAGCTAACCTCAGAACATTGAGTGCTGCCTACATAGCCCCTGTTGCAGGGCCTCAGGCCAATGTAGTTCTCCCTAAAAGGGAGGAAGGGTCGAGGGCAAGTCATGGTCAAAAGAAAGAAAGAAGGTTTGTCCATCAGAGAGATGAACAAATGAGGGTGGTCAAGCTAACCCCAGAAGACGTTGTGTCATCTGAGTGCTACCTACATAGCCCAAATTAAAAGGGGCCTCAGACCAATGTAGTTTAGACTAAGAGACAAAATGGTCGATGATGGGTGTGGTCATGTGTTGAAATGATGAGGAGAAAGAAGATGTTACAGCCTTTTCCATATTGTGTGATGGTGTATTCTGTAACATTGGTCGAGGGGTCTTTCATCCCTAGCAATTTTCCATAGGCGTGATGGATGTATGCTAAAAATGAATTGGGTCCATTTATGCTTCAACAAGTATTGGTTTATGCTTAACATAAATTGAGGCTGGTCGATAGTTTCCATGTGTATTGGTGTCCATAGAAACCATGTGAAATCGACTATGATGATGTTGGTGGTCTAAAAATGTTGAGGTTGGTTTGGTTTGAGAAAATAATTTGGTTGAATGTGACCAAAGTGCAAAAAAAGTGAAAGGCATATTCGCCCGTTCATTGACAAAGACCAGAAGGACAACATAGATAGGGGTTATTAGAACCAAGAGCCCCATTCATGCATAACGTCGTTGACCATAAGTTGTGTTAGAGAGGTAATCGAATCACTTTGACATTAAAGTGAGCTCGAAGTCCCTTGAGCAGGTGACAGGAGGAGGATAGGGTAACCCGTTTTAGAGCAGAGATAACTTTGCCCCTTTTTATAGGAGACCCTGAGACAACTACAAGCCAAGTCCATGACCCAATTTTTTTTTTCAAAGAGCAGACTGATCAATGCGAGAAGTCCACATAGAGATGTCATTTGCTTGGCGGTCATTTGTGAAGCTGATCGATGCGGGAAGCTTCTAAGAAAAGGTGCTATGTGTAGCAAGAGTTAGTCATAGCCATCCTTCGAGGGAGTGGTCTATATTTTTGCTTTATATATAAGGACTTTGAATAGCTGTCCTTCCAGGGAGCAGTCTATTAGCTACAACAATGATAGTACAGTTGTCCTTGGAGGGAGAAGTCTACTTTTTGAGTTGAGTTGGTGACCTTAGATAGTTTGACATCTTGATTTGTTTTGACAGAAATGTGAGTCATGGACAAGACTGTAGAAGGTCAAGGGCTCCCTTTTATTAGGATAAAGCATCCATACTGTATAAAAAGGTTATATAGGATTTGTTAAGGGGAGTAGGGTTGAAAGGAATGAGGACTAAGAGGATAGGGATTGCTCAAGCGATGAGCTCAAGGTAAATGTCAAGTGGACGAGTACTCGACTAACAGTAGAATGGTCACAGATGCAATGCATTAAGAGGCTCAGGTTTTGGCCGTCCATCGAGAGAAGACAAACGATATGTCCCTGATCCATACTTGTGCGTGATAATGAAAGGTCCAAGCCAATTAGGGGTAAACTTGCCTCATTTACTTTGCTCCATATTGGTCACGTGCTAATTCTCTTTGAGGATGAGATCTCTGATGTTGAAATCTCATTCTCATAGATTTTTGTCATAGGCTCACTTGATGCGATGTTGATAGACATGGAGATGGTTGAGGGTAGCAAGACGGCGCTAGTCAAGTAACTCAAGTTGAGCTAAGTGATCTTGATGAAAGTCATCGTTAGAAAGAATGTCATGCAAAGAGATGTGGAGAGATGAGATTTTTACTTCGAGAGGTAGGACAACCTCTGTTCCGTAAACTAGAGAGAAAGGGGTAGCACCCATGGCGGTTTGAATGCTAGTGCGGTAGGCCCACAAAGCAAAGGGAATGTGAATATGCCAATCCCTTCCAGTGTTGTTGACCACCTTGATGAGAATTTTAGTCAAGATTTTGTTGGAAGCCTCGGCCTGCCCATTTGCTTGTGGGTAGTAAGGCGAAGAGAAGCTAAACTTTATGCCAAATGAGTCGCAGAGCTTTTGGATAGTCTTGTTTTTGAAGGACTTGCCATTGTCGGTGATGATTTTGTGAGGGACACCAAAATGACAGATGATGTGGGTGCTAATGAAGTCAACAATGTTGTCGGCTTTTGTGGAGATGAGAGGAATGGCTTCCACCCACTTGGTGAAATACTCGGTGGCGGTGATGATGGATTGATGATGAAGAGGAGAATGAGGGTTAATATCATCAATGAGATCTAAGCCCCACTGAGAAAAAGGCCAAAAATCTTGAGCAACTTGTAAGGCATGGCTAGGAAGATGAAGCAAGTTAGAGTGCTGCTGACACTTGATGTAATGCCAAACATAGTCGCTACAGTCTTGATGAAGGGTGGGCCAATAATTCCCACTAAAATGTCTACCACAAATTCCGTCGTGGACTTGCTTAATGGCATGAGAGGCTTCAATGGAAGGTAGACGGTGAAGAAGGAGGCTGTCGAAGCCTCGCTTATAGAGAAGACCCCCTAGCATGGTATAGCAAGCTGTGCATTTGATGAAAGCTCACCGCACATTACTAGAGAGATTAGGAGGAATGATAGAAAGAGATAAGTAGTCCACAAGTTGCTTATACCAGTCATCTCGTGAGCTAGAGTCTATGGTGTTGACATTGTTAAAAGAAAGGTATGAAGGCAATGGCAGATGATGCACCGTGACAAAAATTCTAGATGATGATGATGAAGATAGAATATGCAAGGTGAGAGAAGCCATGGTGTCAGCAAACTTATTTCATCATAATTTTTGTACCTTTGCAAAATTTCATTTTTACAGAGGTATGAACCATTGACCTGATTGACAACAAGCTACGAGTCGTCGAAGATGTTGATGGACTTGATGCTGAGAGAAAGGGTGGTTTGAAGTCCCAAAATTAAGGCCTCATATTTAGCCATATTATTGGTACAATTAAAGTCGAGCTTGAAAGACAGAGGCATGGGCTCACCATCGAGTTAGATGAGAATAACTCTCGCACCCCCACCAAGTTGACATTTGGAGCCATCGAAGAACATGGTCATTTGGTAGACAGTGCCATTGGTGGAAAGCACGGTGATAGACTCGTCAGGGAACTCGCACTGCGAAGGTTGATTGTCGAGAATAGGGGCTTCAGCCAGTTGATCAGCGATGGTTTTCCCCTTGATGGATTTCTGCTAGATGAATTTGAGGTCAAACTCAACAAGCAGTATGAGCCACCGAGCCATACGTTGATGTTGATATGGCTTGGAGTGCATAAACTTAAGAGGGTCGGTGTGAGTGATGACAAAGGTTTTGTGATTGAGAAGATAGTGGTGGAGCTTGGTAGCGGCAAAGACTAACGCCAAACAGAGTTTCTCGGTATGAGTAAACTGAGTTTCATAGTTGACCAGTGTTTGCCTGATATAGTAGACCACTTACGGTGATGCTCGTCTCGGTGCGCGATCATGGCACCTAACGAATGGTTGGTGACAGAGATGTAAAGGTAGAAGGGTTGGTCATCTTTAGGTAGAATGAGGACTGGTGGAGAGACCAGATAGCATTTGAGGGCTTTAAAAGCCTCTTAACAGTCCTTATCCCATTTAAAGATGACATCTTTTTTAAGGTGATGATGAAAAGGTTGGCAGTGGTCAAAAAGCTATGAGATGAAACGGCGAATGGACTGGAGCTTCCCTTATAGACTGTGAAGCTGCTTGAGATTGGTCAGAGGCGGCATCTCGAGGATAGTGTAGATCTTGGCGAGATCTATCTCGATGCCACGAAAAGAAACGATAAAGCCTAAGAGCTTGCTGGAGAGGACTCTAAAGACACATTTCTTGGGGTTAAGATGGACATTGTATTGAAAAAGGCAAGAAAAGATGATTTTGAGAATGGTCAAATGGTCATGACGAAGCTTGGACTTGCTGAGCAGGTCATCCACATAGTCCTCCATGATTTTGTGGAGGAGATCATGGAAAATGTAAGTCATGGCACACTGATATGTGGTGCCTACGTTCTTCAAGCTGAAAGGCATGACTCGATAGCAAAAAGTCCCCCATGGGGAGATAAAGGTAGTCTTGTGCTGATCTTCTGGTGTAATTAGGATCTGATTATATCTTGAAAACCCCTCCATGAGAGATAGCATCTCATGGCCGGCTGTAAGATCAACAAGCTAGTCAATGTTGGGAAGAGGAAAGTCATCCTTGGGATAGGCTAGGTTAAGGTCATGATAGTCTATGTAGATCCGGATCCCCCTAGTCACTTTGGTGATAGGGATGATGTTAGAGACCCATTGCGAATAATAGATAGGCTAGATGAAAGAGACAGAAAGGAGGCACTGAAGTTCCTCTTTGACAAGGAGTGCCATGAGATGATGCATCTTTCGAAGCTTTTGCCTAACAGGCTTAGCCTCTAGTTTGGTGACTATGTTATGGGTAGCGATGGTGGGGTCAATGCCAGGCATGTCATGGTAGGTCCAGGCAAAAGCTTTGCTATGGTTTGAGAGGAACTGGGTGTAGTCAAGCTGCTCCCTAGTGTCTACAGATTGGCCAATCTTAAAGACGTGAGGAACATCATAAGAAGGGAGGTTGATGTCAATGGTTGATTCATTTAACATAACTTGGGTCTCAGAAGGGAGAGAGTGCTAGATGAAAGAGTCATCGGTGCCCATGTAGGAAAGAATGGCGTTGTCATCAACGCAGTGGATAGTGTGAATGGTCACTGACTCATCTTCTATCATGCTGGGATAAATGAGAGGGAGAGACCTGGACACCCCATTTAGCTAATAGGTCAGAGGTTCCAGGATGGTGTTTATGCAAAAAGAAAACTAGGAGGGATGGAAACCATCGACTCCATAGGTGAAGAGGGAAGAATGGGAGAGCTATGAAGAGATTGATCAATGGTGGGTTCAAGACAAAGGTCTGTAGGGGCTTGAGTGGGGTCGTGGTATCCCAAGCCATACCATTTCTTGGCATCGTCATCGTTGAGCGGTTTGATGGGCTGATGGGATCCTTACTCATAGCATCCAAAGCCAAAACCCTTCCATGCACACCTGTAAAGGTAGGTGTGTGCAAAGGTAGGGTTGCTAAGAAATGAGAAGTCTGATGTGAATGGTTGTAGTGAAGAGAGAGGATTACCATCAGTAGGAGCTTGATTGAGCCCCCCATAGACAAGATTGGTTCAGAGGTGAGGAGTACCATAAGGCACGACCATCCCGATCTGGTGATCATAACTGGGGCTATGGTGAAGGCGTCCATACTCTTGCGGAGTTTGGAATATGTCTAAGGCTAGCAAGCGATATTCCCCAAGTGAAATTCATTGGAAGATGTCTTCCATGGGGTCTTTGATTACTGCTTGAAGAGGAGGGGTGAGGTCGACCGCCGGTTGTGAACTAGTCGAAGCTTTCGCGGATGCAGGCAGCACCGGGGTTGATGGCTTGATAGGAATGAGGATGTCATTTGGCCGATAGATTGTGTTACAAGTTTTGAAAGGTGATGGGTTAGTGGGAATAGTGTGGACTTGCCTGTCGTGCTCAAATTTCACAAAACGGTGCAGGGTAGAGGGAACACAAGCCATGGGGTGGATCCAGGGTCAGCCTAGCAAGATGTTATATTGAAACTCTCCTTCAATGATATATAAGAGCTCTGGGACTGTGCATGGACCAATGCAAATGTGAAGGACGATTGTGTCAATGGTTATGGTAGTGGTGTCATTAAAGGATCACAAGATTGCGTCAGTTTTGGATACACAATTCTTAGGGAGGGCCAATTGATCAAAGGCATCGATGGAGATAATATTGTTGATGGTGCCTCCATCAATCATAACACGCTTGATGTGGGTTCAATCAACATAGGTAGTGATGAAGAGAGCAACATCTTGATCTTCTATGTTAGATGTAGGAATCTCAGAATCGCTGAAAGTGATGGAGGCGACAGGGGATAAAGAGTAGACCAGGGCAGCGAGTGGTTGGGGGTCCTCAGGTTGGACCTCTGTTGTCTACAAGGCTCGGATGAGGGCCTGACGATGCTGGGGCGAGGTTTGGATGAAGTCATAAAGGTACATCTTCACGGGCATCTGGTGAAGCTGTTTTAACATGGAGTCATGAATCGCCCCTGAAAAGGAAGAAGAAGAGGGTTGAGGCGCGTCAAGGATAGAAATCTTAGGCTTGGGCGGTTGAGGTGGCTGGACTAAAAGATACGTCCAAGGAATGGTGGCTTTTTATTTTGCCTTGTCCTTTTGTGACCTAGTGGTTATGTGAATGGCATTGATTTCGAAGATAGGGGGTGAAGGAGATGAAGGGATCATGGCTTGCTGATGAGATGTTGATGTGGTTGAAGAGGTTGGAGGAATGTGGGAAAGTGTTGAGGGTCAGTTGACGGTGTCCTCAAGAAGAAGAATGTCCTTCTCCATGTAGCGGTGAATGACGGCCTTGAGGGCATAGCAAGTCTCGGTATCATGTCCTGGCGTACGATGATATAGGCAAATCTTTGTATTGTCAAACTAGGAGGGCTTTGACTCGAGAGGTTGGAAGGGCCTGATGGACAGAAGGGTTATGCTGGAAGTTTGAAAAAGTTGGTGCAATATCAAAGAGTATGAGCCCACCAAAGGGTCTGTGCTCATTGATGTGTGCGATGCTGGTGACTTTTACTTGGGCGGTGTTGGAGGAGACTTTCGTACCACCTTCTGGATTGATGGTGCGGCGACAGATGAAGATGACACTTTCTTCGTGAGAGGTGCCAAAATTTTTGGAGAGGATAGGCTGGTGGTAGGCAAAGGAAGTAGAGGAGGCAACTGGTTTTGATTAGAGGTTGGAGAGGGGAGGATTTTGATCAAGGTCAAAGGATGAGGGCCCAAAATAGAGGGTAATAGTGATGGGGGATGAGGAGTTCGTCTCTGTGGTTTGGCAGTCTTATTTGATTTGGTTTGAAGACTACTATTGGTTGAGGTCTGGTCTAAGTCCACCTTCACTTGCAGATGAGTGAGGTTGGAGACAGGGTGAACACCGAGTGACTTGATTGATTTAGATGGAGTAGATGACGGTTTTTGTCCTGATGTGGTTGGTTGAGGTGTAGACAGTCTAGAAGTGGAAGTCTAGTTTTTTTTTAGAGTCTTAGGAGATTTTGCCATGGGAGGATTGGCAGCATGAGATGAGAGGGCATGGACATGCTGAAGAGCTGTGAGACGCTCCCACAATACCTGATGCTCCACTTTCCTTAAAGGGAGAAGTTTGAGTTTCTCCACTAATCAGGAAAATGGCTGAGAAGATGTTAGATGAGGCTTGGGTCCTTGAGAGGATGTGGATGGTTGTGGGGTTGAAGATGAGACTGGTGTAGCGGTCTCAGACCCAAGGCATGATGAAGTCGTGACAGGTTAGACTTTGGTTGGAGACAGAGGAGAGACAAGTTCTTCTGTGGGTGGAGAAGAAATCGAAGAATGAGACTCCTCAAGAGGGCAAAGGGTAGGAATGATTGTGCCCTCCACTTGTGGTTGAGGAGTAGGAAGGGTCGAGTCCTCCATAGGTAGCAAGAAGGAGGATGGTGAGACCGGTGGAGCTGGTATGGTCGAGGCATCCTCCAATATAAGAGATGTTGACAGAGAACTAACTAGAGAGGGAGGTTCGTCCACATGTGATGCACTGAGGGGTGGACTAACTTCTTGAGTTTGTGAAAGAGTCTGGTCGGGGATGAAGGGTGAGACCATATTGACTATTCGTACATTATGTTCGTGAATGTTGTCAGTCATGGTCTGGACATTGTTTTGGGTTGGCGGATGATTGGGGAATGGTTTCTTGAAGATGTCAATGCCCTGATTGGGTGGCACATTGGGATTGTCAAGGACAAGGTCACCCTTTTCCAGCATGTTTTGGATGATGTTTTTAAGGGTCTTACAGTTGTCTGTGTCATGGCCTTTAACACGGTGGTAGTTACAAAAGTTGTTTTCCCTATACCACGCAGGAATGGCGCATGAGGGATCAAATTGTGGAGGTGGTCAGATTTGGAGGAGATTGAGAACCCCCTATTTGACAAGTTTTTCCAGCACAAACGTGTATGATTCTCCAAGTGGAGTATACTATCGTTGTACGTATCTTTTCTGGAATTAGCGAGTGGCACTTTGGGACGTGGATGGCTCAGGCTAGTTGGTTGAAGAGGAAAAGGATGAAAGTCTAATGACTACAACGTTTGTTGATGCCTTAGCCTGGGGTTAGATGAAGAAAGCTTAGAAGAAGAGGAGTCATTGGTCTTGGAGTTGGGATTCTTACTCTGCAACTTGACTTTGTTCTCCTCGATGGCACATAATTCAAGTTTGCGAGCCATCGTGAAGGCTTCGTCAAAGGTGCGGAAGGTCTAAACCCATAAGGTAGAAGAAATATGCTTGGCGCAGGCTTGGGAGAAAAGTTCAATAAGCTCAGGTTGGGGTAACGAAAATGAGAGCTGATTGATAAGGCTTCTCTAGCAAGCAACGAAATTGGCTATGGATTCATCCTCAAACTGCCGAATAGAATAGAGATCTGTGATTGAGACTTATTTGGTGATGTTGATGGAGAAATGGTCGAGGAAGAGTTGGGCCAACTGAGTGAATGTGAAGAGAGAATGGCTGGCAAGGGAGCTGTACCAGTCAAGAGCAGTGCCAGAGAGGGACATAGGAAATGTGCATAAAAGCAACACATCGTCGTGAGCAATGAGATAACAGGCATGTTTGAATGCCTGTAGGTGTTGTTGTGGGACCTCTTTGCTCTGGAAATGAGAGAATTTAGGAAGTTCCCACTGGTTGGGGTATGGTCAGATCGGGATGGAAGGATGAATGAGCTCATTGCAAATTTGATCATATGAGAGGGCATTATGTGAACCAGAAATAGAGTTCTCAAGACTAGACATTTTGTCCATCAGCATTTTGATGATGTCTGCTAACAGATTGGCATGTGGAGCACCCCCTAGATTATAAGGCACTTGGAAGGTATTGAGAGGGGCATATGACATGGTTGGTTGCATTTGTGTAAACGCAACATATGGGTAGCTAGTCATCGGGGTGGAAGTTGAAGGCAAGGGTACTTGTGTTATGGGGTTGGTAGGCACAAATTGGATAGGGGCTATCAAAGATGGTTGAGGAGTGGCCACACTTGTTGAAGGGTAGATAATTACTCTTGTGTTGATAGGTGCAAGAGTAGGGGGGATAGAGACCACTAGGGTTTGGAAAGGTGTAGGATTTGGTTGAGTAGTTTGAGGTTGAGGGGGTACCAGAACCCCCATGGAGGTAGGTCTAGAAGGAGAGGCTAAATTTGTAAGGTAGGACATGGTTGGGTTATTAGTCGAGGTGTTGGCTTGATTGTCTATAGGTTAAATTGTAGATGTTGATGTGATCATTGTCTCAACTAAGGAAGTCGGCATCCCATAGATTGGGTTGCCTAAGGAGTCTCACATTCGGCTTTGCACGAGATAATGTTGAAGGGCTCTGCCATTGAGGTCCAAGAATCTTTCAAAATCTTGGTCTTCTTTAGGGACAATGGGAGACTGGGTTGGGGTCGGTTGAGTAGGAGTTCTTTCAGTCTCCGAGTGGAACTCCATTATAGGACTGATTATGGACGGGGAAGATGGAAGCGGTTGACGCCTCACGTGGTCGACAAGAGCCTTGGTTTGACTGCGAGTCAGAACCATTCAAGGCAAGAAAGAACATCCTCACAAGCTCAAACAAGTAGATAAGAACAGAAAAGATGAAGAACACAAGCAGACCCTAAACGTTAAATCCCTAGGAATATATTATTAGGATCTTGGTGGCTTATGCCTTAGAATGTGTGAGGAAGAATGGCTTTTGAGACGGGTCCTAGAAGAAGTAGTCTAGAGCTGGTTTCAGGTTTGTTTAGGTGCTCAAACGTCTGGGTTAGGTTTCGTACTTGGCCTGGTGCTAAGGAGCAAGCTCCCCTCACTTCATGAGTCCAGTGATAAGCTGGGCCCACTTAGCCAAAATATACTTCCCCTAGAGATTATCCTCTGCCAGAGA
This sequence comes from Torreya grandis, assembly GCA_037957365.1. NCBI lineage: Eukaryota > Viridiplantae > Streptophyta > Pinopsida > Cupressales > Taxaceae > Torreya > Torreya grandis. The sequence goes on along the minus strand of JARHVA010000909.1, from coordinate 1,179,283 downwards.
ATAGAGTGGGCTTTCCCCTTGGTGGTGAAATCCTAGTGAGATTGCTAGGACAGGTAAGGTATCTGCTGGGGGATGAAATCCAAGTTTGGCCTTGTCTCAGGTGAGTTTTGATGTTTGATTTGTGCAAGTGATTTGGTTGTGTAACATAAAGTGGACTATGATTAATTCAATATGTGGTAATTAATTACTAGGTGTGGATAAAGAAATGCAAACAAGAAGAAATGATATGCAATGTGTTTTAAGCCCAAGTCAAAATGTGAGTTTGAATGAAAACAAGCTGAGAAAGGGTTGAAGAATATGACTTTTGACTAGTTTAGAATGCAAGAAAAGAAAGAAGAGTTATTTTTAATCCCGCTTATGATGTCGTTTAGAAGAGAAGAAAGAGGTGAAAAGGGAGAAACCTAATGCACCTATATGAATTAAAAGAAAAGAACCCAAGGAAGACCCTAATGTAGACACTGAAATTGTGTCTACCCCTTGTTCATTCCCCCCTTGGTCCATTCTTAACCCATTCTTAACCCATATAATTACTAATTTAAAATAATAAACTTATTTTGAATTAACCCCCCTCTTTGGACAGATCACCCATGACACCTCACCTTGGACCATTTCCCACCCTATGACTCACCCAAGACCTATTCTTACTCCTTTCCAACCGCCTAACCAACTCTCGTGAGTATTTATCTTAACCTTCGACAATCTCCAACTAATTATGCACTTGGCAGATGTAGAACGGGCTTGCTGGGCCTTTTACTCGTTCTGCACCTGCCGACGTCGGTCAACTGTCGGGTGACGCCGGCGGGATCGCCAACGTCGATTTACTTAAACTAATGTCTAACATCTTTCTTGGCTAATCATAATTTCCTAATTACAATCACGAATAAAAAATTTTGAATCTCGGGAGCTAATCACGAATCTGAAATCTTCAGTCTTCGACCATCCGCCAATCTACCAATTTCTCAGCCAAGCCTCTCACTCTCTCCCTCAGGGGCAGCAATAGGAACTCTGCCTTTAGCAACTTCATCAGCAACAGGGCTTTCACACCAATAGCATCAACAACAGGTACACCCGTCAGCAACACACCTTCAACAAGGCACAGGTATGTATATTGTCTATGTTTTCTAGTCATTTGCTTCTAAGTATTATGAATTAGATTCAGCACTATCTCTCCCCAGACCAAACTGTTCCCAGCTCTGAATCCTTATTTCTCTGTCTCCCTATTGGCCTCCTCTACCCTTCTATCCATCTGACATTCTGTCCATTTGACTCCCCTGTATCTCAGACCCAAACCTTTAGACTACCTCAAAACCAGACTCTCAGACTTTTAGACAGACCCAGACCATTCTGCATGACCAGACCCTATCCACAGACCACAGACCCGACCTGACCCCGTCCAAGCTTACTACCCTGACCGACGCTGGCCATTACCCCAACCGACATCGGTAGCATAACCGATGTCGGCAGACCTTGAGCAACCGATGCCGGTAGGACCACCGATGCCGGCGACTGAGACCAGTCTGACTACATCTTTCAGGCAAGCCTTTGCTTCCCTTTTTCATTCCATCTTTTATCATTTTAGTTCTTTATCATTCTGTTGTTTATCAGACACTTTTTTTTATTGACTAGTGGGTTGATATCCCTTAAGGAAGTTTTCATACTTCTAGGAACAAGATTTTGCTTGGCAACCCACTATCTATCCATCTAACGCCTTCTTTGTCCAAGTCTCTTTCTTTGCAGGTGTCATTCCTCCACAGCCAAAGAGGAGTTCTCACAACGTCTGGATTACGGTGCACAGACTACATCCAGGTACATACAAGCCTTGACCATCTTTTAGTTTCTTAATTCTCTCTTGAATGTAGAAAGCAAAATTAGTATAGAAACATTCTGGCACGCCCGGTGGGACCCGCCGATTCTTCCGTGGGTTCTTTCTTTCTTTCGTTCATATAGGTGCATTAGGTTCTTTCCTTTTCACCTCCTTTCGTCTCTTCTTAACGATATCATAAGTAGGACTAAAAAGAACCTTTCTTTTCTTTCTTGCACTTCTAGACTAGTCAAAACATCATACTCTCGAACCCTTTCTCAACTTGTCTTCTTTCAAACTTCACATTTTTGACTTGGGCTTAAAACATGTTGCATTGCATTTCTGTTTGCTTGCATTTCTTAGACCACATTTAGTAATTAACAAACCGCATATTGAATTAATCTAGTCCACTTCATGTTACACAACCGAACCACATGCACTAAAACAAACATCTAACTTACCTGAGACAAGGCCCGACTGAGATTTCATCCCCCAGCGGATACCTTACCCGTCCCGAAAATCCTACTTGGATTTCATCACCAAGGGAAAAGCCCACTCTGTTCTCTGGCAGAGTCTAATCTCTAGGGAAAGTATATTTTGGCTAAGCAGGTCTAGCTTATCACTGGACTCGTGAAGTGAGGGGAGCTTGCTCCTTAGCACCAGGCCATGTACGAAACCTAACCCAGACTTCTTGAGCGCCTAAACAAAACCTAAATCCATCCATAGATTACCTTATCTAGGACCCTTCTACTAGCCAACCTCCCCAAACATTCATCTAAGACATAAGCCACAAGATTCTAAAGTTGATTCTTAGGATTTAACGCTTAGGGCCTGCCTGTCTCTCTCTATTTTTCTATTCTCATCTGCTTGTTTGAGTTAGTGAGGATGCTTTCTTCATTTTTTCCAAGAATTTTCAATTTTTTTGAGTTTCTGGAAACCACAGTCACCGGCATCAGTTTTATCACTGACGTCAGCTATTTTTGTCACCGACATCAGTTATCTGATTGACGTCAGCCATCTGTTCCCACCGACATCAATTTTTCAACCAACGTCGGTCACTGTCACAGTCCTTTTTTCCAAAATAGCAACTTAAAACCCGACCCCTTTTTCTTCCAAAACCTTATTCTGAGTTTCTGAAATTGAAAAAACACAATTTCTAGAACTTGACCCTCTTCTTGACCACGCCCCCTGTCCCTAACCAGTCTTATAATGGAGTTCCACTCGGAGACTGAAAGAACTCCTACAGGACCGACTCCGTCCCAGACTCCTATTGTCTCAGAAGGGGACCAAGATTTCAAAAGATTCTTGGACCTCAACGTCACAGCCCTCCAAAACTATCTCACGAGGAACCCAATGCGAGACCTCTTGGGTGAAGTGGTGATGACATCGACACCATTCGCTATTCAACCTTTTATGACCCAGCCTTTTATCTCAACCATTAACTCGACCATGGCCAATATGCAAAGTTTGGCCTCCACATCCATTTTTAGACCAACCTCCATCGGGGTTCCATTACCCCCTCAACCACATGCAATTCAACCAAGTTCTACATCATACCAGAACTTGATTGTCTCGACCCCTCACACTCTTGCACCCATATATGCAGGAGTGCCTACCTATCCTTCTACCAGTGCCGCCATTCAACCACCTTTGGCGATATCTAGTCAACTTATACCTTCGACCTTCATAACGCAACCACCTTTGGCCTCCACTTATGTCCTTGCAACTAGTCATCCATACGGTGCGCCCCTACAAGCGCAACCGACTACATCGCATGCCTCTTCTAGCCTCTTTCAAGCACCCTAAAACCTAGGGGGCACCCCATCCACCAATCTATTAGCAGACGTCATTAAGATGCTGATGGATAAAATGTCCAGTCTCGAGACTTCTATCTCTGGTTCACGCAATGCTCTCTCATATGAGCAAATTTGCAACGAGCCCATCCATCCTTTTGTCCCTATCCGCCCATACCCCAACCAATGGGAGCTTCCTAAATTTGCTCACTTTCAGAGTAAGGAAGACCCACAACAACATCTATGGGTATTTAGACATGCCTGCTATCTTATTGCCCATGATGATGCGTTACTTTTACACACGTTTCCTATGTCCCTTGCTGGCCCTGCCCTTGACTGGTATAGCTCTCTTGCCAGACATTCTATCTTTTAATTCATCCAACTTGATCAATTATTTCTCGATCATTTCTCTATCAACATCACCAAATAAGTCTCAATCACAGACCTCTACTCCATCAGGCAATTCAATGACGAATCAATAGTCAATTTTGTCTCCCGTTGGAGAGGCCTGATTAACCAGCTCTCATTCTCCTTACCTCAATCTGAGCTCATCAAGCTCTTTTCTCAAGCATGTGCCAAGCACATCTCTTCTACCTTACAAATTCAGACATTCTGCACTTTTGACGAAGATTTCACCATGGCCCGAAAGCTTGAACTCCATGCCATTGAAGAGGATAAGGTCAAATTGCGTAATACCAATGCAAAAACCAATGACCCTTCTTCTTCCAGACCTTCTTCTTATGCCAACTCCAAATCCAAAGGAGTGGCCAACACTGTGGTCATTAGATCACCATCCTCAATGACAAATAATTACTCTCAACCTTCTACATCTTCAAGCATTACCAAACAATTTCAACAACGGTATATCCAGCATTCATACACTCCACTTGGAGAACCATACGCTTCCATTTTGGAAAAACTACTCAAGCAGGGGGGCCTCAATCTCCTTCCAATCCAACCACCTCAATTCGACCCTTCAAAAGCCATCCCTACATGGTATAGGGAGGCTGACTTCTACCACTTTCACCGCATCCAAGGCCATGACATCGACAATTATCGAACCTTCAAAAACATCATCCAAGACATGATCGACAAGGGGGATCTTATTTTAGATAACCCGAATGCCCCACCCAACCAACACATTGACATCTTCAAACAACCATTTCCAAACCATCCACCTACTCAAAACAACATCCAGACGATAACCAATGACTCTCATAACCATAACATTCACACAATCAACACTATCTTGCCTCTTGTCCCTGACCAACCTCCTCCATCACAGGATCAAGAACTTTCTTCTCCTATTAATCCTCCATCTACTTCTCTTATACTGGAGGACACCTTGACATGCCAACCCCATTAGCCTTACCTTCATCTAAAGACCCTACCTTGCCTACTCCTCAAGCACAAGTAGAAGGCACGCTCATCCCCGCCTTCTGCCCTCTTGAGGAGCTGCACTCTCTTATTTCTTCTCCACCAAGAGAAGAACCAGTCTCTTCACCCATTTTGACCGAGGAAGACCCAGTCACAGTTTCCTCTTGTCTTTTGCCTGAGATTGCTACATCTCACTCACCTCCATCCATATCTGAACTCAAACCCGCATCTAACCTCACCTCGCATAAAGGTGGCCCTCAACCCAAACCAAAGAAGGCCACTAGACCACATCGGAGGACTCCTCCCCCACCTTCCTCATTACCTTCAATCTTGGGCCCACATCCGTCCACTCTAAAAGGAGTGCTGCCCACTCCCATAATTCACAGAGGCATGTCACTTCCATTACTCCTTCAACCCACTAGACATATATCTCCTCCAAACCATCGACCAATGCTTCTCATGCCTCTCAGACCAAAGTCATCAACCCCCACTGCAATAAGACACACAGACCCATTAGCAGGTTCATATGCCTTACTGTCATGACAATTGTTGCAGTCCTCTCACATCAATCTCCCGCCTCTTAAACCATATCAATCTCTCAGACCAAAACTGCCTTGGTTCGACGACACTCTCATTTGTGCGTATCATCGCACACCTGGGCACGACACTGAGCATTGTTGTGCCCTCAAGGTCGTTGTTCGCCAATGTCTGGGGAATGACACCCTTCTTCTCGACCATGTTATCAACAAACCTTCAACACCACCCCATTCATCAACTCTCAGATCAAGGCCATCTTGGTTCGACAACTCTAAATTTTGCCACTATCATCACACTTCAGGACATGACACTGAGCATTGTTGTGCTCTTAAAAATGTCATTCATCAACAACAGAGAAAGGATTCCCTTCTCATCAAGGATCCTCTCGACCTCCTCTTCGACAAATCATCAACACCATCCCATGCCTCTCAAACCTCATCACCTAAATCGGAACCTCCATGCCAGACTATGATCCCTTTGCCACCTTTGACCCCATTATTCGACATCAACACAGTCCATTTGACCACCAAGCCTCAACTGACCTTGACCAATCTATCAAACATTCTCCCTAAGTGACTGGGGGAATCCAACCTTATCCTGACCTCGACCAAACATTCAACCAAGCCTTCAACCAAACATTTGACCAACTTTGACCAAATATTCAACTAAACCTCGACCAAGTCTAGACCAACCATCAATCAACCTTCCTATCATAACCTCGACCAACCATCGACCATGACATCAACCATAACCTCGACCAGACCTCAGTCACACATAGTTCAATCATCAACCAACCTTTTTAATCATGACCCCGACCAGCATCAACCAAAAACCTCGACCAAACTTCAATCATCCAACATCAATCAACCAAACACCTATCACTTCTTCAAACCGTCATCAATCATCATGACCAATCTGGAAAGAGGCAAATGGAGCAAATTTGCTCCTAATTGACTCGGACCTTTTATCATAATGCACAAGCATGGCCCAGGGACTTATTAGAACCAGAGCCTTTTTTATGCCTTGCATCCATGACCATTCTACTATTAGTCGAGTACTCGTCCACTTGACCTATTACTCGAGCTCCTCCCTTGAGCAACCCCGTCCTCTTAATTCCTATTCCTTTCAACCCTATTCCCTCAAACAAGTCCTAGTCAACCCTTTTTGTCAAGCATTAATGCTTTGTCCTAATAAAAGGGAACCCTTAAACCTCTAGAGGCTCGTCTATGGCTAAAAACTTCAGTCAACATATATCAAAATTTCAATACCTATCATATCAAGGTCATTAAACTCTAAATGTAGACTGCTCCCTCGAAAGACAGCTACATAATTGCTGTATTACTAGACTGATCCCTTGAAGGACAGTCAAGCCAACATATCAAATATTTAAAGCAAAATATAGACCATTCCCTCGAAGGATGGTTATGATTAACTATTGCTACAGACAACACTCTTTTTGAAGCTTCCCACATCGATCAGCTTCACAACATGACCACCAAGAAAACAACATCCCCTATGTGGACTTCCCACATTGATCAGTCTGCACCAAAAAAAAAAAAAAAAAGAGACTGACAAGCTATCAAGCCATGGACACGCCTATAGTCGTTCTTGGGTCACCTATAAAAGGGGCAAGGTTATTCCTGCCACAAGTGGGTTGCCCCCTCCTCTCATATCATAATCCTACTTATCACCCCAATATACTCAAGGGGCTTCGAGCTCACTTAACGTCAAGTGATTCGATTACTTCTCTAGCATCAACCCTGGTCCATGACGTGATACATACACGGGGCTTTCATTCTAACAACCCCTATCCATGCTATCCTTTTCGTCCTTGTCAACAAAAGAGCCATGCGCCTTTCACTTATCTTTCACACTTTGGTCACATTCAACCAAACTTTTTTCTACCCAACCAATTCAAACCAACCAACCCCAAACCTTTTTTAGACCAACAACATGACATCATGACATTATCATCATCATTGTCCTTTTCACATAGTTTCTATGGACACCAATACACATGGAAACTATCAAACTGAACACAATTTATGTTAAGCATAAACCAATACTTGCTAAAGCATAAATAGACCTCAATTCATTTTTAGCATACATCCATCACGAATATGGAAAATTGCTAGGAATTAAAGACCACTCACCAATGTTACAGAATACACCATTTGTAAAATGCTGTAACATCTTCTTCTCATCATTTCGACCTTGACCTCGACCAAGACCAATTCCATCCCTTTGACCATTCCTCCCTTTTAGGGAGAACTACATTGGCCTAAGGCCCTAACGACAGGGGCTATGTAGGCATCACTCAGTTGACATGGGGTCTTCTGGGGTTAGCTCGGCCATTCCTTCATCCCATTTCTTCATCCCATTCCTTCATCCCATTCCTTCATCACATTTTTTTTCAACACATTCTTTTATCACCTGCCAATCACATCACAAACAAGCACATATTTTTCATAATAATTAACATTAATCATTTTCATCCATATCATTAATCATTAATCATTAATCTTAATCATACATCCATCATCATATAAACACAACAATATCAGCATCATAATCCTAAACATCAAATCAAAACATGTATCAAATCAAAATAACATAGCACATCCAAAACAACATCCATAACTCATGTCAATGCTCAATATCTCATCATATATATATATATATATATATATATATATATATATATATATATATATATATATATATATATATATATATATATATATATATATATCAATGTTTATACAATCGCACAAATCTGTGCCTCTGTCTCTCTCTCATACATCTCGCATCAATGGCTCGCAGGCCGATATATACATCAAAAATAAATCTCAAGGTCTGCCTTCAAGGCTGTGGCTGTGGTGGTGGTGGCGGTGGCCGAGAAGATGCTGTATCCTCTCCCCCCTCTGATCGGTGTTGTTTACGAGACCCAGAAGTCATCGCTTGAGACATAGACCTCTGTCAGCTCTGCTCTGCCCTCATCTCAGAGTATCACTATATCTGAGGGAACCCCCTGATGGCCCTCTCATAATAAGTGATCTCATCCAGCGCATCATTGTATCTAACTAGAGATACAGTCTATGGTGGACCCATCTGTCCTGCTGCTGTGCCCTGTACTGACCCTTGTGGCTATGGCTGACCTAGCTGCACCGATGCTGACTGTCTTGGCCCTTGTGAAAATGCTGGTTGCTATGATGGCTGCTACATTGAGCCTTGTCCTCTCAAGCCCTATCCTATCGATGCCTGTGCCTAGGCTGCAGCTAACTGCCCCTACAAAATAGTAATCTATCCTCATGCTGCATCCCTCTCCTGGATGGTAGCATCTCTCTCCTGTCGAGCCACATTCCACTCTCTGATCACTGTCTGTAAATCAAGCTGTAGTCCCGTCTGCACCCCTGTATACTACTCTGCCCACCACGCCGTGTAGGCCTCTGTACAACCTAGGTCAGCCACCCCAGGTCCTGTCAGCAACTCCTCAAAATTTGGGCCCTTTATCTCCTCTAGTAGTGGTAGCAGCGCCTTAATGTCATCCCATCTGTACAGTGGAAATGTGGGAGGCATGTCCTGTAGTAGCCCATACTGGTGCCGCACTCTCTCTGCTAGCACTCTCTCAAGCTCACCGGCTCGCCTGCCCCTGACCCATCTCAAGCTCTGCACACCAACCAGCTGCTCTCCCTAGTCTCTGAATGCTGGATAAACCAAGTATGGTCTCTAGATGATGTCTACAGGAATCAGGGCCTCCAGTACCCCTCTGTAGTGATCAATGTCTCTAACCACTCTGTCTACCCGCGTCTGTGCCATCACCTCATGCCATCGCCTAAATCCAACTCTGAAACTGGCCAAAATTTCCATTGGGAGGCCAAGAGGATGGGTAACCACTATATGCTCATAGGCCCAGTAATGTAGCAGGTGGCCCACGCACAAGTTGTACCACCGCCGCTGACTGATACCCCACAGCTCTCTATATACTTGGGCCAAAAAGATAGGTGCCCAAGCAAACACTGTCTGCTACTCTATCATATCTAGCAAAACTCCAGTCATAGCGACCAGAAACCTACTGCCCTCTGCATCTAGCAATGCGTACACTGTGATGCCTATCATCATCAACACCGCTAGCCGATGTGCATCCTTGTCTGTAGCGTATAAAGGCTCATACACAAAACTCACTGAGTGGTAGCTCATCTCAGCGACATGCTCTCCAAACAGTGTAACCATATGAATATCATGCACCTCTCTCGAGCACGCGTACAAGTCTACTCCGTGTAATGGTAGTCACAAAATTTGGTACACATCCTCGACTGTGACCGTCATCTCTCCTATGGGCAGGTGAAAGGTGTTGGTGGAATGATCCCATCGCTTGATCAATGCCACCATCAAACTCACATCCTGTGCCACTCTGTAGTAGCATCGCAGCCCACTGAGTCCAACTGCGCTCATCTATGCCCACTCATCGACTGTCACCCCTCCATGCATCTACGTCAGCAATGTCGAGAGGTGATCTCGCAACATCAAAGTTAGCCTCGCCTGCATCCACCCAAGTCAATCTCATGTTAAAAATTTTCCCTATTTCACTATCTATGCCTAACCCAACACCTGAGAAGCCCTTAGCGTAACTTCGACCCCTCGACTTAAACATTTTTCATTCTTCTTTTGACCAGCCAGCCAACCAACATCAATTAGCGTGTCGGTGACGGCACTCACCTAACCAATGCCGGTCACTTAGTGACCGACGCTGTTCGCTGGTCGGTCGACACTGGCAGACACGCCGACGTCGGTGACTGGTTCGGCCGTAGGGCCAAACGGGGCGAGCCCTGAAATTTAGGGCTTCCCCATTTTTCCCCCTACACCCCCCAAAACCCTCTCAATGAGTCTTAACCTATCCTAGATCCCTTCAACACCCTCCTAGCTACCCTCCCCCATCAATTTCTGCCTAAATTAACAAAACTTTCAAAAAAAAAAATCAAAACAAAAATAAATCAAATAGGGTTTAGAGACCCGCCTACCTCATCCTGGCGTCGCCGACGTGGTGGCACAATGGGTGTCACTGGTGGTGGACCTTCCACAGGTCCTCTACTCCCCTCTGCCATCTCTTTTGTGCCAATGACTTTGCATGGTCCTGTTGGCCCAAATGTGTCCCTGTAGCGTGCAATCGACCCCCTCTCTCCACCAATGTTTTTCTGACCCGTCGCACTGCACCTTAGTCAACCTAGTGTCACTTTCACTCACTTGGCTCTAGAACTCTTTTTTCTTTTAGTCAATAAGTAGCAAATGACCTTTGGTGGCCTGCCAATCTAGTTTTGTCAGATTTGGTAGGCCACCGACATCAGCATATGCGTGCCCTAGTCCACTGACGTCGGTCGATTGTTTACCGGTGTCGGTTATATCACCGATGTCGGCATTATTCAAACCTCTTCATTCCATGAAATCATGACCAATCAGCCAGTGCTGCCAATGTTGAAGTGATTTTTGACTCCTCATGGGGCCCATTTGAGATCACTTATATCTCAACCCGACCATGACCATGGAGATCACACCTATCTCCGCAGACTCTGACCACTTCCGAGACAACTCTATCTTGGTTTTGTTTGCACACATGCTACCTCACGAATAGATAGCAAAATTGTTCGTAGACCTTATTTTTGGACCCTCACATGTATAGGATTGCAAGCCAGTTGATCCACACTACTTGTGACATTTTTGTGTTTTTGGGAGCACTTCTTGAGCTCGGGATACCTGGAACACGATGACCATTTGGAGCTACAGCTTAGATTGAATAACCCGATTAGCTATGACTAATGCTGGGGCCTGGTTATTTCAATTTTGGCACTCCTCAACCTTTTGACTGTGACCATCTGACCTACCTGTCTCGTGAAGTGATATGCGCCAATCACAACTATTACAACATTTTCACTCACTCTTCTCTTCCTCATCCACCTTTTATCAAATCGGCACCCGACATCAAGTTCCCTTCCCTTGACTCCCGCTTTGAGGGGGAATACCTCATCCATATCTCAGGGAAATCCACATCATCTCATACTTGGGGCAACCAACTCCTATTTTTGTCTTGCAGTTTGTCCAGAACAACTAACAAGACAAAAAGGGGCAAATGTAGACACCGAAATCGTGTCTAACCCTTGTTCATTCCCCCCTTGGTCCATTCTTAACCCATACAATTACTAATTTAAAATAATAAACTTATTTTGAATTAACCCCCCTCCTTGGACACATCACCCATGACACCTCGCCTAGGACACCTCACCTTGGACCATTTCCCACCCTATGACTCACCCAAGACCTATTCTTACTCCTTTCCAACCGCCTAACCAACTCTCATGAGTATTTATCTTAACCTTTGACAATCTCCAACCGATTATGCACTTGGCAGATGTAGAACGGGCTTGCTAGGCCTTTTACTCGTTCTACACCCGCTGACGTCGGTCAACTGTCGGCCGATGCCGGCAGGATCACCGACATTAGTTTACTTAAACCGATGTCTAACCTCTTTCTTGGCTAATCACAATTTCCTAATTACAATCACGAATCAAAAATTCAGAATCTCGAGAGCTAATCACGAATCCAAAATCTTTAGTCTTCGACCATTCGCCAATCTGTCAATTTCTCAGCCAAGCCTCTCACTCTCTCCCTCAGGGGCAGCAACAGAAACTCTACCTTCAGCAACTTCATCAGCAACAGGGCTTTCACACCAACAACATCAACAACAGGTATACCCGTCAGCAGCACACCTTCAACAAGGCACAGATATGTATATTGTCTGTGTTTTCTTTGTGTTTTCTAGTCATTTGCTTCTAAGTATTATGAATTAGATTTAGCACTATCTCTCCCCAGACCAAACTGTTCCCAGCCCTGAATCCTTATTTCCCTATCTCCCTATTGGCCTCCTCTACCCTTCTACCCATTTGACATTCTGTCCATTTGACTCCCCTATATCTCAGACCTAGACCTTCAGACTACCTCAAAACTAGACTCTCAGACTTTTAGATAGACCCAGACCATTCTGCACGACCATACCCTATCCACAGACCACAGACCCGACCTGACCCCATCCAAGCTTACTGCCCCGACCGATGCTAGCCATTACTCCAACCGACGTCGACAGCATAACCAACATCGGCAGACCTTGAGCAACCGACGCCGGTAGGACCACCGATGCCAGTGATTGAGACCAATCCAACTGCATCTTTCAGGTAAGCCTTTGCTTCCCTTTTTCATTCCATCTTTTATCATTTTAGTTCTTTATCATTCTGTTGTTTATTAGACACTTCTTTTTATTGACTAGTGGGTTGATATCCCTTAAGGAAGTTTTCATACTTTTGGGAGCAAGCTTTCGCTTGGCAACCCACCATCTATCCATCTAACGCCTTCTTTGTCCAAGTCTCTTTCTTTGCAGGTGTCATTCCTCCACAGCGAAAGAGGAGTTCTCACAGCGTCTGGATTACGGTGCGCAGACTACATCCGGGTACATACAAGCCTTGACCATCTCTTAGTTTCTTAATTCTCTCTTGAATGTAGAAAGCAAAATTAGTATAGAAACACCTAAGGTCCCACCGGGCGTGCCAGAATGTTTCTATACGATTTTTGCTTTCTACATTCAAAGAGAGAAATAAGAAACTAAGAAGAATCGTCTAAGGCTTGTATGTACCTGGATGAAGTCATGCGCACCAAAATCAGACGATAGCAAGAAATCCTCTTTGGTTGTGGAGGATGACACCTGAAAGAAAAAGAGACAAAAACACAAAAAACGTTAGATGAGGAGATGGTGGGCTACCAAGCAAAAGCTTGATCTCAAAAATACGAAGACTTCCTTGAGGGATATCAACCCACTGATTAAAAATAGAATATTTGACAGAAACAGAAATAATGAAAGATAGAATGCAAGAAATAAAAGACAAAAAACAAAATACGTAGCTGATATGCAGCAAACTGCTTTGCATAGTCACCGGCGTCGGTCTCTGTGTCGGTGTCAGTCAAGGAAAGTCACCGACGTCGGTTAAGATGCCGATGTCGGTAGGGGTAATGACCGGCGTCGGTCAGGGCAGTAGTCCTTAGACAGGGTCTGGTCAGGTCTGGATAGGGTTCAGGACTGCAGAATGGTTTGAGGTTTTGTCTGAGGGTTAGTGAGCTGTTTGAGGTCAGAGGGATTATTTAGGGGTCTGTGCAGGGATCTAGGCAGAGTTACAGATTTTATATTCTTGAAAGGGTGGATAGAGGTGATACGAGAGAAAGTCAAGTCGGATCTATGGTTTGAATTTAAATTTGGGTGGTGATATCAATTAAAAACAATAACCAGAAAAAAAATAAAAGCATAAAACAAATGCTTACCTGTTACCTGCTGAAGATAGAGTAAGAGACATGATTGTTGTTGTCGGTGTGTTGTAAAAGTTTGATGTAGTAGACCTCTAGCGAGATGATTGAAGCAGAATACCTGTACTTGAGAGAGAGAGCAAGAGAGATTTGATTGCAGATTGATTGAATGAAAAGTTGGGTGATTGTCTTCCGAAGATCGAATGAAAGAATGTTTTGAAAGAAGGTTGGATAACCGATCAAAAAATTGATTGAGAATCGAATAACGAATAATGGATAATGGATAACGGATCTTGCATTTAGGTCGAGAATGTAGTTTAAGGATAATTGATGCCAGCAAAACCACTGATGTCGGCTGAATAGTGACTGACATCGATGATGTCGGCCGAGTAGTGACTGATATCGGCAGATGCAGAATAGGGACCGAGGCTAATTTTAGCCTTCTGCTCATTCTTACATGCTGTCAGGGTCAAGGCTCGTGGGAAAATGGTCGAGAGAGGCTAAATAGGCGTGGGAGAATAAAATGGAGGTCATAAATGGGTCATAGAGTAATGGCAAGGGGAGAGAAGGGGAGGATGACCAAGGGTTAGACATGATTTTAGTGTCTACATTTGCCCCTTTTTGTCTTGTTGGTTGTTCTAGACAAACTGTAAGACAAAAATAAGAGTTGGTTACCCCAGGTGTGGGATAAGGTCAATTTTGTCTTGTTGGTTGTTCGAATAAACTGTAAGACAAAAATAGGAGGTTGATTGCACCAGATGAGATGAGGTATTCCCCCTCAAAGCAAGAGTCAAGGGAAGGGAACTGGGAATCGGGTGCTGATTTGATAAAAAGTGGATGAAAAATGGTGAGGGTGAATGCTGCAATAGTTGTGATTGCGCGCATACCACTTCACGAGATGGTCAAGTCAAATTGTCATAGGTCAAGGGTTGAAGAGTGCCAAAATTGAAGTAACCAAGCCCCAGCATGTGGTCATAGCTGATCGAGTTATTCAATCAAAGCTGTAGCTCCAATGGGTCATCATGTTCCAGGTATCCCAAGCTCAGGAAGTGCTCTCAGAAACACAAAAATGTCACAAGTAGTAGGGATCAACCGGCTTGCGATCCTATACTTGTGAGGGTCAAAAATATGGGCTGCACACAATTTTGCTAACCATACATGGGTAGCATACATGCAAAAACAACCAAGGTGAAGTCATCTTGGAAGTGGTCAAGGTCGGAGGAGATAGGCATGATCTCTAAAGTGGTTGGTCGAGACGAGGCTGAGATAAATAACTGGTCGAATGAATGGGCGGATGAAAGAATGTGGCTGAGCTAACCTCAGAACACTGAGTGTTGCCTACATAGCCCCTGTTGCAGGGCCTTAGGCCAATGTAGTTCTCCCTAAAAGGGAGGAAGGGTCAAAGGTAATGTATTGGTCTTGGTCGAGGGCAAGTCATGGTCAAAAGGAAGAAAGAAGGTTTGTCCATCAGAGAGATGAAAAAATGAGGGTGGTCGAGCTAACCCCAGAAGACGTCGTGTCATCTGAGTGCTATCTACATAGCCCAAATTAAAAGGGGCCTCAGACCAATGTATTTCAGACTAAGAGACAAAATGGTCGATGATGGGTGTGGTCATGTGTCGAAATGATGAGGAGAAAGAAGATGTTACAGCCTTTTCCATATTGTGTGATGGTGTATTCTATAACATTGGTTGAGGGGTCTTTCATCCCTAGTAATTTTCCATAGGCGTGATGGATGTATGCTAAAAATGAATTGGGTCCATTTATGTTTTAGCAAATATTAGTTTATGCTTAACATAAATAGAGGCTGGTCGATAGTTTCCATGTGTATTGGTGTCCATAGAAACTATGTGAAATGGACTATGATGATGTTGGTGGTCTGAAAATGTTGAGGTTGGTTTGGTTTGAGAAAATAATTTGGTTGAATGTGACCAAAGTGCAAAAGAAGTGAAAGGCATATCTGCCCCTTCATTGACAAGGACCAGAAGGACAACATAGATAGGGGTTATTAGAACCAAGAGCCCCATTCATGCATAACGTCATTGACCATAAGTTGTGTTAGAGAGGTAATCGAATCACTTTGACATTAAAGTGAGCTCAAAGTCCCTTGAGCAGGTGATAGGAGGAGTATAGGGTAACCCATTTTAGAGCAGAGATTAGTTTGCCCTTTTTATAGGAGACCTTGAGACAACTACAAGCCATGTCCATGACCCGATTTTTTTTTTTTGAAAGAGCGGACTGATCAATGCGAGAAGTCCACATAGAGATGTCATTTGCTTGGTGGTCATTTGTGAAGCTGATCGATGCGGGAAGCTTCTAAGAAAAGGTGCTGTGTGTAGCAAGAGTTAGTCATAGCCATCCTTTGAGGGAGTGGTCTATATTTTTGCTTTATATATAAGGGCTTTGAATAGTTGTCCTTTGAGGGAGCAGTCTATTAGCTACAACAATGATAGTACAACTGTCCTTCGAGGGAGCAGTTTGCTTTTTGAGTTGAGTTGGTGACCTTGGATAGTTTGACATCTTGATTTGTTTTGACAAAAATGTGAGTCATGGACAAGACTATAGAAGGTCAAAGGCTCCCTTTTATTAGGACAAAGCATCCATACTGTATAAAAGGGTTATATAGGATTTGTTAAGTGGAGTAGGGTTGAAAGGAATAAGGACTAAGAGGATGGGGATTGCTCAAGGAACGAGCTCAAGGTAAATGTCAAGTGGACGAGTACTCGACTAACAGTAGAATGGTCACAGATGTAATGCATTAAGAAGCTTATGTTATGGCCGTCCATCGAGAGAAGACAAATGATACGTCCCTGATCCATACTTGTGCATGATAATGAAAGGTCTGAGCTAATTAGGGGCAAACTTGCCTCATTTACTTCGCTCCATATTGGTCACGTGCTGATTCTCTTTGAGGACGAGATCTCTGATGTTGAAATATTGTTCTCATAGATTTTTATCATAGGCTCGCTTGATGCGATGTTGATAGACATGGAGATGGTTGAGGGTAGCAAGACGGTGCTCGTCAAGTAACTCGAGTTGAGCTAAGCGATCTTGACGAAAGTCATTGTTAGGAAAGAATGTCATGCAGAGAGATGGGATCTGTACTTCGAGAGGTAGGACAACCTCTATTTCGTATACTAAAGAGAAAGGGGTAGCACCCATGGTGGTTTGAATGCTAGTGCGGTAGGCCCACAAAGCAAAGGGAATGTGAATATGCCAATCCCTTCCAGTGTCATATACCACCTTCATGAGAATTTTAGTAAAGATTTTGTTGGAAGCCTCGGCCTGCCCATTTACTTGTGGGTAGTAAGGTGAAGAGAAGCTAAACTTTATGCCAAATGAGTTGCAGAGCTTTTAGACGGTCTTGTTTTTTAAGGACTTGCCATTGTCGGTGATGATTTTATGAGGGACACCGAAACAAGAGATGATGTGGGTGCTGATGAAGTCGACAATCTTGTCGGCTTTTGTGGAGATGAGAGGAATGGCTTCCACCCACTTGGTGAAATACTTGATGGCGGTGATGATGGATTTATGATGAAGAGACGAATGAGGGTTAATCTCACTGATGAGATCTAATCCCCACTAAGAAAAAGGCCAGAAATCCTGAGCGACTTGTAAGGCATGGCTAGGAAGATGAAGCAAGTTAGAGTGCTGCTGACACTTGATGTAATGCCAAACATAGTCACTACAATCTTGATGAAGGGTGGGCCAATAATAGCCCAGGCGAATGATGCGCTTGGCAACCGAATTCCCACTGAAATGTCTACCACAAATTCCATCATGGACTTGCTTAATGGCATGAGAGGCTTCAATGGAAGGTAGACAGTGAAGAATGAGGCTGTTGAAGCCTCGCTTATAGAGAAGACCCCCTAGCATGGTATAGTGAGTTGTGCATTTGATGAAAGCTCACCGTGCATTGCTAGAGAGATTGGGAGGAATGACAGAAAGAGATAAGTAGTCCACAAGTTGCTTATACCAGTCATCTCATGGGCTAGAGTCTATGGTGTTGACATTGTTAGAAGAAAGGTATGAAGGGAACGACAGACGATGCACTGTGATGAAAATTATAGATGATGATGATGAAGATGGAATATGTGAGGCGAGAGAAGCCATGGTGTCAGCAAACTTATTCATGGATCGAGGAATAGTCTGCAAGAGGTAATAGTCGAAAGAGGCCAGAAGAATGTCAGCACAGTTTTTGTACCTTTGCAAAATTTCATTTTTACAGAGGTATGAACCATTGACCTGATTGACGACAAGTTGTGAGTCACTAAAAATGTTGATGGACTTGATGCTGAGAGAAAGGGCGGTTTGAAGTTCCAAAATTAAGGCCTCATATTCAGCCATATTATTGGTCCAATTAAAGTCGAGCTTGAAAGACAGAGGCATGGGCTCACCATCGAGTGGGATGAGAATAACTCCCACACCCCCACCAAGTTGACATTTAGAGCTGTCGAAGAACATGGTCATTTGGTAGACAGTGTCATCGATAGAAAGTGTGGTGATAGACTCGTTAGGGAACTCACACTGTGAAGGTTGATTTTTGAGAATAGGGGCATCTGCCAGTTGATCAGCGATGGTTTACCCCTAGATGGATTTCTGCTAGATGAATTTGAGGTCAAACTCAGCAAGCAGCATGAGCCACCGAGCCATACGTTGATGTTGATATGGCTTGGAGTGCATAAACTTAAGAGGGTCAGTGTGAGTGATGACAAAGGTTTTGTGATTGAGAAGAGAGTGGGAGAGCTTGGTAGCAAAAAAGACTAATGCCAAATAGAGTTTCTTGGTATGAGTATATCGAGTTTCATAGTCGACCAGTGTTTGACTGATATAGTAGACCGCTTGCTCACAGTGATGCTCATCTTGGTGCGCGATCATGGCACCTAACAAATGGTTGGTGACAGAGATGTAAAGGTAGAAGGGTTGGTCGTCTTTAGGTGGAATGAGGACTGGTGGAGAAACCAGATAGCATTTGAGGGCTTCAAAAGCCTCTTGATAGTCCTTATCCCATTTAAAGGAGATGTCCTTTTTAAGGAGATGATGAAAAGGTTGGCAGTGGTCAGAAAGCTGCGAGATGAAACGACGAATGGACTGGAGCTTCCCTTGTAGACTATGAAGCTGCTTGAGATTGGTCAGAGGTGGCATCTTGAGGATAGCATGGATCTTGGTGGGATCTATCTCAATGCCACAAAAAGAAATGATAAAGCCTAAGAGCTTGCTGGAGAGGACCCCAAAGACACATTTCTTGGGGTTAAGGTGGACATTGCATTGAAGAAGGCGAGAGAAGATGATTTTGAGAATGGTCAAATGGTCACAGCAAAGCTTGGACTTGTCGAGCAGGTCATTCACATAGTCCTCCATAATTTTGTGGAGGAGATCATGGAAAATGTAAGTCATGGCACGCTGATATGTGGCACCTACATTCTTCAAGCTAAAAGGCATGACCTGATAGTAGAAAGTCCCCCATGGGGAGATAAAGGTAGTCTTGTGCTGATCTTTCGAAGCAATCATGATCTGATTGTATCTTGAAAACCCATCCATGAGAGATAGCATCTCATGCTTGGCCGTAAGATCAACAAGCTGGTCAATGTTGGGAAGAGGAAAGTCATCTTTGGGACAGGCTAGGTTAAGGTTGCGATAGTTCGTGTAGATCTGGATCCCCCCAGTCGCTTTGGTGATAAGGATGATGTTAGAGACCCACTGTGGATAATCGATAGGTTAGATGAAAGAGACAGAAAAGAGGCATTGAAGTTCCTCTTTGACAAGGAGTGCCATGTGAGGATGCATCTTTCGAAGCTTTTGCCTAATAGGATTAGCCTCTAGTTCAGTGACTATGTTATGGGTAGCGATGGTTGGGTCAATGCCATACATGTCACGATAGGTCCAGGCAAAGGCTTTGCTATGGTTTGAGAGAAACTAGGTGTAGTGAAGCTGCTCTTGAGTGTCTAAAGATTGGCCAATCTTTAAGACGTGAGGAACATCAAAAGAAGGGAGGTTGATGTCAATGGTTGATTCATTTAACATAACCTGGGTCTCAGAAGGGAGAGAACGCCAGATGAAAGAGTCATCAGTGCCCATGTAGGAAAGAATGGCATCGTCATCAATGCAGTGGATAGTGTGAATGGTCGCTGACTCATCTTCTATCATGCTAGGATAAATGAGAGGGAGAGACCTGGACACCCCATTTAGCTGATAGGTCAGAGGTTCCAGGTGGATGGTGTTTATGCAAAAAAAACTAGGAGGGATGGAACCATTGACTTCGTAGGTGAAGATGGAAGAATGGGTGAGCTATGAAGAGAGTGATCAATGGTGGGTTTAGGGAAAAGGTCTATAGGGGCTTGAGTGGGGTCATGGTATCCCAAGCCATACCATTTCTTGGCATCATCATCATTGAGCGGTTTGATGGGCTGATGGGAGCCTTGCTCATAGCGTCCGAAGCCAAAACCCTTCCATGCACACCTGTAAAGGTAGTTGTGTGCAAAGGCAGGGTTGCCAAGAAATGAGAAGTCTGATGTGAATGGTTGCAGTGAAGAGAGAGGATTGCCATTAGTAGGAGCTTGATTGAGCCCCCCATAGACAAGATTGGTTCAGAGGTGAGGAGGACCATAAGGCACAACCATCCTGATCTGGTGATCATAACTGGGGCTGTGGTAAAGGTGTCCATACTCTTGCAGAGTTTGTTACATGTCTAAATCTAGCAAGCAATAATCCCCAAGTAAAATTTGTTGGAAGATGTCTTCCATAGGGTCTTTGATTACCGCTTGAAGAGGAGGGGTGAGGTCGACTGTCGGTTGTGAACTGGTCGAAGTTTTCATAGATGGAGGCGGCATCGGGGTTGATGGCTTGATAGGAATGAGGATGTCATTTGGCTGATAGGTTGTGTTACAAGTTTTGAAAGGTGATGGGTCAACGAGAATAGTGTGGACTTGCCCATCGTGCTCAAATTTCACACAACGGTGCAAGGTAGAGGGAACACAAGCCATGGCACAGATCCAAGGTCGGCCTAGCAAGATGTTATATTGAAATTCTCCTTCGATGATATAAAAGAGCTCCAGGACTATGCGTGGACCAACGCGAATGTGAAGGATGACTGTGCCAATAGTTGTGGCAGTGGTGTCATTGAAGGATCACAAGATTGTGTCAGTTTTGGATACGCAATTCTTGGGGAGGGCCAATTGATCAAAGGCGTGGGTGGAGATAATATTGATGCTAGAACCTCCGTTAATCATAATGTGCTTGATGCAGGTTCTATCAACATAGGCAGTGATGAAGAGAGCAGTGTCCTGATCTTCTGTGTTAGATGTAAAAATCTCAGAATCGCTGAAAGTGATGGAGGTGACAGGGGATAAAGAGTGGACCAGGGCAGCGAGTGGTTGGGGGTCCTCAAGTTGGACCTCCACTGCTTGCAAGGCTCAGATGAGGGCCTGACGATGCTGGGGTGAGGTTTGGATGAGGTCATAAAGGGACATCTTCACAGGCATCTGGTGAAGTTGTTTTAACATGGAGTCATGAATCACCCCTGAAGAGGAAGAAGAAGAGGGTTGAGGCACGCCAAGGATAGAAATCTTAGGCTTGGGCAATTGAGGTGGCTAGACAAAAGGATAGGTCCAAGGAATGGCAGCTTTTTCTTTTGCCTTGTCCTTTTGTGACCTAGTGGTTATGTGAATGGCATTGATTTCAAAGATAGGGGTGAAGGAGATGAAGGGATCATGGTCTGCTGATGAGATGTTGATGTGGTTGAAGAGGTTGGAAGAATGTGGGAAAGTGTCAGGGGTCAGTTGATGGTGTCCTCAAGAAGAAGAATGTCCTTCTCCATGTAGTGGTGAATGATAGCCTTGAGGGCATAGCAAGTCTCGATATCATGTCCTGGCGTACGATGATATAGGCAAATCTTCATATCGTCGAACCAGGAGGGCTTTGACTCGAGAGGTTGGAAGGGCCTGATGGGTGGAAGGGTTATGCTAGAAGTCTGCAAAAGTCAGTGTAATATCAAAGATTATGAGCCCACCAAAGGGTCCGTGCTCGTTGATGTGTGAGATGCTGGTGACTTTTGCTTGGGCGGTGTTGGAGGAGACTTTCGTACCACCTTCTGGGTTGATGGTGCAGCGACAGATGAAGATGACACCTTCTTCATGAGAGGTGCCAAAATTTTTGGAGAGGATAGGCTGGTGGTAGGCGAAGGAAGCAGAGGAGACAACTGGTTTTGATTAGAGGTTGGAGTGGGGAGGATTTTGATCAAGGTCGAAGGATGAAGGCCCAAAATAGAGGGTAATAGTGACGGGGGAGGAGAAATTCACCTCTGTGGTTTGGCAGTCTTCTTTCATTTGGTTTGAAGACTACTATTGGTCGAGGTCTGGTCTAAGTCCACCTTCACTTGCAGATGAGTGAGGTTGGAGATAGGGCAAACGCTGAGTGACTTGATTGATTTAGACAGGGTAGATGAGGGTTTCGGTCCTGATGCGGTTGGTTGAGGTGTAGACGGTTCAGAAGTGGAAGTCTAGTTTTTGTTGAGAGTCTTGGGAGATTCTGCCATGGGAGGATTGGCAGCATGAGATGAGAGGGCACAGACATGCTGAAGAGCGATGAGACACTCCCACAATACCTGATGCTCCACTTTCCTTGAAGAGAGAAGTTCGAGTTTCTCCACTAATCAAGAAAATGGCTGAGAAGATGTTGGATGAGGCTTGGGTCCTTGAGAGGATGTGGATGGTTGTGGGGTTAAAGATGAGACTGGTGTAGTGGTCTTAGACCCAAGGCATGATGAAGTTGTGACAGGTTCGTCTTTGGTTGGAGACAGACGAGAGACAGGTTCTTCCCTGGGTGGAGAAGAAACTGGAGAATGAGGCTCCTCAAGAGGGTAAAGGGCAGGAATGATTGTGTCCTCCACTTGCGGTTGAGGAGTAGGAAGGGTTGGGTCCTCCATAGGTAGCAAGAAGGAGGATGGTGAGACCGGTGGAGCTCGTATGGTCGAGGCATCCTCCAATATAAGAGAAGTTGACGGAGAACTAACCGGAGAGGGAGGTTCGTCCACATGTGATGGACTGAGGGGTGGACTAAGTTCTTGAGTTTGTGAAAGAGTCTGGTCAGGGATGAAGGGTGAGACCGTATTGACTATTCGTACATTATGTTCATGAATGTTGTCAGTCATGGTCTGGACATTATTTTGGGTTGGCGGATGATTGGGGAATGGTTGCTTGAAGATGTCGATGCCCTGATTGGGTGGCACATTGAGATTGTTAAGGACAACGTCACCCTTTTCTAGCATGTCTTGGATGATGTTTTTAAGGGTCTTACAGTTGCCTGTGTCATGGCCTTTAACACGGTGGTAGTTAAAGAAGTCATTTTCCCTATACTGCATAGGGATGGTGCGTGAGGGATCAAATTGTGGAGGTGGTCGGATTTGGGGGAGATTGAGAACCCCCTATTTGACAAGTTTTTATAGCACAGATGCGTATGATTCTCCAAGTGGAGTATACTGTCGCTGTACGTATCTCTATTGGAATTGGTGAGTGGCACTTTGGGACGTGGATGGATCAGGCTGGTTGGTTGAAGAGGAAGAGGATGAAAGTCTAATGACTACAGTGTTTGTTGATGCCTTAGACCTAGGGTTAGATGAAGAAGGCTTAGAAGAAGAGGATTCATTGGTCTTAGAGTTGGGATTCTTACTCTGCAACTTGACTTTGTTCTCCTCGTCGACACGTAATTGAAGTTTGCGGGCCATTGTGAAGGGTTCATCAAAGGTGTGGAAGGTTTGAACCCGCAAGGTAGAAGAAATATGCCCTGCGCAGGCTTGGGAGAAAAGTTTAATAAGTTCAGGTTGGGGTAAGGAAAATGAGAGCTGATTGATAAGGCTTCTCCAGCGAGCAACGAAATCAGCTATGGATTCATCCTCGAACTGCCGGATAGAATAGAGGTCTGTGATTGAGACCTTTTTGGTGATGTTGATGGAGAAATGGTCGAGGAAGAGTTGGGCCAGCTGAGTGAATGTGAAGAGAGAATGGCTGGCAAGGGAGCTGTACTAGTCAAGAGCAGTGCCAGAGAGGGACATAGGGAATGTGCATAAAAGTAATGCATCATCGTGAGCAATGAGATAACAGGCATGTCTGAATGCCCGTAGGTGTTGTTGCGGGTCTTCTTTGCTCTGGAAATGAGAGAATTTAGGAATTTCCCATTGGTTGGGGTATGGTCGGATCGAGATGGAAGGATGAATGGGCTCATTGCAAATTTTCTTGTATGAGAGGGCATTGTGTGAACCAAAAATAGAGGTCTCGAGACTGGACATTTTGTCCATTAACATTTTGATGATGTCTGCTGATGGATTGGTGGGTGGAGTGCCCCTAGATTATAAGGCACTGGGAAGGTATTGAGAGGGGCATATGACGTGGTTGGTTGCGTTTGTGTAAATGCAACATATGAGTAGCTAGTCATCGGGGCAGAAGTTGAAACCAAGGGTACTTGTGTTATGGGGTTGGTAGGCACAAATTGGATAGGGGCCGTCAATGATGGTTGAGGAGTGGCCACACTTGTTGAAGGGTAGACAGTTACTCTTGTGTTGATAGGTGCAAGAGTAGGGGGGATAGAGACCACTAGGTTTTGGAAAGGTGTAGGATTTGGTTGAGTAGTTTGAGGTTGAGGGGGTACCAGAACCCCCATGGAGGTAGGTTTAGAAGGAGAGGCTAAATTTTTAAGGTAGGACACAGTTGGGTTATTAGTCGAGGTGTTGGCTTGATTGTCTATAGGTTGAATTGTAGATGTTGTTGATGTGATCATTGTCTCAACTAAGGAAGTCAGCATCCCATAGATTGGGTTGCCTAAGGAGACTCACGTTCAGCTTTGCGCGAGATAATGTTGAAGGGCTCTGCCATTGAGGTCCAAGAATCTTTTGAAATCTTGGTCCTCTTTAGGGATAATGGGAGACTGGGTTGGGGTTGGTCGAGTAGGAGTTCTTTCAGTCTCCGAGTGGAACTCCATTATAGGACTGGTTATGGACGGGGAAGACAGAAGCGATTGATGCCTCGCGTGGTCGACAAGAGCCTTGGTTTGACTGCGAGTCAGAACCATTCAAGGCAAGAAAGAACGTCCTCACAAGCTCAAGAAAGTAGACAAGAATAGAAAAGATGAAGAACACAAGCAGACCCTAAATGTTAAATCCCTAGGAATAAATTATTAGGATCTTGGTGGTTTATGCCTTAGAATGTGTGAGGAAGATTGGATTTTGAGATGGGTCCTAGAAGAAGTAGTCTAGAGCTGGTTTCAGGTTTGTTTAGGTGCTCAAAAGTCTGGGTTAGGTTTCGTACTTGGCCTGGTGCTAAGGAGCAAGCTCCCCTCACTTCACGAGTCTAGTGATAAGCTGGGCCTGCTTAGCCACAATATACTTCCCCTAGAGATTATCCTCTTCTAGAGAACAGAGTGGGCTTTCCCCTTGGTGGTGAAATCCAAGTGGGATTGCCGAAACGGGTAAGGTATCCGCTGAGGGATGAAATCCCAGTCGGGCCTTGTCTCAGGTGAGTTTTGATGTTTGATTTGTGCAAGTGATTTGGTTGTGTAACATAAAGTGGACTATGATTAATTCAAAATGTGGTTATTAATTACTAGGTGTGGACTGAGAAATGCAAACAAGAAGAAATGATATGCAATGTGTTTTAAGCCCAAGTCGAAATGTGAGTTCGAATGAAAACAAGTTGAGAAAGGGTTGAAGAATATGACTTTTGACTAGTTTAGAATGCAAGAAAAGAAAGAAGAGTTCTTTTTAATCCCGCTTATGATGTCGTTTAGAAGAGAAGAAAGAGGTGAAAAGGGAGAAACCTAATGCACCTATATGAACAAAAAGAAAAGAACCCAAGGAAGACCCTAAGGTCCCACCGGGCGTGCCAGAATGTTTCTATACAATTTTCACTTTCTACATTCAAAGAGAGAAATAAGAAACTAAGAAGAATGGTCTAAGGCTTGTATGTACCTAGATGAAGTCGTGCGCACCAAAATCAGATAATAGCAGGAACTCCTCTTTGGTTATGGAGGATGACACCTGAAAGAAAAAGAGACTAAAACACAAAAAATGTTAGATGAGGAGATGGTGGGATGCCAAGTAAAAGCTTGATCCCAGAAATATGAAGACTTCCTTGAGGGATATCAACCCACTGATTAAAAACAAAATATTTGACAGAAATAGAAATAATGAAAGACAAAATGAAAGAAATAAAAGACAAAAAGCAAAATGTGTACCTGATATGTAGCAAACTGCTTTGCACAGTCGTCAGCATCAGTCTCTATGCCAGCATCAGTCAAGGAAGGTCACCGACGTCGGTTAAGATGCCGACATCGGTAGGGGTAATGACCAGCATCGGTCAGGGTAGTAGTCCTTGGACGGGGTCTGGTCGGGTCAGGATAGGGTTCAAGACTGCAGAATGGTCTGAGGTTTCATCTGAGGGTTAGTGAGCCTGTTTGGGGTCAGAGGGATTATTTGGGGGTATGTGCAGGGATCTGGGTAGAGTTACAGACTGTATATTCTGGAAAGGGTGGATAGAGGTGATACGAGAGAAAGTCAAGTTGGGTTTGTGGTCTGAATTTAAATCTGGGTGGTGATATCAATTAAAAACAATAACCAAAAAACAAAATAAAAGCACAAAACAAATGCTTACCTATTACTTTCTGAAGATAGAGTAAGAGACATGATTGTTGTTGTCGGTGTGTTACAAAAGTTCAATGTAGCAGACCTCCAGTGAGATGACTGAAGCAGAATACCTGTACCTGAGAGAGAGAGCGAGAGAGATTTGATTGCAGATTGATTGAATGAAAAGTTGGGTGATTATCTTCTGAAGATCGAATGAAAGAATGTTTTGAAAGAAGGTTGGATAACCGATCAAAAAATTGATTGAGAACCGAATAACAAATAATGGATAATGGATAACGGATCCTGCGTTCGGGTTGAGAATGCAGTTTAAGGATAATCGACGCCAGTAGAACCACTGACGTCGACCGAATAGTGACCGATGTCAGTGACATCGATCGAGTAGTGACCGACGTCGGTAGATGCAGAATGGGGATAGAGGCTAATTTTAGCCTTTTGCTCATTCTTACATGCTGTCAGGGTCAAGGCTCATGAGAAAACGGTCGAGAGGGGCTAAATAGGCATGGGAGAATAAAATGGGGGTCATAAATGGGTCATAGGGTAATGGCAAGGGGAGAGAATGGGAGGACGACCAAGGGTTAGACACGATTTCAGTGTCTACAGTAGATGAGAACCATATCATTTATAAGCCCTTTTAAGGATACATCCATTTCCCTTTATAAGGTAGCCTCTACATTACACAGTCCGAAGGGCATTTTATTATAAGCACAAGTGCCCCACTTGGTTGTGAAGGTAGTCTTATGTTGATCCTCCTCATTAACTAACACCTAATTATACCCTAAGTATCCATCAAGAAAAGATAACCTTTATGAACCTACAACTCTTTAAAGAATCTAATCCATATATGGTAGAGGATATTGATTTCTTAGTAACACCTTGTTGAGATCTCTAAAGTCCACACACAATCTTTCTCCCCATTACTATTCATTATAGGCACAAGATTTACAACCCATGAAGAGTGTTTGATGGGAAAGATGATGTTTGATTCAATGATCTTTGTCAACTCCTTCCTCATAAAGATCTAAATATTGGAGTTGATTGGTCTTTGCTTTTGTCTCACAGGCTTAACACTTGCTTCCAACTCTATGGTATGTTTAGCCAAACTAGGGTCAAACCCATTTAGGTCATGATATTCCCAATAAAAAAATGTCTATTTATTCTTGGCATAATGATATGAATGTTGCCTTATCCTCCTTAGTGTTTCTTTTTGTTAAGAATTAGTGATAACATGGTTGCTTTAGTGCATTTAGGTTAATACTCCACATAATTAATTATTAATTAGTGGAGAGTTTAATTTAATAACATGTAAGCAATTTGTTAAAATAAATCATGTAGTGATATTATGAGGAGATATTTTAAGATTGTGTTAGTTATTATTTATTAGAACAACTAACTATTATTATGGACTATTTTTAGATGAATATTCATATATATTTATAATGTTGTGATTAATAAATTATTGAAGTTGATTGACAAATTGTATTTGAGCCTCTGGCTCTTGCCTATAATGGGTCATTTTTAATATCTGGTATCAGTGTAGGTTTTTCCTAGACCTCTTTGTACCTTCCATCTATTGTAGTTTTACATCAAAATGGATTTTTAAGAGATGTTGCAATATAAATCACGTGAAATAACTCTTACTTGTCTGACCACCCTTTCTTTCACTTTGATAACTAGTTGCAGTGAAGACCACATGCACCTTTTTTGGCTTCACCATCTACCTACACTATCTCTCTTCAAAGATTCCATTTTGTCCATTCTCTATATTTTATGATCACCCACTTTGTCCATTATTTGCATTCTATAAAATTAAAAAAATGAATGTATATATATAGGGTATATTATTGATATGTCTGTATAGATTATATTTGGTTTGTAGATATCTTTCTTGACATTGGTGTCTAGTTTCACTCCTTGGGACCTTACATCGGTGTTAATTATCTGACTATACTTTTGTAGAATAGTTTCATATATGTATAAGGGTTTTTTAATTTTCATCTGGCTTGGTTTTAAAATTTATCTTTTACAATCCATTATAGAGTTTTCTTCTCATATCTAAAAACTCTTGTGTCTCAAGTTTCATGCATTGAATCACAAGACACTAAGTTTGGATCCATCATGAGGTTATATGAATCAAGACTTTAGCATCACACACTTGCTCCAAATAAAGAAATATACAACTTGAAGCACTCTTGATGGTAATAAGATTGATTTCTCCAATAGTTGCCACCAATTGTCCCACTATCACTACCAAAATTGGATCTCAAGTCAATACATATTTTTAAAATATGTTTTAACTAGTGAACAACAATGACTCCAAACCAATCACCACATGGTGTTCAATCTCTTCTCAAATCATCCACCCTCAACTTCCACAAACCTATAAAATGGTGACCTAATATCTGCTTGATTATCTATCATTTTGTGGTTTCCATCAAATACAGTGTCATGTAATTCGCCAATTCTAGTAGTTAAATATTGAATCCCAAGTTACCAAAAGTGTGTCAAAATAGTCCCTAATGATAGACAAAGGCATGGTAATTTGGCTTGAGCCTCTAACTCCAATCATTGTCTAACCTCATGGGTTATGCTCAGTGAAGATTCCCAATTCACAACAAGAACATTCCTTAAATCTCATGGATTTGGAGATTTTGATGGAAGATAGGTTTAAAGTTTTAGATTTTTTAACTTTTTTTTTAGGTTTAGTCTTTTTCTATTTAGGTATTGTGCCCACAGTTTTTTGTGGTATTCATTTTTTTTGGGATGTGTTAAGGTTTTTTTTTTTTGTAGAGACCAATATAACATTTATATTGTTTTCAATTTTTAGGTTCTAGTTAATATTTGTATCATACGATTTTGTTTTATGTATGTTATTTTTCATTGTGTTTTATTTGATATGATTTGTATGTTTATAAGGTTTATTTCATTAGTAGTTTTAGTGTTATTTGGAAATAAAATGTAAACTAGTATGTTTTGTTTTAAATAGTATTTTAAAGTTTATTTTATAGTTTGTATGATTTGTTTATAAAAGTCATTTATGTTTTTAATTTTTTTTAAAGTTATGTGTGTTAATAAAAAGTAATATTTAATTACTATTTTATTTTCTTTATCATTTTGTTAATAAACTATATATCAATTTAATGTTTTTTAGTAGGTGTTTTGTGTTGTAAAGTTTTAAATAAGTATATAAAAGGTAGATGAACTTCAAAAAAGCATGGATGATCATCAAACACTCTATTTCAATGTAATTGAATGCATTATCGATTGAAACAAACATTCAAGTTTCTCACCCCATGTTAGAACTAAGGGGGAAATGTTAGGAATTAGTCCTAACATGAGTTCTCTAGTGTGTTTAGGTTAACACTCCACATAATCATCTATTAATTAGTGGATAGTTTAATTTAATAGTATTTAAGTGATTTGTTAAAATAAATCACGTAGCGATATTGAAAGGAGATATTTTAGGATTGTGTTAGTTATTATTTGTTAGAACAGCTAACTATTGTTAGGGAGTATTATTAGATGTATGTATATATATATATATATAGATATATATATATATATTTGTAATTTTTTGATTAATAAATTATTGAATTTTATTGAGAAATTGTATTCAAGGCTTCAATTATTGCCTATAATGCACCATTTTAAATAATTTTTCCTAGTTTGAGCATCCTATCTTTGAATATTATGACTTTTTCATAGTGTTCCTCTTTAATGGATATGTTCACCTTATCTTTCCTTAGCTGGTCATATTCATTGAATATGATTTAGAATGTCACCAAACCCTTAGGTAACTTATTTGTGCTTACTTGGAGAATATGGTCCCCATATTAATATTGTAATCTACCTTGATTCTTTGAGCAAAATTCTACCTCCTACTACAAGAAACCTATAATTTACTTATCATTTTCAAATAATTACAAACTCACCTCATTATCAAAGATTGAAGGTATACATACCACCTTGATTTGTGACTGCTCTTTGATGTCTTTGACTCCACTTGGTATGTCATACTATGCTCCAATGACTACTAACCAGTTTACATGTTGATTGGCCTCTGTAGGAATAGAATGAATGTCAAAGGCCTCAAAGCCCTCCAAGAGGTTCTAAAACCTATGTTTTTATGAATTGAAAAGTGAATTATTGATTGTAATTTGATATCTCACTTGATGCACTAAAGATTCACTATCTCCCATGTATTTCAGGAGCTTGATATCTCTTGTATGCATCTAAATCCACTCACCTTAATTATTTTAATTAATCTTTCTAATTTATCCCCTTTGTCCTAATCCTATTAATTTATCTAATATCCCCCTTCATCATTTATTTATCACACTAACCTTATCCATACCCCACTGATCAATTACCTCATAAATTATGTCATATCCCATCCTAATCTAACTTATACATAATTTGGGAATTTTAAATTCCCATGGCCCACCTACCCACCTACACTAGGTAATTCCTAGGCTCTCCTACATCCCTATTCCCTAAATGACCACCTAATAACCTCCTAATACTAGTTATCCCCAAGAGGATTCTAGAATAATCCAATTCTACAATCCTATCTAACTTGGCCCCTTCTCTCTAGAAGCCTCTATTCTAGAGGCTTACAAGGAATTTTTAATTCTTGGGAAATTCCTCCACCTTTGATCCTCATGGCTCAAGTTTGAATGAGAGCCATTGATATTCCTCCCCTTGGATTAGTTATACAAGACACTCCTCTATGGAAAATAATAACAAAGAAAACTAATTAGAAAACCATTGAATCCATAGATTCTTCATGTCCACATGATCAACTAGTCCATCCAAGTTAATGAAGCAATTTACCAAAATGCTTCAAATCTAAGTCTAAAGTAATCTCAATCTCAATCCTTGTTGTCTTTTTATTATTCAATCTTGGTTTGGAAAAATTAGCTTTGGGATTAGAGTGCTACTTTGAATGTTCATTCATCTATT
The DNA here is from genome assembly GCA_037957365.1 of Torreya grandis. Classification (NCBI taxonomy): domain Eukaryota; kingdom Viridiplantae; phylum Streptophyta; class Pinopsida; order Cupressales; family Taxaceae; genus Torreya; species Torreya grandis. Next base: position 1,147,845 of record JARHVA010000909.1, on the reverse strand, counting down.
TTCATTTTATCCTAATGGCTCTATATCTTAATTAGTGGATTAACATTTTGGGTGTTTTTGATGTAAGTGTTCAATCAAATCTATATAGCTTAAATTTCAACTACATTTTGGTGAGCACGGTTGGAGAACACTCCCAATTTAAATCTCTTGCTTGTTAGATTTTTTTTAAAAGCTTACAGGGTTGATTGGATAAGGATCAAGTTCTAATTTTCCATCAAAATTTAGGTGAACTGTGGTATTACCCTACAAGTCACAACATTGTAGTGGAGGTTTTTCTCTGAGAGTTATGATTATACATTGACTATAAGATATTAAATGTTAATGGCAATTTTTTAAAGGTTAAACCTCTATTTCAAAACCTTAGTTTCATGAATCATGATATTTCCATTAAAGTCATGATTTTGCTAGAAAAGTAGTGATATTATTTTGATCGCTAATCGTTTACCTTTTAATAGGTTTTTGATTTTTTACGATACCATAGATTCATGAATCATGATATTTCCATTAAATTAATGATTTTGATGGAAAAGTAGAGATATTTTTTTAAGCACTAACCATTTACCTTTTGATAAGTTTTTGATTTTTTGTAATATTACAGATTTGTGAATTGTGATATTGTCATTAGAATTGTGATATTGCTTTGAGAGTAGCAATTTTGCCTTTTGTCTTAAAAATAATAATCTACTCATTTGTATAATGTTATAATATGTTTGTGTCTATTATATAAGAAGGGGAGGCTCAAACCAAAACATATAAAACACATAAAAACCTTAAAACCCCCTCTCAACCATCTATTGTAAAACCACAAGAGCATAGTAGTAATAGTTGTTGTTAGTCTTACTAGGCCTTGTTTAACTTCTGTTATTTAGTAGAATATCCAATATCATCTTAAATATTATCATTATAGTTCTATAAATAATTTCAAGGTCCTAAATCTATTATTTTGTCTTTCCACTGCAATACCACTAATCATGAAATTGAAGTTTTTAAATCAAAGTAACAATATAACCTTAAATCTCATGATTTTGCAAAAAACCATGTGATAACTGCTAGCAGTTATCCCCTTTATAAAAAATAATGAATTTTTAGTCATGATATTGTAGAAAAGTCATGATATTTCACTTTTTGGTTGTGGTATTACATTATGTTGACTGTGTATCTATGTTTTTATCCTCTGAAGTTGTAGTTTTGATCTTTAATTTTGCCTTCAAAATTATTCTTTTTAGTGAATTTTTAGATTCCTTTTCAATGAATTTTAGGTCATTCCAAGCATCTTTAAAGGCCCAATTTGCCTTTGGAATCAGGGGCATTCCCCCTTTACCCCATTGGGGGATGCAAACCCTACACCCCCATGTTGTGGCCCCTTCACCTAAAGAAGTTATAGAGCCAAATCATGATTTTTTGGGTGTTTTATTAAGGCTATTGGACTAAAATTTTGATCCTTATAGGGGTGAATCTAGTGGCTATTTTGACTTGCTAATAACTTTCCCTATAGGTCATATATTTTGGTCTAATGTCTTTTCTTGAAGGTTACCCATCAAGAGTGCCTGTCAAAGATATTTTGGCATCTTAAAACTCAATTTTATTTATCTAAAATAATTCCTTTGTATATATCTTGTATATTATTTTATTTATATCACATATAATTAATTGGTTAAATTTTTCTCTTTTTAGCTTGCCTGTTTGTCACCTGAGAGCTACAGTGGTGTATGTTCTCCTCCTTACATTCTTGTGATGATTCCTAGAGGATAAAAAACCAATATCAAACCCTCCCATTTTTCTTTTCTATATGAAATGTGATAAGGAATTGACACCCACACACTTGTCATAGTCTTAGGGGGATAGTGACCATGGATTTTACCACCATGCACTAGTCCACACTCCATGTTTTGGCAGAGTATAAATATCAAGGATAGTTATCGTTAGACTAAGTAGTTGACCCTATACAAGTCAAAAATGAAGGGGAAGAGTTCATTATCTAAACCAATCATTAGATAGTACCCTACCCAAATGTGGGCCCCACCATACCTAGTGTATATAAGGAAAAAAGAGCCTATTTAGCCTAGTATAAAATCTTACAATCATAACATGTAGCTTAATTCTAGAATTAGTATCAGCTCTTAAGTGACCATCATGTGTAGATGGGGTTAAGAAAGTTAGAGAGATTCTTTAATGGGTCACTTAACCATAGCCTCACCCACAAAGTTGTTAGATGATGAAATCATTAGGTTACACACAGACATCAATTTACTAATCTTATGTTTGTGGTTTTCTTGATGTAGTGTGTGTCATGTTAGACCTATGTTGTTTGTGACCTAAATCAGCCTTTCACCCAAACCTACAAAAATATATCTAGATTTTTTGCACATATCATAATCTTATATATCCTTGTCTCATCACATCTTTATCATCATCCCCTTATACACATTGAATTTGTATATCTTTTTATGTGTCTTAACCCCATCCTTGTCTAGTCTTATCCACCCATTTTTGGCCATATCCCCATCACCTAATAAATTCTTGTCATCTACATCTTATCATATTCTAACTTTGACTAAGTTTACCTTACCCAATCATAGCTCACCTTGATTTATTCCATTTCTCTTGTCCAAACCAAACATTTATTTTGATGTTTTATAACCTAGTCCTTATCAACCTAGTCCTAATCATAGTCCAACCCATATTTACCTTGTCATACCCTTGTCTATACTAGTCATCCCATTAATTCTATATTCATATATTAGTCGTCATCCACATTAGAAAATAATTATTGTCATATTAGGGTCCTCATTATTAGCTTACTTGTGTCTAATAAAGGCTGAATAATAATCACAATCTTATCAATCCATTAATCCAATCCTCTCATCCTATTTGAGTTGATCATCTTAGTCTTAATCTATCCTTAATCCCATCAATCCTAGTCAAAATCAATCTCTCAAGCCAGTCTTGCCCATCATACAATATTAGAGCTTGTCAAAGTTCACCTAGTCAATTCCAATCCCAAGTTCATGTCTTAAGTTGTTCTACTTTGATTCAAACTTGAGATAGGACTAAATCAAGACTTTGTCTGAATTTGCTCCACACATTCCATCTTCATCTCTTAGTCTTTTCATTCAATCCTCCTCACCTACTAATTAGGGATGGTGAACCACATCATTAATTATTTATCCATATTATAATCACAACTAATAGGTGGGGTGAATCAATGCCCTTAAAATAATCATTCAATTTCACCTATTATTCAAACACATACATTAACCAATGTATATGCAAGCGTACACATAAGCATACAACATATAAACACAAGATATATGTGAAAAAAAACTCATATGGGATAAAACCCACTAAAAAATGTCTTGTAATACATTCTTATAAGCAATTATAGAGATTTTATAAGGTGCCAACCCCACAAGGATCACCAACTCAACTAGGCCTTTAACAAGCACCAAATTGTAAAGAGGCACCAACCCCCTAGGTGAATTAGCACCAAATCAACCACTTGAAACCTATTACCACTATTTTACACTTTTTTCTCACTTAAATTATGATTATCACCTTATTTTTCTCTTTACATGCTTATATCTCTCTCAAACAACCTATTTGGCCTCTTCGCTCAACTATCCCTCTTCTTGGTAGATTTAGGTCATATGAACTTGATAATTGTATATATAATCACTATTATAAATTTATTACATATTAAAAACACCTATATTATGGTCTTAAATCCCTCTACCTATTTTCCAAACTTTTATTTCATTCGTTCCTTCCCTCTTTTTCTTAACTAGTCAAATTAGGCCTATGAGACTTTTTTATACTTGACTCTTGATTTCACATACCTTGGTAAAAGTAAAACATATAAATACTTGGATAACCATTTTAATATATTAAAAAAAATGTTTCATAGGATAAAAAACCACTACATAGTTTTCCCACCACTCATAGGGACTAAAACCACTAGCCTAAAGGAGACCTAATGCAATTAGGCCTTATCAAAGAACACGTTTCATCTTGACCACCTTGGAACATCTTGAGCCCCCATAAATGGATTAAAAACTTAAAACACAATTAAATTAAAAACATAATAAACTCACCTTATTTCCCCAACACCATTCATCTCATTTCACTCCTTGAACCACACCATTAAGCCTACTCACAATTAGGCCTTCTTATTGCTAGAAAGATTGCCAACTAAAACCAAAGCACAAAACCAATTTTATGAAAAAATCATAAAATTAAATCATATGGATATAAAATACATGACCTAAAGGATATAACCAGGTTATTTAAACACTACAACACAGGTTATTTATTCTTGCAATATGACCACTCAGAATTACCAACAAGCTTCAAAACCCAATCACGATCATTTGAACACCAACATCTCTACAAGAATATTTAATGAAAATAAATACACTAATAATAACCTTATATACCTTTATAACATATTCATGTTCATTATAATATTGAACTCTATGAAAATCATCTCATTCTCATCTCTGCTAGATGACTATTAAGAACTATCAAAAAAATCAAAACATAATCATGAAAACAATGATTTAAAACACATGTGTGGACACTTTTATGAACTTAAAATTAATTTATATTATCCAAAAATATTATTATAATATATTTAAATATATATATTATATGTTCCAATAGCAATATTGATCTTATAGACCAATCTCATGGCTTCATTATACACAAACCTCACTATGTTAGACAAGTCAATTTTAGAGAAACTTTCTGTCATACACACACATATAAAAATATTTTATCTAATAGGGATATATGTTAAATGTATTTAAAAACAACCCAATTCAATTGGATCCAATCCTAATATATGGTAATACATCCATAATCTCATTTGCACTTTTGCTTAGTTTTCCTCACTTTCTTCTTCGCGAGGTTTTTTAGTGATAGGTCAACTTCCATAACTGGTTTAGCATATTTAAAGTCCGGTACCTGATCATAAACCACAATGGGAATAATATATAAGTATATATATTAAACCTCCATCCACTTATTAGCTTTTACTTTTAAAACTCTACATGCTATAGTAAATTTATGAGAAACATGGCTTTTCATGTAGGGTCCACTCAATCATCTATCAAAAATTGCCACTTGGAGGTACCTTGGAGAGTATTATACATTATAAAATCATAAAAATAGGTAATAAAATAAATTATGATCAATTTATATGAATACATCTTATATCAGGTCATTATTAGGGTTTTAGAGAGGGTTAAAACCACCTTACAATATTAATGATCATTCATAAATCTTGGGCCCCTAATCCAAAAACCAATGCTTGGAAATTTTAGCTAGGATCATTACCCAAATTACATGAACTTATTATGATCTCATGAAAATGTTTAATATGCCAATGAACACAATAAATTCCTTTTGAGGTTGAGAACTCTTCATTCTGTGCACACAAGAAACCTCAAAACCACATTTCATGCTTTTTTATTCAACTTAGGACCTCAAACTTCAAAAAAACACTTGAAAAAATATGTCAAACCTATGTAAATTCTCATTTTTCCATTAATTTCTTGTAACTAAACCTCATACCCTATTTAATTACCATCTCTCTCTTTACTCTTTAGGCTTTGGATCTACAATTCATATTAAGCCTTAAAGTATACCTTATAGCTATTATACAAGGACTTTCCAACTTAATCACATGACCAAAAAACCTTCCACATACTCTAAAACTATTTTTTATTCTTCATAGGTCTTGAAATCACTTCATGGTACCTTAATATGTTAGGTAGGGTCTAGGACTAGTCTGGTTGCTTGATTAGGATTAAGACCTTACCCCTATAGGTTTACCTTGAAAAGTTATTGAGATTTAAAAAACTTAATATTAATTCTTGGGCATACTTAAAAATCCACTCATACCTATGTGTATCCATCTTACCAAACTACCATATTCATACCTTCTCACAAGGTCTCTTCATGTGATGATCAAAGTCATGACTAGGCTTCTCAAGCTCTTGAAGATTGATAATAAAAATTGAAACATTCCTTGATGCTTCAACATTTTAATCATATGCATTTTATTCTCATTATATAGTAGCATATATCTATAAACACTTTTTTATTCACATGCTCATGATATGACAATGCTTCTCAAGACTAGTGCTCAATAGTATGATTACCTTGTATCTTAATATTGACCTTAAACATTTCAAAACCTAAAAATAATTACCAAGTTTCCTTCAAATTCTCTCCCAATAGAGAGACAATAGGTTTCCTTAAAATTCTCTCTTTTTATAAGACTTCCTTGTCACATACCACTTTACCATACATGACATCAACTTTAACCTTGACATTAATGACATCTATCTTGACCTTGACATAAATGCCACAACATCAACAACAGGAGCATACCTCAACAATTCCTTCCTTATCGATGGCATCCAAGACAAATATGGTCAATACCCTGATTAAACAATGCCTCATTACCAATAGGGATATGATCCTTTCTCTCCTCCTTGAGATAAGTACTCCATGTCCAACAAACTTTGACCTCATCTACCCATTATTACCTCTAGTCCAAACCCATTCATGTGAGTCCCATTTAAATATTCCTTCCACTAGTCATAGCCAATCATATGCCCTTTCCTATTCTAGTAAAGGGAATTCTATCCAAGCCACCTCATCTACTACTAGTCCACCTACCCCATCACATCAATAAGCAAAGTCTAATGCTTCTATATATAAATTAATAAGTGAAGAGAGACCCTATACTCCTCTTCCTATATCCTTAGGATCCCTCTTCCACTAGCCATTTCCCAATGACGTGATATTTTATCCACCCATACGACATCTTAACTCAGCCAAGGCTAAGCCCTCTTTGTATAACACTAGCCAATACTATGTATATCACCAAATTTGGGGGCATACCATTAATCAATGTCATAATTTCCAAGACTATGTCTTAGACCTCATCAATTATGGTGACATTGAAATTGATAATGAATCAGATGAGTCTATCTCCTTGGGTGAAAAAGGAGAAGAATGCCAATATTTTGTTCCTGATCACAATCAAGCCATTCCCTCTCTAATCCAAGGTCAAGATACCACATCCATCTTCTATGGTCCTCCCATATTCAATAAATACTCCATCAAAGATGAGCATATTCCTCATGAACCTATCCTCATGATTCCTTCTATGGCCCTCTCTTTGTCAAATCCATTATCCCTCTATCATCTCCCTCTCATCCACCATATCAAAAACACCATGTTGAGAGGTTAATTATGGACAATGAATCTTTTACTAATAGTATTACATCCTATACATTGGATTCAACATCATAGTCAATACACATCTTTTCTATATCAAGATCATTTTCAATACCAATATCTAAATCAAACTTCTCATCAGAAACATCATCCCTCATATATATTATAGTAGATGATGACTATGCCTACCCTTTTTAAGATACCTCAAACTTAGATGACAATCAATCAATATGCATATATTTTGATCAAGATGATGAAGACATAACCAAGTTTTTATAAACATTGTCTATCAGATATTGTCATAGTGAATCTAATCCTACTTTAGATGCATATACTACAGCTAGTCCTAGTGATCCTTTTGTTGATCTTGAAGAGATTTTCTCCAATGTTGAAACTAGGTCTCTTATTGACCCTTATGAGGACTTTGATTCCCTATCACCCCTCATAGAACTCATCAATCATGTCCATCACATTCATCCATCATAAATAGTTTTCTTCCCATTAATGATCATTTAATCACCTCCCTGTATAAGGATGAACAATAACATAGATCATTGGAATCTTCCTAAAGAAACATAATGTATGACACAAATGTAGAGTTCTAAGACCATATTCAAAAGGTCATTCATGATTTTCAAATCAATTTTGATCCAATAAATCAAAATCAAGAGAATTCAAATCATCAGCGTAATCAAAAATCATCTTTCCCTAGTGAAGCCTAATGTTAGGCATTAAGGTATCATAAAAGTTCAAAATGAATATCCTTTCATGAATCCCAAAAATAGGCACCAAGGGGTAGATAAACTCAAATCCAAGAGAAAAATAAGAATAATATCAAAATCAGTATCAATATGGTCGATAATCTATCAAATAATTAGATCTCTTAAAGTCAATTGTCATATGGCACCAATCAAATGTGGAATGTCTAAAATATCCAAAAAAGTGTATGACTACCAGTACTAATCCTCCAACACCCATAACATCTTCCTATCATGCTATGATGGTCCTATCATCCATTCTATTCCATTAATCCCTCATGAACATCAATATATAAAACACTCCATACCTCACATCACCCATGTAGGAAACGTTATCTCTTATAGGGGTGATAAAGACATTCCATCTAGATATCTAGGGGGGTCTCAATAAAGAGTCATGAAAAGTCACATGGACCCTAATACATACAATAATTATCATGGTCATAACATCACATATCTATAGAACAGGTGTTAGTTGAACATCATAAAAATGTTTACATTTTACATCTCAGGATGCCATCCAAAAGGTCAAAAAAAATTCATTCATCTAATGGTGAAAACCAACCTTGTGGTGCTTTGAGAAAGTACCATGATGAAAACCCATTTTTGGTGTCATGGTAAAATAATCTATTATTTGCATTTTACCTCAACACTCAGGGGAAAAATCCATCCATTTCATCCCTTAAACCCATCCATTTCACCCTTGTATATCTTATCCATTGTTCCTACCCATCATCTGCCATCATATCTTGCATCCTCTTATGCCCATCCTTTCTTCCAATCTTGACCTTCATAAGGAATGTAAGGTGTCTTTAGAAATGTTCTAGAATCATCTTGGCATATCTTTTAATGGAAACTCAAACAACTAATTATTTAATTCTTTTACAATTTGGTCATTAGTGATCCCTAGTCCATTCTTGCACAGTCCCCATCCCATTTTTAGCATCATACTCATCCATTTATCATCCCATCCATGATACCATCTATCCTTCTCCTAGTTGATAGGCTTGGTATTCCCTTTGATAGTAACCCCATTTGTATAGTATACGTACATATTCCAAAAATCCCTAAAAATTGAAATATTCCAAAAGCCCTAAAAATCATAAAATTTGAAAAATCCAAACATAGTCCATGATGCCTTGTCTTATACCTTTTCCCCTAGTCGCATTCATCTCCATGCCTTTCTTCCTTCACAATCATGTCATCCATCCTCCTATTCTAAACCAAGGGTAAATCTAGTCTATATCAATCTAGTATTGACCTAGTATCAATTTTGCTTGATCAGTATTATGTCTCTCATCTAAATCTCTAAATCCTTAGCCTAATCCTAATCTAAGTCCCGATATTCAAATCATCATCCAAGTCCCTTTCCTAGTTCAAAATTCATATCCATATCCTTAACTAAGTCTTAATACTAATCATTGTCATTAGTCTTTTCCAAATCCAAGACTATTTTAAGTCCATAACCACATCATGATCATCTTATTCTAACCCATCACCTAATAACTCATCCCATCATTAGACAAAACATTGTGGCATTGCATGTAGATACTTGTGTGTGTTACTTGTATACTCTGTGTTGTTTGATTTATTTGCATCATGTGTATATGTGTGTGTGTGTATATATATATTGCATTTTATTTGTATCATGTCTCTTTTTATCTCTTGGGCAATGAAAGAGGATGATATGAGGCCACTAAAGCTAAAATCATGATTATATGTACCCTTGATGATGAAAAGTTCACTATTTGCCCATGCAATTTGGTATAATGTCCTCTTTGTCATAATTATATCATGGGGCATAATTCCAAGTGACATAAATATAAAATTTATTAAGCTATGATGAACCTTATTAAAATAATAATGGCTTGATAATTTATCTTAATATGTTAAATCATATTAATCCAATCATTAAGTCGATCCTCCCAGTCCATTCATCTAATATCCAATCAAGCTTTATCTATCATCTCTCTAGTCATCAACATCTAACATCTCATCTCCAAAATCATTTATCTTCATCGAAGTCACATAATATATCTAACCACTAACATGTATAATATCCATAATTATCATCATCTTGTCTCTCTCATCATTTATCATTTAATCTGAACTACATCAGCCTAAGGTCTTTTTAGACTATGTAGGCATAACTTGGACACTTTTCAGTGCTTAAAGATAGCTCAGACACTCTTTCATATTTCACCATCATTCATCATCACATATATATTATATTTAATCATCCCCTAAGTCTTGAATCAAATATTTGAGGTATAATATCAATCATTAATTGATCAAACACCATATCCAAAAACATCTCCTTAATCTTTTGATTAATCACACACACCTATCAATTGGGATTGATAACTCACAACATCCATATTTTCTTCCATTGATGATCTACCATCATTGATTGGTTAATTTATCATTTAGTTATCTCTTACATATGCCCTTTTTAGGGGTATCATCATTATTAATCACATCACAGCTCCTTGATTTGATGTAATACACTCTAATTCTCCCCTTAATCTTTTGGTCACTCGTTCACACCATTTATTATCTCTCATTTTATTCATAATATCACTTGCCTTTATCTCTAAGCTATACTCATTAAATCATTGTTATTTCTTGGCATAAATCTCTCCCTTTCATGTGTCCTTGCTTGGGATACATCAAAAGCTTACAATTTTTTGTTTTATCATCCTCATGTTATGGTTGATTCCCCATTGGGATGTGTTGACAATCATGACAATATCATTTCCACTCCCTATGCATATGTATTTTCCAAGGGCATAATCTATTTATAGTTCACTACTTAGTTTGAGTTTATTTTCTTCATCATCTATTTCCACATCTTGCATCCTATCCCCTTGTCTATTTATTGCATATTGCCCCTTGTTTCCTCTTTCGAGTGGCCATACATCTCATTCTTCACTACATGTCCCCTCAAGGGAGAATCATATCCCCTAACATCATATCTACTAAAATTCATCCATGAAATGGTTTTCATTTGAAATACCATTACTCCTAATTCATCCACTCGTAATGCCCTTTTAAAGGGGGGAAAATGTATGCACCTAAATCTACTCACCTTAATTATAAAAATTAATCTCCTTTATCATAATCTTAGTTATTTATCTAATATCACACCTCATCATTTATTTATCACACTAACCTTATCCCTACCCCACCAATCAATTAATACTCCTACATCATATCTTGTCCCATCCTAATCTATCTTATCCACTATTTAATAATTTTAAATTTCCATAGCCCACCTACAATAGACTATTCCTAGGCTCTCCTACCTCCTTAGTCCGTAATAACTCATCTAATCCCCTCCTAATCGTAATTAGTCCCTAAGAGGATTATAGAATCCTCTAGTTCTATATTTCTATCTAACTTGGCCCCTTATCTCTAGAAACCTCTATTTTAGAGGCTTCCAAGGAATTTTTAATTCCTTGGAAATTCCTCCACCCATGATCCTCATGGCTCAAGTTTTAATGAGATCTATTGATCTTCCTCTCCTTGGATTATTTATATAATCCACTCCTCCATGGAAACTAATCATAAAGTAAACTAACTATAAAAACATTGAATCCATAGAGTCTTCATGTCCACATCATTAACTATTCCATCCAAGTTAATAAATCAAGTTAGCATAATGCTACAAATATGAGTCTAAGGTAATCTCAATCCAAATTCTTTTTGTTTTTTAATTGTTGAATCTTGGTTTGAAGAAATTAGCTTTATGATTAGAGTGTTTATTTAAATGTTCATTCATATATTTTCATTTTATCCTAATGGCTCTAGATATTAATTATTGGATTGACATTTTAGGTGTTTTTGATGTAAGTATTCAATCAAATCCATATAGCTCAAAATTTTAACTACACCTCTCTTTCATGACCATTTTAGCCCATGGATGATGGATTCATACTATACCGTATTAGAAGTGCAATTTAATTAAAACCTTAGGTTATAAAATTACCTTTTCTTGGAAGGGTAGACAAGCATGACACATTCCCCACTTCCATTCTTGGATTTGGAGCCATAAAATAAAAATTTTCATACTCTTTCATGATCTTGGCTTGGGTTAGTGAAACTTGGCATGATAACCCCTTATTTATGCATGTAATACACACCCAAACTTGACTCTTCAATGTTTTTGTATGGATAATAACCATGATTGTCTTCTTCCCATTCATTAAGGAGAAAATTTGATATGCCTTCAAGTGTCTCAATGGGCTCTTGGTCATTGGGATGTTCATACTCATCTAGGATATTATAATTGACATTTGATAATTTAGGTATGGAGGAATCTAAGTGGAACCTAGAGATAGGTTTAGACCCTATGGTAACCTTTGTCCCATACCTATTCATAAAAACCATATAAGACTAATCAAAAGAGGGATAACACCCTATTTTGGTAGTGAAATCCCTAGACAAGCATAAGGCAAAATAGGGATGGAGGTCAACTACTACTACATCTTGAGATATAGTGAAATTTGGAGAAGCATATAAGATTATTTTATGGTCTTTAAGGACACCAAAAATCTTGGTAGGAGACCCATATAAATATAAAACCCATTTTGCATTAGGTTCATACTTTAGCCCTAATTTATCCGCTATAGACTTGGGCATGACAAAAGTGCTAGACCCACTATCTATCATTTAGTTATGTACTAAGGAATTACCTATGATGACATATAGATATAATGGAGGGGGTTTGATTACCTTGGGTACTTGAGAATCATGAGATTGATTTGAATTGGTTAAGATTGCACCCACCTTTTGTACTTGCTTTTCCAAGACATGGAGTTTGAAAAGCTCTTCTTGAAGGAGATTATTTTGCCTAAGAATGAGCAAGGTGTCCTACATAGGGATAGTAACATGGGAATTATTCATATTATCCATAATTATAATATGAGAGGTGGTAAATTTGAAATATAGATTGGAAGTAGGAGTACCACTTGGAGTTTATGTGAATTGACTTATGAAAGGATCTCTATTATTCTACCCTCTCCCATCTTGAACTTGTTGAGTTGATGATGTATTAGGAGATATGTCTTGACTAGTAGTCCCTTTGAGGTTTTTTAGATGGTGAATAGGTTTATTTTTCAAGTCATAAACCATCACCAACTACCTTTCTCTTAGCCATTGTATGGGCTTCAACTAGACTGTCTACCTTGGCTACATTTCCACCCTGATTAGATGCCACTTATTTAAATGAAAGTTCATCTTCTTAGAAGTTAAAAAGGTAATTTCAAATATTATTTTACTTCCACTTGTCCCTTTTTTATTTTTAATCTCATCTTGAGTCATGGAGGGAGTGCCTTCATGTGGCATATGATGACATTCTTTGTGTTGTGTAGGAGGATAACTATCATGTATTGGAGGAGCTTGGTTCTATTATATGAAATAATATTGGTAAACATCACCACTTGGAGCCATTTAAATCTCATGAGTATTCCCATATTGAATAGGCAATTTTCCCTCTTGAGCATAGTTATTTTGAGTTGTAACTAGTGATCTAAAAGTAAAAACATAATTGGGGTTGTAGATGTTATAGGGCCTTGCCTGAGTGATCCACCCTTGACCTTGTTAATTAATATGATATGGAGGTATATTATATTGGAAAGGTTGATAGAGGGATTGGTAAGGTGATTGGTAGGGTCTATGGGGTCAAATTTTCTACCTCTCCAAGGTACTATCTTGTTGTTTTGGGCCTTGAGAAGCCCTTCAATCTTGCCTAATCTATCTACTTGATTGACATCTACCTGATCATGATTGGTTGGTGTAGGTAAAGGAGCAATAGTAGGCTTGAAGAGTTGAATATTTGGGAATAAAGGCATGTGGGGTCTTGGGGTAAGATTACCTACTTGGATTAGATAAAATGTTTCCCTTATGGCCAGCTCATATGCATCTGGTAGAGTTTTCCCCAAGGACTATATCATGACTACCACATCAAAATTGAGGGATATTAGGTCATACAAGAATTCATAATTGGGGATGAGCTTACTATTATGTGGATCCTATCCCAATTTTTTTGAAACCTATATTTTAAATCTACCATAAATTCTTTGGGATCCTTTATAATTGTGGTGACTTGCTCTACTAAAGATAGATGGTCAATCATATCCTCAAAATGTTTTAATAAATGTTCCCCAAATTCATTCAAGGTATTGGTGGATAACATTTTAAACCCTTGTACCACTAGAGTGCCTTACCCTTCAAGAAAGTCACCAATAACCTTATAGCCACATTCTCCTGGGTCACATTATGAACTAAGCATAATTTGGATATGTCTGAAATATGTTCCACAAGGATGGTTGAGTTTTCTCTTATGAAATAGGGAAGGATTTTAAGGGTAGAAATATGTATGTCATCAAAATGATTTAGATTTAAGGGGTTGCCACCATTTAAGGGCATAAAGGTTTAAAGTCTAGGCTTAGCCATTGGAGGTGTAAGGTTTGTAGAAGTGTTTGGTTAAGCATAATTATGAGAGATAGGTGGTGTAGTATTGGGATTAAACCTAGGGTATCTCTTTATCCTAGAAAATTCCAATGATAAATCAATAAACTCAGTCTCTTTACTTTTTTATGAAAATCTTGTGACCATTTTTTGAATGAAACTTGATTGTAGATCCACCACTAAAATTTTTGAAGCTCTCTGATATCATTCAAGTCTAAAAGTGTATTATCTAACACATTTGAATGCTGGTCCCATCATGCATGGTATAAATGTTAACAACCCAAACTATACCTAAGGAGGAGGTTGTTTAGGCCTACCTCCAAGTTTGGGGTAACATGGGATTAGCCCAAGGATGTGGGTGACCTATGGCTAGACTAAACCTATAGATTACAGGGCTAGCTCCCCTGGTGAATCTACTATGTTTAAAATTACTAAGACCCACTAATTTTTGGAATGAAAAGGGATAGAGGGGATGCATAAAAGGAAACCTAATCTAAATATAGTGATGCACTAATATCATTATCCACTCTATTTAACCTCAAACAACATTAGTGAACTAAATAAATAATTAGACTACTACCTCTAGGAGTGTCTAGGAAATAGGGATTTACATAAGGGCTATGATAGGTGGCTAGAACATGAGGGCCATGAAAGATAGGTCAAGTTCAAGACACTTAACAATTAGGTTCTACTCCAAGCTTAAACACCAACACTTTTGCATGCTATATGACCTACATAAAACATCTATTATCATATAGGAGAAGCAAGGACTTGCAAAGGAAGATAAATCTTCCACTTGTGCAATTAAAACCAACATATACACACTAGATCAATATGGAAGGAGTTGAATCAGTCATTGCATTAGTCTAAGAGGTTTACAAAATACAAATCTAGGCAAAGTTTCCTCATACCCAAGAGAGGGAGAGCTAAAATGGCCTTAAGGCCTGAATATATAGGAGAATTTACAAGGATTTGATATAATATGGTGTGAAAAGAACATGAATTGGTCATAAATGACCACAATCCCTTCAATTTGTATTTAAAAATAGCCTACACACCCCTCCATGTATTTACCTAGGTTGATTGGTATCTTGAATGAGTATCTTTAAGGAGTTGGAGTCTATTTTTAGCAAATTTTGACCCATGAAGATCATATTAATACCATACCTAGTAAATTACCTCTCCTTATATTAGTTACCAAGCATTGAAAAGGTTTAATCATGTTTCCTCCATGTAACATTTAGTGGCCACCTCTTCCTTACATGCTGACAACATTCAATAAGCTACCTAAATCCTCCATAATGGCCATGGATGTGGAGATTTATTACCTCAATAAATAGTTACAGGGGTTTCAATATGGTTCATTGACTCCATACTTGCCTTTTACACCCATGAATATCCTCATTTTGTTCATTCGAGTGGGCCTACTAGACAAGTAATCTAGTTTCTCGCCTATTCACCATTTGAATGTCTATGAAAAATAAATTCAAAATTTAATTGAATGAGTGAGATTGTTTCAAATATAAAACAACCCATTATACTAAGACTTGGGATTTTCAAACAGCTCACACATGCACTTATACCTTGCTTAGATGACTAGGTCACCTCCTTCTTGCATTTCAAGACTACCTGTTTGGTGAGGACTTGCATAAACATATCAAAGTATATTTGAGAAAATTTTATGATTTTAAAAATCTATAATACATCTCATACTACGTCCTCCATTGATCTATAAATCTTCATCAACTTTATACCTTGAAAATACTATAAAACCTTGTAAAAAATAGAGTTTCTAACGATGTTTGTACACTATATTTATAGAGCAATATCATATATTATGTCTCATTTGAGTGGAATATGTGATACAAGTTTTCACTAGGTCATTTTAAATTCATTTTGATGCATTTTCTCCAAGATCTTCCCAATCGAGTCCTTATTAAGGTTTTAGGGAAGTTTAAAGGGTTTTGGACTCTTAGCAATGGTTCATAAAGGTTAGGGCCTTAAAATATTAAAAAAATCCACTTATATATTTTAGACAAATCCCATCAAATCTAGAAAGGTGATAATCCCCCCATGAAACCATTATATATAGTTATGAGCTTGCTAAGTTATCCATTGGGTGAGAAATATGCATTCTAAGCAGTCTTAAGGTACTTTCAGGCCAAGGTGACCAAATGTGACCTCTCTCCTATAAAAAATGTGGATCACACACATAAATAAACATTAAAAACATTAATATAGAGGTTTTATATGTCATCTAATCCTTTCTTATCCTCTATTTCAGTTTTAAGTGTCATTGCCTTGAGGGAGGTGCTAGATCAATAGGTCTGAATGCATGGTCTTTGAGTTTTAAGCCTAATATTGATTTTTGAATAACTTTACCACCTTTAATAACATTAATTTCATACTTTAGGGCCATTAGAGCATATATATTAGCTTGGATGAATTATTTGCATCCTTTTGTGTGCATACAGACTCTCATTTAAGCATATAGACCTGCTTGTAAGTGGTTACCAGACATAAAGGCCCTTGTAGGTGGCCACTGTGTAGTTATTTCAGACCTTGGGGCTCCTCTCCCTCTTAAAAAACATATTATATATACAAATATTTCTCAACTCCTCACATATAGGCTTATAATGGCTCTTTTAGGTCTAATATGTATATTGCACATCTTGCACGTGTCAACCAATAGCACATTTAAGTGATTAGGGGACTTGGGGAGACCATAAAGACCTTTTAATAGCCTAATTACTTCATTTTGGATGTGTTTTTAGGTGTATTTACTTCATTGGGTCTGAACCAGGGTTTAAGGAGGGTTTTGGAGGTCCACCATCTTAATAATGGTTCATAAAGTATGGACCTCCAAACCAAAACTTATTTCCATGGACATTTATCCTATAGAACCCTTCATATATCTTTAATATCCTTGGGTTCAATGCAAACTATACATTGATATATGAATGAAAGATGATGTGCTTTGAGCTCCTTTCCTGGTAGTCTATGCATGTTATAGTGTTAACATTTTTTCATAGAGCTGGGTCCCTAAATCTCAATCTCTCCTTCATGTATCTTGAGTCCATAGGGGTGCCTAAATCCCCATAATATAATTTAGTTTTATTCCCTTTGTGATGAAATATATGAGTGTTAAAAGTGACAAATTGACATGTCTACTTAAGGTAATGGAGCTTAAGAAGGTGTTAATACTGAGTTTGACCATTTATTTTCATTCCCCTAATTCAAACACCTCCTTTAGGTCTAAAACATATTTGTAAACTTCCAAATTTCCTTAAGTCTACTTGGAGGTCTGGGTCTATCCCTAAAGTGAATATGGGGTCTTGAGGGTTCATGGTGGCTCTAGGCCTTATATGTTTAGATTGGGATTTAGAACCTCAACCCACCTATAGATATATATGTAACCTAAATTTTATCATGGAATCATCCTTAGTCTAGTATCCATCATCTACACTTGTTATTATTTATTCATACCATCATGTCAACACTTCTATCTCTTAATTTTACTTTGAGCATCACTATCATGTACATATGCTTCTAATAGTCAGTGATGAAAATCCAAGTAGCCTATTTTAATCCATTTATACTGATGGATTTATGGCTCAGGTGACATGTTTCCATGTTTTGACTATAGCCTTTAAGGATTATCCTTCCAAAATTTACCAAAAACAATTATATGCATAGTCACATACTGTGGTATATATGTCTTGGGTGTCTAACTCAGACTAGGAAACTTCCTTGCTTGACCAAACCATTATGTGAGAATCTGAGGGATACATATGTCCTCATAAGCCTAAGATTCCATTTTTCATGCTATTGGAATTGTCATTCATTTTAGGCATGCACTCTAGATTGATTGAGCAAGGCTAGCTCATTTTACACATTTTTACCAACCTATTTAATCATTTATTTAGACCTATTATCTTTAACACCATTATCTCTATGATCTAACTACCAGCCTATTCTGAGTTCTCCCCTTATGTTTATATATCATCACATGCTCAAGTTTTAGGGTACATACTATCAATAGTACTATAGGTATTAATTCATGCATGTGACTATGAAGAGGTCTGTTGAATAGGTTCCTTAGTTAGGAGAGTGATCTCATAGTTATACTTGGGACCCCAATGGATTTCCTTGTGTCCAAATCCATCCCATTAAGATAGACATATTCAAAATCATGGCCCTTCCTCACATATGATACTCACTTGTATATAATGGTTTTGATATGTTTTGAAGGGTGGATCCGAGTTGGGTTACTATAGGTAGGCATAATGTTTGTCAATAGTAATTATACTTAAATATGCCTTTTTCACATAGTTTTAATGGAATCTTATGATTATATACAATATTTGGCCTTTTTATCAACCCTTAAGCATGCTATAATGGTTCAAACTTGTAAATGGTAGTCAGAAGGCTTTATGGAGTTGTTTCTTGGATCTTACATCTCATTATGCAGTAGGTTGATAGTGATGAGACCATCAAATGATAGAGGATCATTAAGGGATTAAAATAGACTATTGAATCATACTCAATATGACCTACTAGGACCCTAATAATATTTATTCACATACCCCACATGACATAACACTTGGAGTTCATAAATCATGCATAGGGAGTGAGAAATGGAAACCTAGGACACTCTGAATACCTCAGCTTCTACTAAACAACCTTAATTTCTGCTAAACAAGACTATGAAGGTTTTGGAAGGCTAGTTGGTAGTTTTTGATCCTATAAGGGCTATGATGAGGTTTTTTCATCTTAAAATAAAGACATTTTCAAATGAATACAATACTTCCTTGCTAATTCTATGATGCCTTGAAGACATTTAATGACCATCCTCATCAAACACACTATCTTTCCTTATAATAAAGCCCCAACATGTAGACAATCTCATTTTAAGGTGATATCTTTTGGTAGTTGATGTCCATTTGAACATTCAACTTGAACTAAAGAGATATGAACAACTTCAAAAAACCATCAATAAAATTAAAACATTATTCATTTTAGACATATGCATTGAATGCTTTTTTCATCAATGGAAGCTTGATTGTATTCTACAGATATTGGTAGCTTAGATATTTATTGCTCCCATAGGCTTGCATGTGTGAACCATGGTAAGACCTTGAAGGAATAGAAAAGACTTGAATAACCATTAGTTTCATAAAATAGGCCAACAATGCATTGAAACCATTCCCCTTTTTTTCCCTATGTAGATGAGAAAGGTAACCAAATTGGTTAACTTATTAGTGTTTGTTTGTACAAAACAAAAGACTAATATTGAAACTAATGCCCATGATTGGAAGGCTATTAAACTTCCTTCCTTTGTCCAAGAGCTTAGATCCTCACCTTCTCTCTCTTATATAGACTGAGGACAAACTTGAAGTGCTTTCTATGGCTATTAAAGAGCTCAAAAGAGGAAGTGGACTAGTTTTTGGCTCTTTTGGCTTTGAAACACTTAGATTCATGCATTTAATGCTTATGTTGAACTCCCTTTATATATCCTTGAATTCATCTGACCAAGTCCATACCGTACGTATTTGTGCTTATTTGATAACTCTATAATCTACAAATTTCTTACATTTTCTCATGTTTTCAAACCATGAATCATCATTGGCAAGAAGGAAGAGAGAGAATAAGGGTTAAAAAATATTTCAAAACACATGGTACAATTTGGAAAGATGAAGGGACACATTTTCACATGTGTGGGGCCAATTTAGTGGCAAATAAAGGTCTTTGATTTTTGAAGAGACATTTTTAGCATATGAAATGGTTTGATAATGGCGTAATGGGATTCATGGAGGATTTTGAGGATGTAAATGGTGGTCTAAATGGCATTTTGAGGTAATAACATCACCTTAATGTAAAATAACCCCCTTTAAGATAATATAAATGGATTTAAGTGAATTTTTCAAATGGATATCACTTCAATACCTATTAAAAAATCTTATAACATTCTAAAAACCTAAATTATGTTCCCATCTTCCTTTATAGCATCCTTAATACTTGTGATAAAGCCATACCTCATCATAATAGATGGATTCATGATAGATTAATTAGCTACAAACATTTGGTTATATTCATCATGAGAAAAAATGGACCATTGATACCACCCTAAGGTTGATTGTAGATCATCACACATGACTAAACAAAAATGAACACGTGCTATAGGCTCAAACATGATGAGAAGACAATTATTATGGTATTTATTTGACATGTTCAAACACTTGAATCTTTTGCCCTTGATATGATACTCAATGACTTTCTTTGAACTACCTTGGCTCATAAAGAGGTATGAGAAGGGTGAAGTCTTAAAGGGTGGACTTGAGTATTTAAGACTTATATTGACTCCTTTCTAGGCTTGAGGGTGTAAAGTAGTCAATAAGGCCTACTTTGGAGTTTGACATTTGATTAGAAAAGGAGATTTGTTATGAATAATGTCTTTTAGTGTGATTTTAATTTTGAGACTTAGATGTTACCATTTGTAGCATTGCCTTTTGTTTAAATTATTTAGAATTTATATTTTATGAATTTTATGATTCCTCCTCCATACGAATTTGGAATAGCCAACATGAGTGATAAAGGTGATACACATGAATGAGATTTAAAATTTGGGTAGAGGAAGTTAAGTATCCAAAGACATGATTGACTAAACACTTAGGCTTACCTATGACCTAGTATGTTATCTCAAATGTCAACCATGTGTATGCCTATTTTGTGAAAGGAAAAAAATGGGAATAAAGGGAGATCCAAAGTGGATTAGTAATAATAGGATTAGAATGAGATGACTTATTTTCTAGTGATCACATGGTAAAGAAGGATTACTAAGGGAAACAAGGTTTGTATAACCAAGTCACAATAATAACTATCTGTGTTGTTGAGATAAGGTAGTAAACAAACATGAGAAAATACAAAGACATACATGAAAAGAAATGAACTCATAAATAAGCATGTAATAATGAAAAGCTATTAGAGGTACAATCATTAAGAGGAGGGTGAATCAGTGAGCCCAAATAATCCAACTTCAATTCTGATATTTACAAATACTTAACTAGCTACCACAAGCATTCATGAAGCATACATATCATTCATAGTAATAAGAAAGAGAGATAATGCAAGATCAATCACATAACACATGACATATGTGGGAAACCATTTTTGGGGAATAAATCCCACTAGAAATTGAAATTTGACTATTATCGTATAATAACAAGATTCAATTTAGACCATCTACAAATGATAAAGGAACTACAATCTCTATTTAGTGATATTACAATCCCACAAGGTGATACCACACCTATCTAGCTGAGATACAACAACAAGAAGAATTTTTAACAATTTTCACCTTGTAAGGAGGCTAAAACCACCTTATAAGAGTATTTGACACAACAACACATATGAACACATCCACCTATGCACTGATGTCTTCAACACCTGATGATAGACTACTGATTAACACATTTCACCTTTGCTTACACTCAAACAACAAGTACACTATTCTAAAAACAAAATTATGACCAACAAGTCATATAAATAGTCCTCAATCTATTCTACTCTTCAACTCATCCTTATGACACTCTACCCCTCATTTAATCCATAAAACACACACACAAGCCTCTCTCCATTCACTCCTTAGTCTCTCACAACAAGTCTATAAATCACTATCTTTTATTTCATTATTTATCGAGTAATCTTGATAACCATTATCTTGGTTAGCCAGTAGGCATGCCTTAGTCCTTAAGGCATCTATCATATGAAGACACAACTCAATACAATATTCATAGGTCAGCCAAATAATCTATAGGTCACCCTTAAGCATCTAAACCTTTTAATAATGCCCTTGTAGTACTCCATTGAGTAAAACAAGAAAACGTGACCACTTTCAAATACATGGGTCCATTGTTTATGTCCCCTTCTACATTCTTAAATGGTCACAATTATATTATCTCACCTTTGTGTATACTCAAACAACTTATACATAGACCTTATACATAGGAACACCATTACCAAACATATAATCAACTTCTTAAGAATTGTTCATACTCAATATATATTGAACATACCTCCAAAATCCACATAGAGCAACCTTATGGAGTCTACAACACTCCCCAATATATAAGTCATCATGATACATCAAAACAACATCAATACAAGCTCAAATATCCTTCTTGGGTTACTTTTAAAATAAGCATGAACACACAACCAACTTTTACTATACTCAATATCTTTGACTATACTCACTTCTAGATCTTCAAATTAGGTTCATTAGATGAATCATGGAGTCCTATTCATCTTTGATTTTTACATCACCAAAAAAAATGAATTATATCAAAAAGTATGGATAAAATACAATGATTTGGTTTTTCCTATCTTAAATTCAAATATTTGAATTCAAATGGTCACAATTAACCTTCAAACACAATACTCAAATCTCATGTCCTCTTAGCTCATATTGAATACACACCATCAATCTTGATCGATCTTTAGCACATAGTTTTCTAAAGCTCAAACATTAGACCTCAATCATTTTGACCTCATATTGTGTAGTATTGAAATGTTTACTCAACATGCTTTGTCAATTTTTGTAGATCAACTAGGTCTTTAATGATCACCACTCACCATTCAATCAAACTGTATGAATTCTTGCTTACTATTAGATCCTTATCCTATAGCTTTACTAAGTCATTAAACATTGTGTACCTATTCTCATCTTGATAATTCTTGAATCCTTGGAGTAATATGCATTATCGATCTTTCTCAAGATTTAACGCTTACAAAAATGACTAAGTATGGGGGCCCTTTCAATATGCATGAGTAGCCATTTTTGCACCTCAATAATATTTCTATGCTTACTCACATGGTCTCAAATTTGGACCAGATGATATCCTTATATAGGAGAATCCAACCATATGACACACTAATCTTGGAACCCTTGTGCATGTGAGATATAACAACACAAAAAATCTTTCTCAAAAACATTTGTTACAGAGCCAACTATGTCAAAACCTATTTGAGAGGCCAACTTTGAGTAATCATAAATTTTTTTGTACCTCATCACATGATCTAAAATTTAGCACAAACAATCTATAATAAAAATTAAATAGACCCATATGCTCATTTTATAATGACATCTTCACATGTGAAATCTATAACACCATCAACATGCTCAATCAACTCTTTTTTGCCTTATGAAAATGTGGCTATGGAAAAACATAGTCAAACTACCTGGGAGCCCAACTTTGCATATGCATATATTTTGATGCACTACATCACATGATATAAAATTAAGCACAAATAAAATAGGTACAAAATTAAATAAAACCATATGATCACCTTCTCCTAAACCATCCACATTTGAAATATATTCCATCATCAAACTGCTTACTCAGCTCTTTTTGACCACATAACAAATTTGGCTAAGTATGAGAAAATAATGAATTCTGCCAGAGAAGCCAACTTTTCACCCTCATATCTTTGACTGATACTCAACACATGACTTAATATCTATAACATAACAACTAGGAACTAATTTTATCACAACCATATGACCAACTCCGCTTGAATCATTCCCACATGGCAATGGTGACATCATCAAATTATCTACTTAGATTTTTTCCCACTGGACCCAAAGTGTCTAGATGAAAATTATGATCAACCAAATAAATTTAAATTATGAACACAAGATATAAGACCATATATAAAATCTCATATACCTATTTCACATGCTCTAATCACCACACTAAACCCTAATCCTTTTTAGCCATGTCAATACTGAAGATTAACCAATCCACCTTTAAGCATACAAGAACAAGCACCTTCTATACTTTATCAATATCACTTAGGATATAAAATAACTTTATCCACTCAATATGACACATCCATGACATCATCATAAAATCATCATGACAACTCTCCAATAATCTCCCCTTTTATCATTGATGTTAACAACCATCATATATAACATTATTTAGCTCACCTTCTCTCTCTTCAAAGCACTCCTATAATAGGAAATTTCTCCCATTTTGACACAATGATAAAGTGGGAAAATATATTATTGAGTACTTAAAATTAATATCAAATAGTAATAGACTAGCTTAGAAAGATAATACACAATCCCTCTTACCTTGAGCCAACCTCTTCTTTCCTTAACAACTTCCTCTTGTTCCATGCCAACACTTTCTTCAATGAAGCACTACAACCAATGAAGAAATAACATATAAATGAACTAAAATCTGATGGAAAAAAAATTAATCATATGAAAGGGATTCCCCCTAATAATTTTGATCAATTATACCTTCTGAGCATCTTCAAATCTCCACACACCATGAAGAATCACCACATATGCTTATTAGCCTCCTCTCTCAAGCTACCATAAGGACCACCAAAAAAACTTCATGCCACTCATGAAATAGGAAACATACACTAAACCAAACTAAGAACATACCTTGAATCAAGCATACCTCTCTCTTTTGGAGAAATCGGGAAAAAGGCACTCTTCTTTAAAATAGGCCTGTTTAGCCTCCTTATAGCTTTACTTGAAACTTGTAGAACCCACATCTTTTAGTAGACACATATTTAGGACTTGAAACTTCATCCATAGAGAACTATAAATTTCCCCCTTATGCACACCAATTTTAATCACCAATATCATATTTTTTAACATACTTCCTTCACAAACCTACTAGCCAATTAGCCTTCCATATTGACAAAAACTTGAGTAATTTGAGAACCACAAACCTTCAATTCTATGTGAATATTGATTTGAAAACCAATTTGGCCCATTCAAAATATTAATAATCCTCAGACCTCATTTCGTAATTCAAACCATTTTTCTAGTATAACCCAAAACCCTAGAATCTCAAAACAAGTAGGGTCAACAAACCTCCTTTTGGTCAATGCACACTTATGATACTATGTGCATACTTGAAGATACCCATCACACATTTTTGGACCAATATTTAATCTGTCATAACTTTTGGAACCCATACATCCTATAACCTATTTTAGGCATGCTTGCTTTTTACCCAAAAATTGAGAAAATTGAGAGCACTCAAAAATCTTCAATTGGCACATACATACCTTCAGACCTCAAAAACACCTAGAGCACACCAAAAATAAATGCATAGAACTTTATGAACACCAAAACCTTCTTGAAATTTGTATAAATAAGTTATATGGAACCACCCATTTTGACTCTATACTATAGCTCCTTCACAAACCTTTGAAATAGGCTCATGAACTTGTTGCTCCCCCTTAACAAAAGACCTTTTTTGATTGGCATTATCATCTTGAACACACAAACATGCTTCTCCACTGAAAGGAGTCTATTAAGAATCATAGATAGAGATACCTTTTATACCTTAATTCTCTAAAACAAAAATAACTCATAATATTCCATCTCCTCCTTGCTCATATGATATTTGTAGTTCTTCTTCTTCTTTGGATTTAAAGAAACAACTTCCTCAACTACAACATTATCCTTTTCTTCTATGGTTGGATTATCAATAAATGGAGACAACATAGATTCATGGCATACCTTTTCATTTTAATAATCTTCCTTATATCTTGGATCCTCATCACTAGGCACTTGTTCAACAACAACAGGAGGTCCACTTGGATCCATACATACCTCAAAACTAGCTTCAATCAACATCTTGGTATTTGTTGACCAAATTTGACTTTTCAGTCAAATTAAGACATCCCTAGTAAAAATATTGATTTTTTTAATATATAATGGGTATAATTTATTGTCATGAGGTGTTTTATAGGTCATGAGATGTTAAGTAATGGTGTACTAGCTTTGGTCAATTAGTTTCTAGGTCCATTTATCATTTTAAGGGTAAAAAATGGTGCATTTAATGCTTTATATAGGTTTTTTGGGAAATGTGTAAGTGTAAATGGGTTGTGTCTTAAATAACTAAAAAACTAAAAATTTGTAGGTTAATCAAAAGAAAGTTAGTTTTCATAGAGAAAAGGAAGAAAATGACACATGTATGGCTCCTTGGGAAGTGTGACACATGTGAGGAGGCCATGAAATGAATATAAATATTAATAAATCTCATATATACATTTTATTTTATCTATAAAATCCATTTTTTCTCAAAACCATTCTATCTCTTTTTCATCTTTCTTGGCATAAAGAAGTGACTTGCATGTTTCCACTTGGTACGGCTAGAAGAAAGGGTATCAAGTAAAATTATCTTGGGAGGTTTTTTTAAAATAATATACCTTAAAATAAATATAATAATTTTTATAAATGGTAAATTGTGCTTCATGAACCATCCATTTTAAGTTTAGCTTCTAAAACTACCTACTAATATGTGCACCCTATTAGTTTTCTCTTAGTTTGAATAATTCTATTTGAGTCAGATGTTGATATTGATTATAAAGAATTTTTTATCCTTATATAACACTTCACATTCTTGGTTTCAAGTTCAATGTTGTTTTTATGAGCTAATACCCTCAAGTTTGTAGACTAGTACATTCTGTCTTGAAGGGTAGTTTTCTTTTGTTTTCTAAGTTTCCATGCTTTGTGAACAGTTACAAACGGTTATGTTAGTGTCTTTATACATTTCCAAGGTTATATTGATCCTATATTCACCTCATGACCTCATTACTCAAAGTCACATTCTCCTTGGAGGTGCAATCATAATCATATATGTAACCAATTTGCCTTATGACTATAGTGCACAGTCAACCAGGTGCTTGTAGGTGATTTTCACATTGGAATTGATGCTTTAGAGCTTGTTTCAAAGTCTCCATAAATCCAAATATGTGTTTTAAGGATTTAAAATGAGTCTATATTATTCTTTAGATTGTCTTTCCACACATATATCTCCAATTCTACCATGTGCCTATGCATGACTTCATCAACACCTTCAGAAAGCTTGACTGAGAGCTAGACACCATTTTAAGTATTGAAATAAGTGATTTAACTAGTGTCTAAAACCCTTACATAATTAAGGATCATTATAAACTTATGGAAGATGTTAGAATTGGCAAGATAAGGTTAGAAACTAATTTGAAGAGACAATGAGTGATACAGAGGCTCAGACCCTATTATGAGCAAATAGAGGCCCAAGAGCTTTTTCAAGATAGCATATAACATGATTGAGGTAAATATTGGATCAAATAAGTTGATAATAATTATATCCCTTAGTAGTGAGAATTACTATTCCAATAATGGGCTTAGGAAAATTGGTGGGGAGTGGTTGTTTGAGGTCCTTAAAGTGCCTATAAACACATTGAATTTAGGCAATAATGTTTACAAGCCAAGATCCAAAATGGACCACTCAACCAAAGTTTCAAACCTATTATGACATCATAATAAGGTGATTAAAAATATATTGCTAGATTGTTTGGATGCAAGAGATCATCAAGAAGAAAAAGGTAGTGTTATTTTTTCCTTTTATACACTTTCCATTCCATACACTGTAGGAATAAGGACCTACAATAGTCAGACAAGAGGTGTCTCAGTCTAAACAAAATGAAAAAACTCAATAAGGAGTCCAAGATCATATATGGTTAGTAAAACATATTATATGTTTTTAAATAGTTCATATGACTCCAAAGTAGGTTTGTAACATCATAATAAAATGACAAAGCACCTTTATACACCTACACGTGGGGTTGTAGATATATTACTTAGGATGGAATTTTTTTTGAAAGTTGACACAAGATGATGTTTTGGGAGGATCCTAAGGAAGTGGTGTTGTTTATATAGGTATATTATGACTCATATATGAACTTAATGGACCTTCTCACATCATAAAAAAGTTCCAAAGAACCCTAATGTACCTACAACAGAAGTCAATAGTATAAACAATGATCTTAACTTGAGGCCTAATTAGTGTTTCAAGACCTTAATCGATGATCCACTAATATGAGTATGAAATTAGGTGGTTTTTATGCTTCATAAAATTTTTACAAGCATCATGATCAAACCTTATAAATAATATACACCTACAAGAAAAAAGGTCTCAATCAAGGGTAAAATAGGGGTTAGCTAAAGCAAGGTTTGTCTCAGTCAGCGAGCAATGATTAAAGGGCATACCCTTCTAAATGATAGAGAGGTGAAAAACTCATGTGAAATGATTTATAATAGTTTAATATTACCTTTAGAGGTCATAGTAATAGAGGGAAAGAATAGAATAAACAAAGGAAGGTCTAAAACAAGTCACCTATAAGCAAATTTCATAGAGCAGTCTTAGACAAAAAGGGGCCTAGTTTTGCCTAAATCAAGGTGTGAGGTGGAAACATGTAAATTGAGGTGAATTAAAAAGATAAAAAATCATAAATTATGGTCATAAAAACCCTCATGACACTCTCACAATGTCCTATCAAGCAAAAAGGGAAGTTGTGATATGCAAAACACAATCCATGGTCTTGGACCCTGCACTTTCTTGTTCCTTTAAAAGTCTATTTAGAATGTTGAAGGTTTGGAAGGTCATATGAATTATTTAAGAGATAAATTTTGGTAAAATTTACCCTTTACACTTTTATATTCCTTTCCAACACCTATCTTTGATGATAAAATAGGGGAATTGCCCCCTATTTTTTCTCAAATATGGGGTACTTTCCCCTTGAACAAACTAGCAGATCTTGGAAGGTAAGAAGGAGATATGGGGCCAAAAGGTGTGTAATATTGGTAAATGTGTTTTTAAAGTTTTAAATTATTTATATAATCATGGATCACTAATAAATAACTGATGGAACTCAATAAATCACCCTGCACTAAAGAAGTTGTAGACAGACTTGTGAAAGCATGGTGAGGCCTAATGAGGAAAGATGAAGTCATTAAAAATTACACCATGAAAAATTATTTATATCCTATTTTGTAATATTATGGGATCATATTATATGTTTTTTAACTTTTTGATCTCAAATAAACTCAAGAAAATGCTCAGAATACCAGATGTTGTAGTCAAACCTAGTAGACAAGTTCTAAGACCTAGTGTCCAAAAGGGAAGTCATTCATAATTTTGGAATTAAATTTGATTTTAAACGTGATATAAAATGTTCATAGATACAATAAATGGGTTTTTAATCCTTAATATTGTAGAGGAGACATCAAATAAACCATTTTTATGTCTAAAAGCAACTCTGGCATACAAAAAACATGAAAACAAACACGAGAAGCCAAGATCCAATGCTCATATCTTTCATGAGGCACTACATGTATTTATAATAATTTAGGGGGTGTTATAAGTGGTGTTATAGGCCACATTTGAGGAATTTTTTATCAAGTTTAACCTCCAAAATTTATGAACAATCATTAAGAGGTCAAGCTAGTCGAAAACCCTTACTAAACCCTAATTAGGACCAATTTGTGAAAATGGAGTTGGATAGCTAATCCAATGAGATATTTTGACCATAATATCTATTAAAAATTGGAGAGGACTCCATCAAGATATTTCACATATTAATTAGTTTTATGGACTTGTACGGATGGAGGAAAAAATAGGATTTTTCTCATTATTTTATGTGTTTTACAGGTTATAGGAAGTTCCAAGAGATTTAAGAAACATGGATGAAAATATTAAGAATTAATATATCTAACCATGTGAATTTAATTACTTTAAAATTTTCCCTATTTCCTCAAATAGGTCCTTCAACTTGGCCATTCAAATTTGGCATATTGGGCAAGCTAGAGAGAAAGGAGGAAATCTCCAAGTAAAGTGATTTTAAGGTGCCCCTGATGCTTCCAAGGACATGGATGGTCTTAAAAAATTTCATTAAACATATCCCATATGTTTTTCAAGGGAAAATGATTCCAAATTTGAAGACAAGTATGTTAGGTCATTATAAGGAGGTTTCTTATAGTGCAGGTGATGATGGCTCTTTTCTAGTTGATTCTAGAGGACTAGACATGCAACCAATGTAGGAAGAGACATGTTTAAGAGAATCCATTTAAATTCAAATAATTTGACCTTCCCTTGATCAATTAAAATTCACTCAAATAGGCCTCATCATGAAGGTAGTTTTCTATGCAAGAAAAGGAGTTTTAGGCCACTTTTCATAACTTTGATGACTTGGATTGACACTTGTTGCTCCTAACCTTACATGGCTCAACCCATATACTCTTCCCATGGATGGATAACTATTATATAAATCTTGAAAAGTGTCCTTGTGACCCTTTGAATTCTCTCTCTCTCTCTCTCTCTCTCTCTCTCTCTCTCTCTCTCTCTCTCTCTCTCTCTCTCTCTCTCTCTCTATAAGGGTTGGCCATTTTGGCATTATATAGGATGTTCCACCTGAGTATGGTGAAACCCTACTCATTTTTATACCTTTTAATAAAAAAATGACTAAGTTTTACCTCTTCCATGATTTTAATTAGTGTTTTTACTTTAATATTGGGTTTTCTTAGTGAAGACTATGGATTCCTTAGCAAGTTGTCACATTATTTCACCTATTTATAGCCTCTTCTTGCAAGGCATATGAAGTGTTCCAAGAGATGTCCATGTTTAAGTGAGTTTTTATTTTTATTAGTGACATTAAAGACCTCTTATCTAGTCTTTATAACATAATACATTCTTCCATAACATCATAATGTATTATTGATGGAAGAAGACTTGGATTAGAAATGTGTTTATTTGGTTAGCTTCTTGGTCTCAAGTGTAGAATACAATTGGTTGGAAGTCATAAAATTGTTTTGGTGTATCACCTCCTTAATTTATATTTTATTTTAGTTATCTCTCTCCATTTTCACTCCAAAATTAGTTGTAGGTTCAACCTTAAGTGGTACATCAAGGGAGCTAGCCCTATCTAGAGACTCACCTCATTCCTTAGGCTGCCCACAAACCTAAAGGTGATTCCATTGTGCCACTTAGATGAGGAGAGATTTGAATCTCCTCAAAGGGTGAAAATCCAAGTGACAGTAGTTTTTGGCATGCCAGGTGGGACTTTTTTTCTAAGAGTTGGAGGACTTTTGGTGTTATCCTTCAACACATCAACCTTTGGAAGCATATTTTCAAGCATCAATGGCGACTCCAAAGACATATCAGCTAGTCAAGTAGTCCAAGTTGTCCATTAAAGATTTATGGTAACATATTTTTTGTGTCCTTGTTATCAATGAAGATTCATAGTTGACATTTAATTTGAGTTTTTTCTCTACAAGTTGGTGAGACATATCCATCTTATCCCATTGCCTATCAATATGAATAAGTTCTTGATCAATCTTTTTATGATCATTATCAATCCCAAGATGACCATATTTAACCTTATCATGAGTTTTATAAATCTTATAAACATTCGTATCAATTTTTTACCTCTCGTATTCAACCTAGTAATTTTTCTAATTAGCCCGTTTCCACCTTTAAGTAAGCACTTTTGGGATACAAAAGATACATGTTGGATCTTGACACACAAAGAGGATGTGGTATAGAAGTTCTTAATCATGTCATTAAAAAGGTAAGAGATGAATTGGAGTTGGTCAATAGAGAATGGGTACCTATTGAGAGATCCAATTGGCAAAGGCTCATAATTGAGATGCTTGATGTGAGTGGCTCAGTCTCTTCCTTGGAGGATAAGCTAGGAGATCATGAAAGGAAATCTTACCAAAATTATCAAACTTTGTACCCACTTCCCCATGTTCCATATCATCCATATATGACCCATAATCATGAGCCAAACCAATATTATCAAGTTCATCTTCTTCCTGATTAGTTGGAGGAGAGTATTGAAATAAAAAGTCTTGTGTTTGAGGCCAATATTGATAGTCAGATTGAGTTAGCTAACATACATATGCAATAGTCTATGTTGACAAGAAAAGAAGTGGAGTTAAAGCCTAATTTGACCTCTCACATACCATCCACACCACTTAAAAAATAGATTCATAATCCCAATGTACTAAGTTGGAACAAAATAGTGGAATCATGGGGAAAGAAGGAGAAGAAAAGTCTTGACCAAGAGTGTGAAATTGAGAAGACATCTAATCCTAATATCCTAAGTTGGAGCAAGATAGTAAAGTCATCAGGTAAGAAAGAAGAGGAATCATTTTCTAAGAGTGTGAAGTAGAAAATGGAGTTGATCCTTTGCAAGTCCCTCTCACCCTTCCTCAAGAAGCCTCTTCTATTCTATGGCAACCTTCATGCAATCCTTATCCCCAGGATGATTCCTATCAAATTCAAGAGAAGATTTTCCAAGAGAAACTAGCCAAGAAAATAGAGGAATTAGAAGCAAAGATGAGAGTGCTAAGTCAAGGTGAGATATAAGTTTTAGACACGAGAATATCCAATTCCTAAACACACCCCATCTCCCCTCCCTCAGGATCTTCCCAAAGAGTCTCTTAAATTCCATTCCCAATCTAATTTTGAGTTCTATGTGCCACCTCCACCAACTACTTCCTCTTGCCCTTATCCTATTACACTTTTAATTGATTGACCTATGGTGTGGGAACCAAAGGAGGATTATCTGGTTGATAAATAAATAAAACTCTTTCTTGAAGAAAACTTACCTCCTTGGTAGCCTTGTTGGGCTAGATCACATGATTTTAAGATGCCTATTCTTGACATCACCGTGAAAGAGGTTAGAGATATTGAATATTTTGAAAATAAAAATCAGATTGTAAAAATTGAGACACAACTTGAGAGTCCTCAAAAGGTCCTAATTATTAAAGAAGAGGTGAGTCTTTGTGTTGAATCTCTTTGCTCGGTTGATGATGACAAATGTTGTCTTTGTGTTGAAGAACCTATCTTGAGAGAAGCAAAGTAACATGATTAATTCATGGCTGAAAAATAAGACCTCTTGAGCAATTATGAGGAGGAGATCACCATAGGGACTCCCCTTGGTGAGTAAAAATATAAGTCACAAGCTTTTGCCTCCATATTTGAAGTGAAATATGCTATCAAGAAGGGAGAAAATTTTCAATCCATCCCTCAAGAGTGTGGTAGCCTTAGGAGAGTCTCATGTGATCATGATAAAGGAGATAGATTTTGAAGATGATCTAATCAAGAATGAAGAAGAGGTAACTCCTTGTGTGAAAATTTTAGATTGGGTTGATAAAGAAGGATGTCTTCCTTTTTTCAAAGAAGAAGAAATAATCATTACCACTTTCATCAAATTGAAAGATAACATGGATGGAATAATATAGGTTCTTAATCAACCTTTATATGACTTATTTGAAGTCATGAGATCATGATATACTCCTCTCCAAGGAGGTTATGAGCTGGTCAAAGATGGAGAAGGCAACATTGGTACACA
The DNA here is from genome assembly GCA_037957365.1 of Torreya grandis. Lineage (NCBI taxonomy): Eukaryota > Viridiplantae > Streptophyta > Pinopsida > Cupressales > Taxaceae > Torreya > Torreya grandis. Next base: position 1,114,156 of record JARHVA010000909.1, on the reverse strand, counting down.
AGTATGTAAATGAAAAACATCTTTTTAAATATATCTTTTCAATAAGAATATGCATTTGATGATGACATGTTTGAAATAATCAATAAGGGATATCATCTTATTTTTTAGTTTTAAGAAGCATATTATTGCTTGAAGGATGAGACAAGTTCTTATTGGCCTCAATCTTCTAAGGAACATAAAACTACTCCTCTTGAAGCCATGCCTACTAAAGAGATACAAGTTGACTATGAAATGAAGAGTGGGAAACAACATGAGGTGTGTGAACATGTTCAAGAGGAATATATATACATTAGATACCTATTTGAGGATGATTTAATTGAGATCAAATCAAGTGAAGTTCCAAGGAAGAGGTCTGGTCCACAAAACATTCAATCCAAAGAGAAGAATGCTTAGCACTATGTTCCATCTCACCATGAAGATGATTTAATAATTTTTTCTTTTGATCCTAGAAAATAGGTATATTTAGTTTCTATTTTTTCATAATAGTTTGTTTCCTAATTCCCCTAAGTGCTTTTTCACATGGTGTGTTTATTGTCTTATTTTGTGTGTGTCTTTGCTTTGTGTGGTTGAGGTAGTCACTAGTGTCTTGTCTTGATCAAAATTTGTGGTCAATGTTCAAAATTTTCTTGTTTGTCTCAGTCCTTAGATGACTCCTAAGCCCAATGGACTGATAATGCTACTGGTCTAGTTAGTATATCAGGCATACTACCCCTATGAGTCACCAATTTGTTGACCAAATTTGAATTTTAGGTCAAATTAAGACACCCCTAGTAAAAATATTGGTTTTATTGGTTTATAATGGGGTATAATTTATTCTAATGAGGTGTTTTATAGGTCATGAGATGTCAATTAATGTTTTACTAGCTTTGGTCAATTAGATTCTAGTCCATTTATCATTTTAAGGGTCAAAAATAGTGCATTTAATGCTTTGTTTTAGTTTATTGGGAATTTTTAAAGTGTCAATGGGTGATTTCATGACCTATGTGTCCAAAATGGTCTTAAATAACTTAAAAAACTAAAAATTTGTAGGTTAATCAGAAAAAAATTAGTTTTTCTAAAGAAAAGGAAGAAAATGACACATGCATGGCTCCTTGGGAAGTGTTCCACATGTTATAAGGCCATGTAATGTCTATAAATATTTTTAAATATAATCTCTACATTTGATTTAATATATAAAATCCATTTTTTTTCTAAAAACCATTATATCTCTTTTTCATCCTTCTTACCAAAAAGAAGTGACTTACAGGTTTCTACTTGGTATGGCTAGTAGAAAGGGTTTCAAGGAAAATGATCTTGGGAGGTTGTTTTAAACTAATATACCTTAAAATAAATATAATAATTTTTATAAATGGTCATTTGTGCTTCATGAACCATCCATTTGAAGTTCAGCTTCTAAAACTACCTGCTTATTTGTGCACCCTGTCAGTTTTCTCTTGGTTTGAACAATTATATATGATTCAAATGTTGATATTAATTCCAAAGGATATTTTACTCCTTATATAAAACTTATAATTCTTGGTTTTAATTTAAAAGGTGTTGTTGGGGATCAACCAACAATAGATTACACTTGTGAAATCAATAAACGCGAAAATTAAATCAGATAGACAAGTAACTAGAATGATAAATAGCAAGAACAAGAGATACAAGAAAACACCTTGAAAAATTGTATTAATAAACTCTTTACAATAGGAATACAATTGAAGAACCTTCGTTCTTCCACACCTCTCCTAGATGTATAGATCTCTCAATAGATCTCTATTCCTCAAGAGCTATCTCTCTCAAGAACAACCAATTCTAATAGACTTGGATTGATTCAATTCTGTACTATTCTTCACACATAATGAATTCTTCTACAATTCAACTACTAAGCTAGGAAGATCTAATTCCTCATATAGAATTAGGATACTTGAGCATGTACTTCCAACAAATAGTTAAACCACTTAAACAAGGGCTCTAAAAATAGTAATGCTAATAATAGAGACGCAAGCTTGAGTCCACAACTCAAACTTATCATGCAAACACTCGCTTCTGTCCTCAAAAATCACTTTCTAGACATGCAAGTAACCGACGTCAGTTCCTGCCTATTCGCCTGTGACCATCGTCGACCAATTTTCTGCCGACATCGGCATCTCTGCAACTACCTGTGACCAACGTCGGTCACTCCTAACCGACGCCGGTGTCTGTGTAGACCTGAAACCAATAACTGTGCTCCTTGGTGAAGCTTTTAAGCTCCACACCCTAACAATCTCCCACTTGGAGATAAACAGCTGCACCAGTACCTGTACAGCAACATCTTCTAGCTCCTCCATCTTCAACTCAATCATGAAGACCAATAGAAGTTGAATGCAAGTTCAACTTCTCCTTTGTAACCAGCTTGGTTAACATATCAGCCGGATTCCTATCTGTATGGATTTTCTCCAGCTTCAACTCCCCATCTTCCAATACCTGCCGTATGAAATGGTACCTTAGCTGTATGTGCTTTGTTCTTGAATGAAAGGCCGAATTCTTGGCCAAATGGATTGCACTCTGACTGTCACTATACAATCTGCAACTCTCATGCTCTCTACCAAGCTCATCCATGAACCATGTCATCCATATCATCTCCTTGCTAGCCTCTGTAGCTGCAATGTACTCAGCTTTTGTAGTTGACAAGGCAACAACCTTCTGCAACTTAGATATCCAACTAACCGCTGTTTCACCTACAGTAAAAACATAACCTGTAGTGCTCTTCCTACCATCCAAATCACCTGCCATATCTGAATCTACATAGCCATGTAGAGAAGTATCTAAACCTCCATAGCACAAGTGTCTGATGCTGGTTCCTCTCAGATATCTAAGGATCCACTGAATTGCTTTCCAATGTTCCTTACCTGGATTAGCCATATACTTACTTACCACTCCCACTGCTTGGGCAATATCTGGTCTAGTACACACCATTGCATACATCAAACTTCCTACTGTGGAAGAATATGGAACCTTACACATGTACTCTACCTCATCATATGAATTAGGACATTGTTCTTTACTTAACTTAAAATGTCCAGCCAAAGGTGTGCTTACCGGTTTAGCATCCTACATATTGAACCGTTTCAACACCTTGTCCACATAATCTTCTTGAGACAATATCAACCTGTGATTTTTCCTGTCTCTCTTTATGCTCATGCCAAGGATTTTCTTAGCTGCTCCCAAATCCTTCATAGCAAACGTTTGAGCTAATTTCACCTTAAGCTCTGAGATATCCTGCATGTGAGACCCTGCAACCAGCATGTCATCTACATACAACAATAGAATAATATATCTACCGTTATCAAATCTCTTGAAATACACACAATGGTCTGATTGACACCTACTGTAGCCATTCTCAGTCATAAACCTATCAAATTTTAAGTACCATTGCCTAGGAGCTTGCTTGAGGCCATACAAGCTTTTCTTCAATCTGCACACAAACTTCTCCTTACCCTTGACCTCAAATCCTTCTGGCTGTTCCATATAAATTTCCTCATCCAAATCTCCATGAAGAAATGCTGTCTTAACATCGAGCTGCTCAAGATGCAAATCCTCAAAAGCAACCAAAGACAATACAACCCTTATAGAAGTCATCTTAACAACAAGAGAAAAAATCTCACCAAAGTCAATACCTAGCTTTTGTGCAAATCCTTTCACTACCAATCTGGCCTTGTATCTCATCTGTCCATTCTCACCTTCTTTCAACCTGTAAGTCTATCTGTTCTTTAGTGTTCTCTTACCTGCTGGCAATTCAACCAAATCCCATGTTTGGTTCTCTCTTAAGGACTCCATCTCCTCAACCATGCCACGCTCCCACTCACTCTTGGGCTCCACCTGTATTGCTTCTTCAAAACTCTCTGGTTCTCCACCATCAGTTAGCAATAAATAAAATAAATAAGGAGAATATCTAATAGGAGGCTTACTCACCCTTTCTGACCTCCTAATGGGTGTCTGAGACTCGTCCACAACACGCTATCCACCCAAATTCTCTGACAGTGACCGACCTCGGTCATCTCCAGACCTGTTACTGGCCGACGTCAGTTCTTCCTGGCCGAACTCGGTACCTGTTCTGCCGACATCGGTCTCTGTCTTGCCGACGCCGGTCTCTATACTATCGACGTCGGTTCCTAACCTGCCGACGTCGGTCTCTGTGTTTTCCTGCAAGTGATTATTTCTTTTTCTTGCGAGCTCATATTGGACTTTCACCTCATCCAATTCACCATTGCTCTACCCAAAATGGTTCAGCTTCCTTAGCTGATCACAATACATCACTCTTTCATTGAAAACAACATCATAGCTCCTGATTACCTTGTTAGTTTCTAGATTCCTCAATCTGTAACCAAAATCATCTGAGCCATAGCCAATAAACGTGCATCTCATAGACTTAGCATCAAGCTTCTTCCTATTTTATTTATCTATATGCACAAAGGCTTCACAACCAAAAACTTTGAGATATGAGAGATCAACCTTTTTACCTGTCCATGCCTCTTCTAGAATTCCACCATCCAGAGCTGTAGAGGGTCCTCTGTTAATCAGGTACACTGCAGTGTCAACAGCTTGTGCCCAAAACTGTAAGGGCAAACCAGCATGCAATCTCATACATCTTGCACGCTCCATTATTGTTCTGTTCATTCTTTCAGCAATCCCATTATGCTGAGGTGTCCTTGGAACCATCCTTTGCCTGTGGATTCCATGCATATAACAATAATCTCTAAACTTATGACTGCAAAACTCACCTCCATTGTCTGATCTCAGGCACTTTAATCTTTTACCTATTTCATTCTCAACCATAGCTTTCCAATTCTTAAAAGTAACAAATACATCAGATTTTCTCCTAATAAAATAGATCCATACCTTCCTTGTAGGATCATCTATGAAAGATACATAGTACTGTGATCCTCCAATGGAAGCAACCTGAGCCGGTCCCCACACGTCTGTGTGAACAACCTCTAACTTATGCCTCTTCTTAGTAGACCCAGTCTTGAGAAAACTAACCCTTTTCTATTTTCCAAATACACAGTGCTCACAAAACTCTATATCCATGCCTTTTAAATCTGAAAGCATACCTTTGGACTTAAGAATTGACATCCCCTTCTCACTCATGTGGCCAAGCCTTGAGTGCCACAATTTAGCATCCACATCTGAAGTAGACAATACAGAAGGAGATTTGTTAGTAACACAATTACACAAATAGAGAGTACCTTCTCTCTTACCTCTGGCCATAACAAGTGCGCCCTTGGTCACTTTCCAAGATTCTGCTGTGAGAGTTACAGTACAGCCCTCATCCCCTAACTTTCCTGCAAAAATCAAATTTCTCTTCAAGCTAGGAACATGCATCACGTCTCTCAACACCCATGTGTTGCTATTCTGCATCTTCAGCTACACTTTACCTTTGCCAATTATTTTACAGGGTTCATCATCCCCTAGATACACTATTCCAAAATCTCCATGGATATAGTCACTGAAATATTCCCTGTTAGGAGTAGCATGAAAAGATGCACCAGAATCTAATACCCAAGATTCTATATTATTATGCAGAGAGAAAATTAAAGCATCCTGTGCAATACCTGCAATCTTGGCTTCTTCCTTTCCTTCGTGCTGGTTGTCCTCCTTGGGCTTTGACCAACAATCTCTGCTTATGTGCCCCATCTTTCCACAATTCCAGCATTGTGGCCTTCTGCGATTTCTGGACTTAGATCTGCCTTTCCCCTTTGACTTGGATCTTGCTCTGCCTTTCTTGCTCTTCTCTTTCTGCCTTCCCCTGCTCTAAAAAATTAAAGCGTTCCTAGATGCCTCTTCTATGCTTTTCCTGCGTATTTCCTCATTCAAGATAACACTAACAACATCCTCTACTTTCAAAATATTTGATGTAGATGCAGTATTACTTACTGCCATTACTAAGCCATGGCAGCTTTCAGGCAAAGAACATAATATCAAAAGATCTTTTATCTCATCATCAAACACTATATTCACTGAACTTAATTGATTCACAATACCATTGAAATCATTCAGATGAGTAGAAACAGATCCGCCTTCATTCATATGCAAATTAAATAACTGCTTCATAAGATATACCTTATTGGAAGCAGAGGGTTTTTCGTACAAATTCGCTAACGTAGTCATCAACTCTACTGTAGACTTTGCCTGTGATAAATTAGATATCACAGTGGATGCTAGACTCAGTCTTATAGACCCCAGAGCCTTTCTGTCAAGAACTTCCCATTCTTCATCCTCCATGTCTTTGGGCTTCTTAGCAACCCCACCTAACGGTAAGTAGAGATCTTTCTGATACAGATAGTCCTCTATCTGCATTCTCCAATGTTGGTAATTTTTGCCATTGAACTTTTCCATTCTAAGCTTACTTTCATCTACCATTGCTTCTCCCACTCAAACAGAAATCCTTGCAGAAACCCCTATGAGAACCTGTAATCAATACACACTACACAGATCTGAACCACCTGTTAGTGAACCTGAGCTCTGATACAACTTGTTAAGCTCTGAACCTATAACCAAGGCTCTGATAGCACTTGGGGATCAACCAACAATAGATTACACTTGTGAAAGCAATAAATGCAGAAATTAAATCAGATAGACAAGTAACTAGAATGATAAATAGCAAGAACAAGAGATACAAGAAAACACCCTAAAAACTTGTATTAATAAACTCTTTACAATAGGAATACAATTGAAGAACCTTCGTTCTTCCACACCTCTCCTAGATGTATAGATCTCTCAATAGATCTCTATTCCTCAAGAGCTATCTCTCTCAAGAACAACCAATTCCAACAGACCTGGATTGATTCAATTCTGTACTGTTCTTCACACATAATGAATTCTTCTACAATTCAACTACTAAGCTAGGAAGATCTAATTCCTCATATAGAATTAGGAGACTTGAGCATGTACTTCCAACAAATAGTTAAACCACTTAAACAAGGGCTCTAAAAATAGTAATGCTAATAATAGAGACACAAGCTTGAGTCCACAACTCAAACTTATCATGCAAACACTTGCTTCTGTCCTCGAAAATCACTTTCTGGACACGCAGGTAACCGACGTCGGTTCCTGCTTGTTCGCCTGTGACCATCGTCGGCTGATTTTCTGCCGACGTCGGCGTCTCTGCAACTTCCTGTGACCAATGTCGGTCGCTCCTGACCGACGCCGGTGTCTGTGTAGACCTGAAACCAATAACTGTGCTCCTTGGTGAAGCTTTTAAGCTCCACACCCTAATAGGTGTTATAAGCTAATACCCTCAAGTTTGTAGATTAGTACAATCTGTGTTAATGGATAGTTTTCTTTTCTTTTCTAAGTTTCCATGCTTTGTGAATAGTTATAAAGGTTTTTGTTAGTGTATTTACACATTTAAAAGGTGATATTTATCCTCTATTCACCTTCCAACCTCATTCATCAAAGTCAAATCCTCCTTGGAGGTGCAATCACAATCATATATGTAACTAGTTTGCCTTATGACTGTAGTGTACAATCAACTAAGTGCTTACAGGTGATTTTCACATTGGAATTGATCATTTATAACTTTTTTCAAAGTCTCCATAAATTAAAATATGTTTTTTAAGGATTGAATTTTAGTCTAGATTACTCTTGGGACTATTTTTCCACACATATAGCTCCAATTCTACCCTCTACCTTTGTATGACTTTATCAACACCTTCAGGCAACTTAACTAAGAGCTATACACCATTTTCAAGTATTGGAATAAGTGATTTAATTAGTGTATGAAACCCTTGCATAATGAGGGAGAATTATAAAATTGTGTAAGATGTCAAAACTAGAAATATAAGGTTAGAAACTAGCTTGAAGAGAAAAAGACTGATATAGGGACTCAGTCCCTATTTTGAGCAAATAAAGGCCTAGGATATTTTTCAAGATGGGATATAACATTATTGAGGTAACTATTGGAGAAAATAATTTGATAATCCTTATATCCCTTAGTATGGAGAAGGAATATACAAATAATGGGCTTAGTAAGATTGGTGGGAGTGGTTGTTTGAGATCCTAAAAGTGCCTATAAACACACTAAATTCATGTAATAATGTCTACAAGCCAAGAGCCTAGATGGACCACTCAACCAAAGTTTAAAACCTACTATTCCATCATCTTAAGGTGCTTAAAAATATATTGATAGATTTTTTTGATGCAAGAGATCATAAATAATAATAAATTAGTGTTATTTTTTCCTTTGATACACTTTCCATTCAATACACTATAGAAATAAGGACCTACAATAATTAGACAAGAGGTGTCTTAGTCCAAACAAAAAGAAAAAACTCAATAAGGAGTCCAAGAGCATATATGGTTATTAAAACATATTAAAATTTATTAAATAGTTCCTATGACTCCAAAGGAGGTTTGTAACATCATAATCAAATGGCAAAGCCCTTGTACACACCTAAAGGTGGGGTTGTAGGAAGATTACTCAAGATAGAAAGTGTTTTGAAAGTTAACACAAGGTGATGTTTTGGAAGGCTCCTAAGGAAGTGGTGTTGTTTAGATAGGTATAATTTGACTCCTATATAAACTTAATGGACCTTCTCACATCATAAACAAGTTCCAAAGAACCCTAATGCACCTACAACAGAAGTCAACAGTGTAAACAATGATCTCAACTTGAGCCTAATTGGTGTTTCAAAAAATTCAAGGGTGATCCACTAATATAAGTATGAAATTAGGTGGATTTTATGCTTCATAAAGAGTTTCCAAGCATCATGATCAAGCCTTATAGATAATATACACCTACAATAAAAAGGTCTTAGTCAAGGGTAAAATAGGGGTCAGCTAAAGCAAGGTCTATCTCAGTCAACGAGAAGTGATTAAAGGGCATAGTCTTCTTGATGATAGAGAGGTGAAAACTATTGAAACCTATATTTTAACCCTAAACTAGCACATTGGAAACATCTTAGTTGATGTGGGTGAAAATATTATTGAGATGAATCTCTAGTAGGGCTAGTTCCTTTGATGCAATTATTTGAAGTTCTCTCTAACCTATCAATTCATGTATGAAAAGGGTTCAATAAAACAACTAAGAAACCAAAAAGGTGATGGAATAATGTTTATATCCTTCTATTTGATTGAAAATATGCTATTTAAATACTAACAAAGTTTCTCTCACACAAAACTCAACTCCTTGTGCATTGTCACATCAACATTTCACATGTTAGATTCAAGAAGGCATTCAAAATTTAGGAGGGAAACAGATGATTCCAAGAAGGAATAAAATTATATACCACTTATAAAACATATATACACTAAGAAAATAATACTAAAAAGGACCTACAATAACACTCTTTCTGCACATTTGGTAGCTAACCGAAGATGACATGTTAGGAAAGATGACCTCTCACTAAACAGGAACAACATGATTTGAACCAATACTCAATAATACAACATGTGAGTGGAAAAATGACTTGTATTATTTCTTCAATATTCTTTCAAGTAAAAATATAGCTAGATTTTTACTAATAACCAATAGAGGTTTCTCAAAGTGCTAAAAGAATGCATATATATAGCTTTTGAGAGAGGAATAAAAAAAAGAAGTCCAAAGGTCACTCAAACATGTGTCACCTTGAGAATATCAATTATAATTACATGTGAAAGAGAAGTGAGGTGATTCATGCCATGTTAGGAGGTCTACTTATCCGAACCAAGTCATAATAATGGTGAAAAGTGGCATAAAACCTTCAAATTTGGCACAAAAAATTGCTTCTATCAAATATCATCCATGAGTGTTTGAAATTGAAAATAGGAGAGTTGACACATAACATTGCTGAGGGAAATGGAACTCAGGATGATAGTTATAAAATGCTCCTCCTAACTGATAGCCATCCTTTGGACACCTATGTTTGTCAATTTCATGGAAGCTCCTTGATTTGGTCAACTACTAACAACAACTCAAACCATCAACCTACCTATTTTTTGCTTACTTTATCTATGCACCAGATGCTTAGGATTCTACCATTTGTTTTCTCCACATTTTCCCTTAGGTTCTCTCCAAGGTTTTTGACTCCAATGGATATTTCCAATAATTTGAAATTGAGGTTTATGGGTCCATCATGATTCTTATTCATTCGAGATATTTTCTTCAGACACTTTTTCCCATGGTCACTTTGTTTTAGCACTTTTCTAAAAAGAATTCATTCAGGATTTTTGATTTTGACAATTTCTATAGATAATTTTCCCATGGACAAGGTATTTGAGACTTTTTCCAAGTGCTCTTTGACTATTCCTTTGGTCACTTTCTGAAAAGGTACCCTTCATCTTTGGAAAATGCACTCTGAACATGGAAAGTGCCCTCTGAATCATGGAAAGTGCCCTCCGAATCATGGAAAGTGCCCTTTTGGGACCTATGGATGGGACACTTTTGCTTGTATGTAGGATATATTTTAGGGAACTATTTGGGGTACTTAGTTTAAGGGTACTTGTCTTTGCCTATTCCCCTTAGGATTTTGTATTGGGTCTTTTCTTTTGGGATTAATTCTTGAAACAATTCCTTTGGCCCCTTTTTCTACATTAATTCCTTCAGACTATTGGATGATCTTTAGGATTTTTTGTTTATGCCTTTATTAAAAGGAAAATACCATTTGAAACTCTTGAAAATGCCCTTCAACTTTTCTATTTGGTCCACTTCATTGTAGATAGGTACCTTTCAGAAACTTTACAAAGGACCATTTTTTTGAGAAAAGTACCCTTCAAAGAAATTGAAAAGGACCATTCTCCAAAAGGAAAGTACCCCTCAAATTTTTTGAACTAGGCCATTTATCTTAGAAAATACCTTTCAATAAAAATGTTAAGTGCCTTTTAGAAAAATGAAAATGACCCCTTCGGCTTTATAAAATGGCCACTTATCCCGAAAAAGGTCCTTCAGGGAATTTTTTTAGATAAAATGTTCAAAATAATTCCCAAAAATTGAATAGAAAAACCTGAAATAATTTTTTTTGAAAGAAATAAAACTTGAACTTTTTGCATGGGTTTTTATTAGAACACCTCCTCTAAATTAAATCTACATAATAGGAAAACCTAAAGTCTTGCGGTTATAGAAACCTAAAGTTGAAAACCAAGATAAACCCAAAATGAATGGCTGAGCTCAAATGACTAAGTCCAAAAATGTTTTTGAAGTATGTATTTGAAAATGAAAAACTTTGTTTATTCTTTGGTGTGGGACCTTATACTTAGTACATAGGAACTTTGAACCAAGATGAACAAACCCACATGATCAACTTCCTTTATAACTGCTACACATGCAAGATATGACACTTTGAAAATATTAAATAAATTCTACTCAGACCGGTTAGCATGACTCAAAGAAAGTAAAAGGACCTAGAAATTTTTTTTATCAAATATAATAGCATTCATATTATGTTGAATATACTTGAGATCACTCTATGACATGATATTTACCCCTTAAAGATCTACATGCCAAATTTTCATATAGGGGTGCCTAATTTTGACCTACAAGGTCAAAAATTGGTCAACACAAACCCAATATGAAAGATTTTCATATTACCTTGAGAGGTCTTAGTAATATATGGAAAACATAGAACAAACAAAGGAATGTCTAAAATAAGTCACCTATAGGCAAATTTCAAGGAGCAATCATAGTAAAAAATGGGCCTAGTTTTGCTTCAATCAGGGTGTGAGGTGGAAAAATGTATGTTGAGGTGAGTTAAAAATATAAAAAATAATAAATTATGGTCATAAAAACCCTCATGACACTCACAATTGTTAACAAAAAAAGGAATGTCTAAAACAAGTCACCTATAGGCAAATTTCAAGGAGCAGTCACAGTAAAAAAGGGGCCCAATTTTGCTTCAATCAGGGTGTGAGGTGGAAAAATGTATGTTGAGGTGAGTTAAAAATATAAAAACTAATAAATTATTGTCATAACAACCCTCATGACAGTCTCACAATTTTCTATCAATAAAAAAGGGAAGCTATGATATGTGAAACACAATCAATGGTCTTAGACCCTACACTTTCTTGTTCCTTTAGAAGTATGTTTGGAATGTTGAAGCGTTGGAAGGTCATATGACATATTTAAGAGTTAAATTTTGTTAAAATTAACCATTTAAACTTGGATATCCCTCTTAAACACCTAACTTTGATGATCAAATAGGGGAAGTGCCCCTTGTTTTGTCTCAGACAAGGGGATCTTTCCCCTTGCACAAACCTATAGATCTTTGAAGGTAAGAAGGAGATATGGGGATATAAGGTTTGTAATCTTGGTAAAGGGGTTAAAAAAATTTTACATTAATTATAAAATCATTTATCATCAATATATAATTTATATAACTCAACAAATCACCCTGCACTAAAGAAGTTGTAGATAGACTTGTGAAAGAATGGTGAGGCTTGATGAGAAAAGATGAAGTAATTCACACTTACACCATGAAACATGATTTATATACTATTGTGTAATATTTATGGGATCATATTTTATGTTTTTTTAACTTTTGGAGCTCAAATAAACTCAATAAAATGCTCAAAATACTAGATGTTGCAATCAAACCTAGTAGACAAGTTCTAAGACGTAGCGTCCAAAAGGGAAGTCATTCATACTTTTGGAATTAAATATTATTTGAAACCTATTATAAAATTTTCATAGATAAACTAAAGAGGTTTTTGATCCTTTATTTTATAGAGGAGACATCAAATAAACTATTTTTAGGTCTAAAAGTAACTCAGACATACAAGAAACATGAAAACAAGCACGAGAAGCCAAGTTCCAATGCTCATATCTTTCATGAGGAATTGAATGGATGTAAAATAAATTATTGGGTATTATTAGGGGTATTATATGTCATATTTTTGGAATTTTTTCTCAAGTTAAATGTCTCAAATTTATGAACAATTGTTAAGAGGTCAAGCTAGTCTAAAACCCTTGCTAAACCCTGATTAGGACCAATTTCTGAAAATGGATTTGGATAGTCCAATGATCTATTTTGACCATAATAAATATTTTAAATTTGATAGGACTCCCTCAAGATACTTCACATATTAATGAGTTATACATACTTGTATAGATGGAGGTAAAATCAAGCTTTTTCTCATTATTTTATGTGTTTTACAGGTTGTAGGAAGTTCCAAGAGATGAAAGACACATGGATGGAAATATAAAGAATTAATATATCTCTTCATGTTAGTTAAATTACTTTAAAATTTTCCCCAATTCCTCAAATAGGTATTTCAACTTAGCCAGTCAAATTTGGCATATTGGGCAAGTTAGAGAGAAAGGAGGAAATCTTCAAGTAAAGTGATTTTAAGGTGCCCCTGATGCTTAAAAGGACATGGAGGGTATTTAAAATTTTCATTAAACCTCTCACATATATTTTTATGGTAAATTATGCCAAATTTGAATACAATTGTTCTAGGTGCATGAGGAGGTTTCCTAAAGTGCAGGTGATGATGGATTTTTTCCAGATGATTCTAGAAGACCAAGCATGAAAAAAATGCATGAAGAGGCATGTAGAAAATCCTAAATTTATGTTATAATCATTTAACCTTACATTTATTATTTACAAGTCACTCAAATAGGCCTAATCATGAAGGCAGTTTTTTGTGCATGAAAAGGAGTTTTAGGCCACTTTACATAACTTTGATGACTTGGATTGACACTTGTTGCTCCTAAAATAAAATGTTTTGACCCATATACTATTACCACACATGTATAAATGTTATTATTATCTTTAAAACTATCTTTGTGACCCTTGGACGTATCTCTCTCTCTCTCTCTCTCTCTCTCTCTCTCTAAATCTATAAGAGTTGGCCATTTTGGCATTGTATAGGATGCTCCACCTAAGTATGGAAAATTCATGCTCATTTGCATACATTTTAATCAATAAAATGAATAAGTTTTGCCTCTTACATTACTATACTTAGTGTTTTTTAATTTAATTTTGGTTTTGCTTAGTGAAGATTATGAATTCCTTAGCAAGTTGTCACATTCTTTCACCTTTTTGTAGCCTCTTCTTACAGGGCATGTGAAGTGTTCCAGGAGATGTCCATGTTTAATTGAGTTTATATTTGAATTATTACCATTCAATTCATCTTTTATAGTCCTCCTATCATAATCCATTCTTCTATAATCTCACAATGTAATATTGATGCAAGAAGACTTAGATTGGAAATGTGTTTGTTTTGGGTAGCTTCTTGGTCTCTAGTGTAGAATACAATTGGTTGGACTTCATCAAATTGTTTTGGTGTATCACCTCCTTAGTTTATATTTTATTTCAATTATCTCTCTCACTTTTCACCCCTAAAATTAGTATTAGGTTCAACCTTAAGTGGTACATCAAGGGAGCTAGCCCTATCTAGAGACTCACCTCATTCCTTAGGTTGCCCACAAGCCTAGAGGTGATTCCATTGTGCCACTTGGATGAGGAAAGATTTTAATCTCCTCAAAGGGTGAAAATACAAGTGACAACAATATTATCTTTGAGCTTGATATCTTCATTCTTAACATGATACCTTTTGTTACTCTTTAACTTCTAAAGCATTCTCCACCATAACAAACAAATTACTTAGACCTTCAATCTTATCATGACTTATACTTGTCACCTTTGGCTTCTATTTGTTAACTTGCCTTTTAGGATCCTAATTAAATCTATTCTATCTTATATTTATTTTCTTGTAGAAACTATCAATGTGACCTCTCTATTCACAATTGTACCATACCATACCTTTTGCAAGAAGCTAATTCTTCCTTGCTAGATTTGGACAATATCATGCAATGTGTCCTAATTCATAAAAATTGTATCACTCAATATATATTAAATAAAACTCATATTTTCTTAATCCTTTTGACTAATGACCCCCATCATATTTTCATGCAAATTCATTCTTAACAGGTCTTCTACATTCTCTAACTTTATGCCTAAATTAATTACAAGTATATTAGTAACCATTAAAATTTACATACCTCATGGCATTTGGCTATCTGATCTGATTTGTCTTTATTATTCTATCACCTTCATTCCTTGTCTTATGATTTATCTTAAAAATATGATTGTCCTAGTTCACATTAGTCTTCATCTTGTATTGAGTGACATTATTTTGTTCTTATTCATATCCAATACTAGTTTTATCACTAGAATTTGTTTGACCACTCAGAATGTTGTCTAGATCACATGATCTCTTTTCAAATATCATAAATTTCTTCACCTTACTAGCTATCTTTTCTAACTCATATTTCAAAGACTCATTTTTAGAAACATACCTTGAACATTCTTCTTCTTTAGTTTTTAGGCTTGCAGACATAGGTTCCAATTGAAAACTAAAATGATTGATCATATCTTCATGATCCTTGGTTTCTTCATTCAATAATACCTCAAATACATTGAATTGTTACTCATATTCTTTGAGCTTAGATTTCATTTTATTATTGATCTGCTTCTCAATCTTTAATTCTTTAAGATAATTCATCAAAATAGTCTCATAGTCCACCTCATCCTCACCATCATCTTAATCACTCCAAGTAGACTCCTTTCGATGTGAGCAACTTCCTTCCTTAGCCATGAATAGGGCTTCTTATTCATTAGTACCATTATCTTCATTATCATATTCTAAGTCACTATCTTCACTCTCATCTGATCAACTACAATCTTATTTGGTGTAAAGACTATTTTTGTTCTTGAAGGACCTCTTCTTTTTGTTATACTTTTTAAGACCTTTCTTATTGTATGCCTTCTTGTCATCATCTTGGCCTTCACCATCCTCTTCATCATCTTTCTTATCAAAACTTCCTATCTCTCCATATTTGAAACATTTGAGAGGTAGTTTACCCTTGTATTTCCTTGAGGTAGTGTTCAATTTACTAGTAATCAAAGCAATTATTTCATCATCATCAATGTCAGATTTGTCATCCTTTTTGGATTTATTACCTTGAAAATTCTTCTTAGGCTTCAGATATGTATTAAATTTTTCTTCCTTATTTGGTGGTATATCATCATTCTTCCTCATCTCATAGGTAGTAAGGGTTCCATGCAATTTAGTAAGGTCATGAATTTCTTCAATAATAGATACTTTCAAATCAAACTTGGGGGATAGAGACCTTAATACATTTTGAACAATAGTATTCTCTTGAATATTCTCTCTAAAACCTCTGATCATGTTCACAATCTCATCAACTCTCTACAAAAAATATTCCATAGTATCTTTTGCGTTCATCTTGAGAATATCAAATTGCCTTCTATGAGTTTATAACTTAGCAAGATTAACTTTTGAATCTCATTCAAAAATAACCTTAAATTTATCCCATATTTTCTTGGTATAACTACAATGAATTAATTTGGTGAACTCAATTTTTTTAAGACCACAAGTGATGCAATTCATTACATTAGAGTTGTTCTCAAACACTTTCTTGTTTACAACACTAGATGAAGGAATAATGGGAGCAACATAACCATCCAAAAATGATTGCCATACATCAAACCCTAGAGACATAATGTATGTCTTCATCTTATCACTCCAAAATTGATAATTAGATCCATTAAACATTGTTTCTTTCTTGATAGAGAAACCACCTTGGATATTTTGACCAGCCATTGTACCTTGGATCACCTTTAAACTGTCAAGCCTTTACCAAAGGATCTCACTCTGATACCAATTTTTAGATTTACAATCATTGAGGGGGGGGGGTGAATAAATGATACCAACTAATCTAACTTCAATTTATATTTACAAATATTTAATGAATTACCACAAGTATTCATTAAGCATACATATCATTCATAAAGAGAGATAATGCAAGATCAATCACATAACACATGACACATGTGGGAAACCCTCTTAGGGAATAAAACCCACTTTAACCTTTAATTGGAATACTATCCTATAATAAAAATATCCAATTTAGACCATCTATAAATTATCAAGGAACTACAATCCCTATTTATTGAGACTATAATCCCATAAGGTGCTACTACACCTGTCTAGCTGAGCTACAACAATAGCTAGACATTTTAGAAAGTTTTACCTTGGAAGGAGGCTACAACCACCTTAGATGTTGAGTTTACATAATAAAACCTATGAAAACATCCACCTATGTACTTATGTCTTCAACACTTTATGATGGACCTTTGATTAACACACTTCACCTTCACTCACACTCAAATAATAAGTGCACTATTCTGCCAACAAAATTATGAATAATAGGTCATACAAATAGTCTTTAATATATTTTTCTCTTAAACTCATCCTTAGGGCACTCTTTCCCTCTTTTTATGCATAAAACACACACAAGCCTCTCTCTAATCTCTCCTTATTCTCTCACACCAAGTCTAAAAATCACTATCTTTAATTTTTTATTTATAGAGCAATTTTTATAACCATCATCTTAGTCAGCTAGTAGGAATGCCTTATTACTTAAGGCATATATCATATGAAGACACATCTCAATACAATGTTCATAGGTTGGTCAAAGCATCTATAGGTCACCTTTAAGTAGCTACACCTTTTAATAAGGCCCTTATAGCTCTTGTATGTCTCATGTGAACCCATTCCCTCTTTTAGCACTGCATTGAGCAAAAAAAGAACATAAGACAACTTTAAAATACATGGTTTCACTCCTTATGTCCCCTTTGACATCCTCAAATGGTCACAGTAATCTTAACTCACCTCTACATATGCTCAAACAACTTAATCATAGACCTTATACATATGAACACCATTACTGAACATATAATGAGCTTATTAAGCATTGTTCATACTCAAGATATATGGAACACACCTCCAAAATCAAAACATATAAACATTTTGGAGTCTACAACACTTCCCAATAGTTAATCCATCATGAGACATCGTAACAACATTAATACAAGATTGAATATCCTCCTTGAGTTACTTATAGAACAAGCATGAACAAATAGTCAACTTTTAGGCTCAATATGTTTTATTATACTCACTTATATATCTTTAAATTAGGTTCATTAGATGCATCATGGAGTCCTCTTCATCTTTGCTTTTTATAGCACTAGTAAATTCAACTTCTATCAAAAGATATGGATCAAATATAGTGATTTTATTTTTCTTATGTTAAATTCAAATATTTGAATTCAAATGGTCACAGTTAACCTTCAAACACACTGCTCAAATATCATGTCCTCTCAGATTAGATCAAATATGCACTATTGATCTTGATCAATATTTAACACAGTCTGTCAAAGCTTAAATGTTATACCTTAGTCATGTTGACCTCATCTCATATAATATTTAAATATTGACTTAATGTGCTCCATCAATTTATGCAGATCAACCATGTCTTTACTGATCATCGCTCTCTATTCAATAAAACTATACGAACATCCTTTTTCCATTAGATCCTTATCTTGTACCTTTTCTTAGTCATTAAACATTATGCACTTGTCCTCATCTCACTACTTCCCAACTCCTTAGATTAATACATACCATCGATCTTGCTTGAGATTTAACACTTTAAATTGATCCATCACTCCTTGACATGTAGTGATGGAAGTTACCTATTTAATCATGTCTATTGCTCACCTGGCTTCTACCCTTTATGCCATTCATAGCCCATTAAATGCATTTGACCTCCTAATGGGCAAGAGAATTGAGGTTTATACCTCTTTCAACATGTTTTAGGCTTGGTAGTGTCCTAGAGAATTCTATACAAGGATGATTCTACTCATAGATAGCCTCTTTACTATGTGAATAGACCTATAACACTCCCTTCTTAATGCAAATGAAGGTTATCTCCTCAATAGAGTTCAAGTTTGATCATTAAGATTGTTTGTAATACTATAGGGTTTAAAGGGTGGTTTTTTGAATACAATTCCATCTTTACACAAGCTTAAAAGGCCTTTCAATTCACTTAGGAGTTCAAATGTGCTTTGTAAAAATGAAAATAGTCCCAAAACCAAGCCTTCTAAGCCATTTTCCTATACATTTTGTCTCACACATGCCAAATTTCTAGTGAAAATGGGGCACATATTACCTGTAGGTATCCTCATGATGTTTTCATGATGTTGCATGGTCATTAGGATCATCAATAAGAGTTTACTTTCCATTGGGTTCTCCATGAGGGTTTCAGAGGGTTTAAAATAGCCTACCATCTTAACGATGGTTTATAAAGCATAGACCATGGATTTGAAACTTAAGGAAATGAATATTGAGAACATATACCTAATCATATCTCCATAATATCTCTTGATCCAATGTATCTTGTACAGTGAGATATGAGCAAAGGTTAGTAGCCTTCGGGTTTCTACTAGGCAGTCTGGGCATGCTCATGGTGTTAAGGATTATTCATAGAGTTTCCCTCCTAAAACTATCTCTCTCCTCCATAGATGAAAAATGAATAGGGTTCCTTAACTTCACCTAATATTACTTTTCCCATGAATCTCATCTTGTAAGGTATGAGCATCCAAACTTGCAGCTTGAATTGGCATACTACGAGGAGAGAGCTCAAGAAATGATTTTAGGCCAAAAAAGGCAATCTTTTTGTGTTCCCCTCTCTTTTACACCCCTTTATAAGACCTATGAAATCATCATATAACATTTTATCTCCTTATATATGCCTAAGGATCCTATCTTATCACCAGAATGGAGTTGGGGGTTTGAGGGCTTAAGTAGGGTTTTAGGCTTTCTGGCCTAAACTGAGCTTGAAGACATCAGACTACCTATAGGTATTTGTTGTAACTTTAGGTCCTTATTATCATCCTTTTATATTCAATTTAAACCTTTTCTATAATTTCATGGTGGAATATAACTTTACTTCTATCATTTTTCTCCTTTAGGCCTATTATAGCCATCATTGGCCTATACTAGGTTCTTAATCTAGTTGATGCCAATGGCCTCGAGTATCCTTATTTCCTCAATTAAAAGGGATTTATAATACTCATGGAGTGTTATTAAGGATTTATCAACACTTATTATTCTTTAATCTCCTTTTTTATTTCAACAAACACATTATAACCATACACACAGGCCTATGTTGTGAATGCTCAGTCAAGCCTATGCAAGTCTCTTAAATTTGAATCTATTTGCAAAGGACTTGAAGGCCATAAAAATTACATAACACCACTATAGGATAATTTTCACATATTTTTTTACTTCATCATTCAAACCAATTAGGTATTCCATCTTGACTAGGCATACTTGAATGCATTAAGCCAATTGTGTATGTAGAGTTAGAGGGTCATGTTGGTCAACTTGTTTAGTCATTATTTTATGTTTCCTTTGAGATCCAATAAAATTTTTACCCTACCCACTTGATTCATCTCCAACCTCAATTTGTATTTGTCATTCTATATTCAGGTTTGGATTCAACTATAATACCATCCTATAGGTGAGGTTTAGAAACACTTGACTACAATTAGTGTCCTTCTACAGGGCAATAAGTAGGAGAAGGTTTTTATATACCATGATTAAGATGTAATTGAACTCATTTGAACCTAAATAAATTCTCTCAAAACATTCATGCTCACAAGTTATATAAACATTTCTTACATCTACCTAGGATCAGCTGTAGGTGATGGTTTAGGAGAATTCTTGAAGGTTGGGATTGAACATAACCCTTTTAAGCTATGTCATTAACCTCTTAATAGTAGCCAAATTTTATTGGGCTTCCTCTCTCAAGGTTTAATTATATTTTCATGGAATTTTACAATCCATTTATCTTACTTTCATACACAGGCTTGTGTATGAGGGTCTAGGCCTATAGGTGTATCACAAGTCCTTCTGAAGTCCTAAATTTGGAATCTAAAGCCCACTATGAGGTGAAAATGGATTGATATAATCATTATGAAGCACCTCTATTTTATGAGACCTCATATAGATTGTTATTCTCTACTTAAGACCACCTATTGAGACCTAAACATCCCCCACTTGGGTACTCAATAAGGTAAATACATTTTATCGAGTGGATTAGGCATCTTAAGTGAGAAAATGAAACCTAGGAGTTATCAAAAAACTTAAACAATGCTAAGAAACCTTAAACCATGCTAAATAGCCCATAGGTTATTTTGGGGATGGATTATGAGTGTTGGTCTTATGTAAATTATGAAAATTTATTTCTTTTGAAATGGGAACTCTTTCACATTCTTACATCACCCCTACAACTTGTAGAAGACATCATTCATATACTAGCAACTTGGAGATGGATTTCCCTGAGAATAACTAAGTCATGCTTGGAAATTTTCTTCTTCCTTCTCATGGTGGACATTTAGGAAATTTAAGGAGATCTACTATGACCAAATGGTGACTAAGTTAATTATCTGAGGAGCATGGGGAAAGCAAGTCAACTTTTCACTGATCATCCTTATGCTTTGTTCCTTCATGAAACACATACATTATTGAACATAACTTGTAATCTACTAACCAAAGGAGATTAGGTATTGATCTAATCCTACAATTACCATGATAACATGATCAGAGGGGTCTAATACACTTATAAAACATTTAGAGACCTTTTTCCATGATCAAGTTATCACAATAATCTCAAACTTTTCATAAATCTACTTGTAGTTTAGTTTATGGAGTTTGTAAAGGGATTAAGACCACTTAAGGGTCTTAGTTATTGTTTATGAATCGCAAGGATTTGATATAAAAACCACTAACACTAATCTCAAGACCACTAGGGACTCTACCTCTGGCTAAGAGCTTGGGCTTTAACTCCCCTTATACAAACTATACCATTTAACTCAAACTGGTCGTTGTGAGCTTGTCAAGAGCTCTATGGATATCCTATTTCCATTTCTAACCTTATTTTCATATTTGAGACATGGATTATTTTCCATGATGCCTTAAAGGGATCCCACATTAGGTGTCTGACTTCCTCTAACTTCAACTTGAAATACAAGTCCGTATAAGTCTTAGAAATACCTATAAAATGTCATTTCTTTCCATTTTTTTAGATTTAAGATCTTGAAAGACCATTGGAGGACATGAAGAGGGAAATGAGAAGTAAAATTTTCTTTCAAACCAAATTTTATGGATGGAAGGAAGCTAAAAATGTCATTTTTAAGTGTGTGGGCCCCTTTGTGGTGATTGAAAGGCATTTGACTTCTAAAAAGACCTCTTTTAACATATAAAATCACCTAAAATGGTATTATGATGGAAATGATACCCTCTTAGGGACATTTTACCCTTGATCATGACTTAATGATGTTTTAGTTGTCAAAATAATACTATTCACATGGTTTGAATACCCCTATAAGGAAATATATGCATTTTTTCAAATGAAACATCAATTGAAGGAAAAACCATAACATTTGCTAAAGAACCTTAAAATATGCTAATTTTTCAAACCAAATTTACCATCCTTATTCATATTAGCCCAAATCTCCTTGAATTATGCCACATTTTACAAATTATTGGCATGCTTTAAATGGCCACATGATTGGCCTTGGGTTTTAACATTATAGATTATCTTGGCATCTCAAGGACTCATGAAGATGACCAAGGACAATATCAAGTGTTTGAGAAAGAATTTATGATTTTGAGCTTAAGGAGAGAAAGATATCAACATCACTAGTGACTCCCATAGGTTGACCTACCTATTGGTCAAGAGAAACAACTACTCCATGCAAGACAATCATGATTCAGTCTTGACAGACCTCTCTGAATGGATTGATAATCAGACCCAACATCTTATAAGTTCTTAAGAAATGCAACAACCTCACTACTCACACAATAGTGACATAAATGAAACTAACACCTAAACACCTAAGAATGGGAACAAAATGAAAAACCAATAAACAAATAAATCACTTGTGTAAAAATACTTGGAAGAAAAGGAAACCTAAACTACTATGTACAAGGATAATATATGCTTCTTAGTGGCACTACTTAAGGAACACCCCATTGAAAGGGATAGGGAGTTCCTCACCATTCATTCTTGAAAAATGGAATGCATTATTCTCCTTGTAATTGATGATGGTGTAAGGTCCACTCCATAGTTTGTAAAAATTTGATTGCTTTCTTGGTTTATATCAATTTTTATCCCACTTAAGCACAATATCACCTTCTTGGAAGGTCCTTGAAGAATATCTCTTGTCAAAAGAAATCTTAACTTGATCTTTATGGGACCACATGACATGAATAACATTATCCATTATCTCTTCTAGTTGTCTCAACTTATTCATCCTTACTTCTATGGCATTATTATCCATTAGCTCAAGTTGATGTGTGAGTTCTAAGGTTGGTATCTCAAGTGATATGGGTAACCTTGCCTCTTTTCCATAGATAGGAATACATGTATAATGGCTAGTAGTTCTCTTTGGGGTGATCTTATCTATCCACAAGGTTATCCTTAGTTTGGTATACCATTCCCTCTTGTTATCCTCCATAGTTCTTTTTATGATTCTGATTAAGTTCTTGTTAGTGGACTACACAATTCTATTACCCTAAGGATAGTAGTTTAAGTAAGTATTGAGGTAAATTCCATAGTTTAGAGCCCATTCACTTACCCTTGCACCTATGAAATCTAATGCATTATCTGATATGATTGTGGAGGGGACCTAAATCTAGTCACTAGGATGTCATAGAACTCCAAGATTGAGTTTTCATTTGCCTCCTTAAGGGCTACTACTTCTACCCACTTAATGAATTAGTCTATAGAAGTCAAGACCCATTTTTGGCCTACACTAGATAAAGGGTGTATCATTGCTACAAAATATATGGCTTACTACATGAAAGGTTGCTCCGCTTGGATGGGTTTGAGGGGAAAGGAAGTTAGCTTCTATTTCCTAGTGAACATGGCACACTTCTAACATCTCCTAACCCAAGCATGGGAGTCCTTAATTATTATTATCTAAAAGTAGCATACTCTCATTATCCATGTTGCTATAGTCCTAGCTACAAAGTGGCCTCCTGTAGACTTATCTTGAAATTGATTTAGAAGCTTGTCAATCTGATTAGTCTCCACATATCTTAAGAGCATGTAATTAGGATCCTTCTTGAATATAACTCCATCTACCAAGACATAAGGAATTTATTTTACCCTATAATACCTTCTTTTTGTCCTATCTAGGCCTATAGGACATTCTCCTATTTGAAGGAATATTACCATGTCTTGAGTCCAACTGGAAGGAGGTGTGGGTACAATTACTTGGTGATCACTATGCATTGATAAAACCACCTCTTTGTTCTGCTTAACATATACTACCAAATGCTCACATAGTCCTCTACCCCTCACTAACTTGGTGACCTTCACTTTTATGTCATACTCCATTTATCTAGTCACTTAACCTACCCTTTTCTAACTCAAGTCCCAATTAAGAAGGAAGTCATTGATGCTAAAGTGGGCCATCATGACATAGATATTGTTTCTGGTGTTTTAGTATTTTTCAATTCATTTTCTTAATAAAACTAACTTACTAAGAATAGAAATGATACATGGTTTAAAGAGGAATATATATGACAGGGGTGCATGTTATTGATCCAATGAGGTGGGAGCTCATTTTTTTCTAGGAAGGACTACCTTCACAACAAAGACAACTTGGAAAAGATTTATTAATAACATAGATGGATGGAATTCTTGATACATGATCAATTATAGAAAGTGTTGCATTTATTTAGAGGAATGTCAGTCCACTATTTTTTTATGTAATCACGGCTAATATAATAAGAGAAATTATAATGAAGCATGTGATAAGTTTATGAAACTGAAATGAAAAAAGTAAATATACTACATAGATATTATCAAAATGTTCATTCTAATATGATATGGCTAAGTCCTCTTGTTCTTGGATCACTTTTAGTTGATCAATGATGGCTTATAAATTTAGGGATACGACAATCATGCAAAGTCCTAATTCAAAAGAGATGTCACTGTGATTGGTGAATAAGGGATGAAGAACTATGGGTAAGTGATGAATTAAAAATAAATCATGTAAACACCAGGTAAAGTCATCTACTAATAGCAATGCATGATTTCAAGACTTAAAATAGTAAATTGGAAAAATTTAAGATTGCTAATCTAGTCTTGGGTTACAGATAAAAATAAAAGCTCAGGAATTGATTCTAATTGTCTTAGAATTGATATCGATGATGATATAGAATGAATCATGGTCAATATTTTTAGTGGGTGCTAAAAGACTTAGGATGGGGATTAAATAAGGGCCTTAACAAATTCTAAAAGGCTTCTAAACTAGTCATTGATTTATCTAAATAGACTTAAAATAATAAATAGAATAGAAGAAAAAATATAGTAATCTAAAACCAATCAAATACACAACATACTTAAATATGCAAAAGCTTCTCATGTTGTAAAAAAATACCTCATTGATAGAGATATGGTTAGATTTGGGTAGAGTGTGGATAGATTGGAACTAGGCATTCTTACATATTTATCTATGGGAATTTCATTAGTGTTCTGGTGTACAGAAATTAGGATCCATAATATGAGGTTGGCTTGGCTATAAATTGATGTCGATCCTAACATGATCGATGATGATCATGGGAAATGTTAATGATTTTATTAATTTGTTGACTCTAAAAACACAATATCTCAGATAAAAACTTAGTTAAAATTGGTTTTAAAAGGGTTCATGATCCAGGCAACAATTTAGGCAACAATTCGGGTGACAGTTCCACCCCAATTAATGACGAAACTTCTGGGAGCCATAACTTTTGCACCGTAGCTCCAATTGACTCACCATTTGAACCGTTGGAAAGATAAGAATGAGGTGAAAATAATGAAATTGCATTGAGCTTTGATCAATGGATTTGACCCTTGAAAACCCAACAGAAGTGCCTCAAATTTCAATTTTAAAAGTGCAGTCTAAAAATAGTAAGTTTCTAAAAATAGTAATTCCTCAAATTCTGTATTGTTTTAAATATTGGAAGTTGAACCACTTAATATACCTTGAGATTTGTGACCTTCCACATCCTCCCCATGCTTTCAAAATGTGTATAAAATAAGAGGTAACCCAAAATGTGAAGACAGACATCTCTTCCCAGAGATAAGCATATATTTGTATTGCGATCTTGAGTAATACTACATCTCTTCTCATAGAATTCATTGTTACTATGTTATTTATATGATATTGAGATATTTATCAACAAGAACTTTTGAGTTTTGGATTAGTGGTATCAAAGCTAGGTCTCGAGGTTGAGTCCCATGGAAGCTAGTGGGCATGATCCATACATCCCTGCTTAGGGATAACGATACACTATTGCCATGTGTCTGACTGGGATTGCCTCGAGTGCTTCAGTGGCTAGCCATATAGGGGTTTGGAAGAGGACCCAAATCACTCTAGAGCTTTTGGCATGATGGCCAGTCCTTCTATTGGTATCAAAGTGGTTTGTCTTGAGAGTGTATGATCTCGAGGATGAGGTCAGGCTACAAGAAGCTTGGGTGGGAAACAATAGAGCTTCCAAATTTTCCACCTATTCACTCCAAATGACTTCAAATGGTAGACAACATCAAGACATTTGATCCTTTTAAGGAAATGGTGAATGAAGCCCTCCAACGGCAATAAGTGCAGATGATATAACAATTTTCCCAAATTCTTCAAACACTTTCGATGGGAAATCCTGGCTCTGCGGCTCCACTTCTTGGCTCCTCATCTAGGGAACGTCCTTTCAGTGCCCCAACACCCTTCAAGGTCTAGGTAAATTTTGATATTCCTACATTTGAAAGCAAAGAGGTTCAATACAGATGAGATTGGCCTTGAGGTGGAACCTACCTGGGATGATTTTGTGGAAGTGGTGAAAGAAGAATACTACCCCATCAGAGCATATGATGATCTGTACATATAGTGGCAATAACTTCACTAAGGTAAGAACCAATCTATTCAAGATTACAAAGACACTTTTCATTCTTTTTCTGCAAGATTGGGCATTCAAGAAAGTGAGAAACATAAGAATCTCAAATATCATGGTGGACTACAATGATACATATGGGGGGAAATAGAACTCTTCAATTTGGAAACCCTCGGTGAGGTATACAAATTCACAGTGAAGATTGAACAGAAGCATGGCAGAAAGAATATGAAGAGTCAATCCTCAAAATGGAAAAATGACAAGGAAGGTCAAACATGAGGCCAAAATTGGAAGCAAAAGGAGTTTCAAGATAAGAAATCCTAGAAAGGGAAGGATGGAAAATGGTTTGATTACCACAAAACTGGAACTCACTCCAAAGAAGAATGTCGAGCCATCAAGTCATTACTTTAAGAGTCACAATACTCGACATCTACTACTCTACCTCATCACAACCCACAGTCAAAGAGGATGAAGAAGAAATTGTAGATGTTGAGCCTGACACCATTGTCACTTCATCACAGACCCATGAGGAAAGACCAGATGACAAGGAAAGATTGTTCCACTCCAAATTATGGGTAAAAGGTAAGCCTCTGCATTTAATTCTTGATAGTGGGAGTCAAAATAAATTAATCTCTACTAAAGTTGTGAAAATTCTAAATCTATCCATGAAGCCTCATCCAAAGCCCTACAATATTGGATGGTTGAGCCCAGGGAGAGACCTCTGTGTCACCCATCAGTGTCTTCTTTCATATGCTATAAAACCATTCCAAGATGAAGTCTTGTGTGATGTGGTCAATCTAGATGTTTGTGATGTACTCCTTAGTCAGCCATTCATGTATGAGTGACATGGCATCTATGAATCATGAACCCAAAAGATCACCCTCACTCTTAGAACACGATGCTACAGGGTACCAGAGGTACCACCTCCCACATCTATCTCCCTGATCAATGCTAAGCAATGCAAGAGATTGGTGGAGAAAACAAATCAATTTGTTCTCATGGTGGTCAAGCCACAAACATCCAAGAAGGCCAATGTTGCAGTCTTGACTACACAATCAACACAACAATAGAAGCAGATAGGATGAATCACTGGAGAATATGATGACTTATTCAAGTCACCCATAGGAGTTCCACTGCATTTCTAGTTAAACCATTCTATCGATTTGATCCCCAGATCACCTTTGCCTAACAGTCCTGTGTATCACAAATCAGTTTTGGAGAATGATGAGATAAAAAGATAGATTCAAGAATTGATCCAAAAGGGTCACATCAGGCTAAGCTCTTCACCTTGTGGTAGCCCAATTGTCTTGGCACTAAAGAAAAATGGAGCATGGAGGCTTTGCATTGACTACCAAGCCCTGAATAAAATATCTGTGAAGAATCGCTATCCTCTCCCCAAGATTTATGACCTGTTGGACCAGCTCCATGGTGCGAAGTTCTTCACCAAAATTGATCTCAAATCTGGTTATCACCAAATTCCCATCAATCCCATTGATGTCTGGAAGACTGCATTCAAATCTAAGGAGGGGATCTTTGAATGGTTTGTTATGCCTTTTGGCTTAACTAATACACCTACAACCTTCATGAGGATGATGGATAACATCCTATGACCCTTCACCAACTCATTTGTGGTTGTCTACTTAGATGACATACTATCTATAGTAGAACATGGGAAGAACATTTGCAACATGTTCGTAAGGTGCTTCACACTCTTCGGGAGCACAAGTTGTATGCAAATATTGACAAGTGCACATTCAGGATGACAACAATTCAGTACCTTAGGTACATTATGAATGAGGAAGGGGTCCATATTGATCCAAAAAAGATTCAGGTTATTCGAGAATGGCCCACACCAAGGACCCTCACGGAGCTTCGCAGCTTTTTGGGTCTTGCAAATTTCTACTGAGGTTTGTTCTTGGATTTTCACATGTTGCTTGGTCACTAACCCAAGTGACCAAATGAGGAGCTAAAGCTACATTTTAGTGGGGTGAAATACAACAAAGGGCATTTGATAATTTGAAGACCAGACTCTGCTCAACCCCTGTTCTTGCCTTGCCAGATTTGCATCAACCTTTTGAGTTGATGACAGATGCATCTGAATATGCCATGGGAGCTATCATCATGCAACATGGCCATCCTATTGCATATCACAATGAAAATTTCACTGATATAGTTAGGAAATATCCAACATATGATAAGGAGCTCTATGCCATTGTGCAAGCCTACAAATAATGGAAACACTACATCTTGGGGAAAGAAATGGTCATCCACACTAACCACATACCATTATAATTCATCCAAATGCAAAGTAAACTATGAAATGAGAGGCATCAAAAGTGGGCCACATATCTTCAAAAATTCCACCTGATAATCAAACACAAAAAGGGGAGATCAAATACAGCTACAGATTGTCTGATCCACCCGCTAATTACCGCACTCACAACAGTTTTAGACTTGTGTGGACATGAGACTGCCACTTGGGGTGCTCTGTATGAAGTAGATCCTACCTTTGTTGATACATATCAAGCACTTCAAAAAGGTAAACATGTTTTTGATTTCTATTTGCAAGATAATTTCCTCTATCATATGGGGCACATCTATGTTCTAGTTGTAGAGTAACAAAAGATGATATGGGAAGCACACTTCAGTAGGACAAATGGACACTTTGGTATTGAAAAGACATTGGCAGTTCTTCAAAAACACTTCTACTGGCCCCATATGCGAAAGGATATGGAAATATATCTCAAATATTGCACCCCATGTGTGATAGCCAAGCCAACAAATAAGAAGCAAGGATTGTTCATGTCATTGCAAGAACCAACCAGGCCTTGGGAATCCATCTCAATGGATTTTCTCTCAGGTTTTCCCACTTCAAATCATGGTAAGGACTGTATTTTTGTGGTAGTTGGTCATTTTTCAAAAATGGATATCATGATTGCTTGTAAGAAAAATATATCTACTAAGGAAACTGCTCAACTATATTTTAGTCATGTATGGCTCCATTTTGGTCTCCCCAAGTCCATTGTCTCAGATCGAGATAGTAGGTTCCTAAGCATCTTTTGGTCCACTCTATGGAAGATTATGGATATTAAGCTGATGAAGTTCATAGCCTTCCATCCATAGACTGATGGTCAAACATAGGTGGTAAACCACTTAATTTTTCACATGATTTGGATGTATCACTCCAAACATCCATGCACATGGGATGAGGGACTTCTTTTCATACAACATGGATACAATCGAGCGCTGCACAGCTCGACCAAGCACAATCCATTCCAAGTATGTTTTGGGTTCTAACCTATGGCACCAATTGATATAGTTGTTCTATTTTCAACCATGGAATACACATCTCATGGAAGATATAAGGTAGCAAAAGCAACAAAGTTTATTGAACAAATGCAACACATCTAGCAACAAGTTCATGACATCCTAGAGAAGATGAATCAGAAGTATAAGCAACGCCATGACAAACACATGATTGCACACCATTTTTCTGTGGGTGATAAGGTTTGGTTGTGGCTTCAAAAAGAATGACTTGCAGGCCCACATAGAAATATTCAGCCTCTGCGATATGGTCCCTACACCATCACTAGAAGAGTTGGAGAAAATGCTTTTGAGTTGAATCTACCAGCCTACCTTGGTCTGCATCTAATATTCAATGTGGAACTCCTCAAACCATATCACCCACCTCTCTTAGACACTACAGTTGTAGTAAAACAACTAGACATTGATGAGCTTGATCCATAGATTTTTTGCTCCAGTGGAAGAGGATCAGATTGTGGATACCTAGATGAAGACAACAAGAGGATGCTCTATTCCACTTTATTGAGTGGTCAAAAGGGGCCAGCTTAGCCATCAAGGTGAGTGGCTCATAGAGAATAAAATAAAGAAACAACTACCACATTTTATGGGGAACATTGACGCAATGGGGACCATTGATTTTCAAGGAGGGAGGAATGATCCAGGCAATAATTTAGGTGACAATTCGGGTGATAGTTCCACTCCAAGTGATGACGGAACTTCTGAGATCCATAACTTTTGCACCGTAGCTCCAATTGACTCATCGTTTGAACCGTTGAAAAGCTAAGAATGAGGAGAAATTCTTGAAATGGCATTGAGCTCTTCTTAGTGAACTTTGACCACTGAAAACCCAATGGAAGTGCCTCAAATTTCAATTTTAATAGTGCAGTCTAAAAATAGTAAGTTTCTAAAAATAGTAATTCCTCAAATTTTGTATTATTTTAAATATTGGAAGTCAAACCACTTAATCTCCCTTGAGATTGGTGACCTTCCACATCCTCCCCTTGCTTTCAAAATGTGTATAAAATAAGAGGTAACCTGAAATGTGAAGACATACATCTCTTCCCAGAGATAAGCATATATTTGTATAGTGATCTTGAGTAATACTACATCTCTTCTCAGAGAATTCATTGTTACTGTGTTATTTCTATGATATTGAGATATTTATCAACCAAAACTTATGAGTTTTGGATCAGTGGTATCAGAGCTAGGTCTCGAGGTTGAGTTCCATGGAAGTTGGTGGGCATGATCCATACATCCCTTCTCAGGGATAGCGATACACTACTGCCACGTGTCTGACTAGGATCGCCTTGAGTGCTTCGGTGGCTGGCCATATAGGGGTCTGGAAGAGGACCTAAATCACTCTAGAGCTTTTGGCATGATGGCCAATCCTTCTATTGGTATCAGAGTGGTTTGTCTTGAGAGTGTATGATCCCAAGGATGAGGTCAGGCTATAAGAAGCTTGGGTGGGAAACAACAGAGCTTCTAAATTTTCCACTTGTTTGCTCCAAATGACTTCAAATGGTGGATGACATCGAGAAATTTGATCCTTTCAAGGAAATGGTGAATGAAGCCCTTCAACAACAACAAGCATAGATGCTACAATAATTTGCCCAGATTCTTCAACCACTTTCAATGGGAAATCCTGGCTATGCAGCTCCACTTCTTGGCTCCTCATCTAGGGAATGTCCTTTCAGTGCCCCAACACCCTTCAAAGTCCAGGTAAATTTTGATATTCCTACATTTGAAGGCAAAATCGATGCTGATGTAGTAGAAAATTGGTTGGATCAACTGTCTTCCTACTTCTCTGTAAATAAGTTCACCGATGGAGAAAAGATTACTTTTGCTCTTTTGAAATCAACATTGCCTGTGAAAAACTGGTGGGAAGTGTATATAAAGAGGTTCAATACAGATGATATTGGCCTTGAGGTGGAATAGACCTGGGATGATTTTGTGGAAGTGGTGAAAGAAGAATACTACCCCATCAAAGCATATGATGATTTGTACATACAGTGGCAATAACTTCGCCAAGGTAAGGACCATTCTGTTTAAGATTACACAGACACTTTTCATTCTTTGTCTGCAAGATTGGACATTCAAAAAAGTGAGAAACATAAGACTCTCAAATATCGTGGTGGACTAAAATGTTACATACGGGGGGAAATGGAACTCTTCAATTTGGAAACCCTTGGTGAGGCATAAAAATTCGTAGTGAAGATTGAATAGAAGCATGGCAGAAAGAATATGAAGAGTCAATCCTCAAAATGGAAAAATGACAAGGAAGGTCAAACACGAGGCCAAAATTGGAAGCAAAAGGAGTTTCAGGATAAGAAATCTCAGAAATGGAAGGCTGGAAAATGGTGTGATTACCACAAAACTGGAACTCACTCCAAAGAAGAATGTTGAGCCATCAAGTCATTACTTTTTGAGTCACAATACTTGACATCTACTACTCTGCCTCATACACAACCCACAGTCAAAGAGGATGAAGAATAAATTGTAGATACTGAGACTGACACCATTATCGTTTCATCACCAAACTGTGAGGAAAGACCAGATGATAAGGAAAGATTGTTCCACTCCAAATTATGGGTAAAAGGTAAGCCTCTACATTTCATTCTTGATAGTGGGAGTCAAAAGAATTTAATCTATGCTAAAGTTGTGAAAATTCTAAATCTATCCATGAAGCCTCATCTAAAGCCCTACAGTATTGGATGGTTGAGCCTAGGGAGAGACCTCCGTGTCACCCATTAGTGTCTTCTTTCATATGCTATAAAACCATTCCAAGATGAAGTCTTGTGTGATGTGGTCAATTTAGATGTTTGTGTTATACTCCTTGGTCAGCCATTCATGTATGAGTGACATGGCATCTATGAATCATGAACCCAAAAGATCACCCTCACTCTTGGAAGACAGTGCTATAGGGTACCAGAGGTACCACCTCTCACATTTGTCTCCTTAATCAATGCTAAGTAATGCAAGAGATTGGTGGAGAAAACAAAGCAATTTATTCTCATGGTGGTCAAGCCATAGAAATCTAAGAAGGCCGATGTTGCAGTCCTAAATACACAATCAACACAACAACAGAAGCAAATAGGATGAATCACAGGAGAATATGATGACTTATTCAAGTCACCCACAGGAGTTCCACTGCATTTCTAAGTAAACCATTCTATCGATTTGATCCCAAGATCACCTTTGCCTAACAGTCCTATGTATCACAGATCAGTTCTAGAGAATGATGAGACAAAAAGATAGATTCAAGAATTGATCCAAAAGGGTCACATCAGGCCAAGCTCTTCACCTTGTGGTAGCCCAATTGTCTTGGCATCGAAGAAAGATGGAACATGGAGGCTTTACATTGACTACCAAGCCCTGAATAAAATCTCTGTGAAGAATCGCTATCCTGTCCCCAGGATTGATGGCCTATCGGACCAGCTCCGTGGTGCAAAGTTCTTCACCAAAATTGATCTCAAATCTGGTTATCACCAAATTCCCATCGATCCCACTAATGTTTGGAAGACTGCATTCAAATCTAAGGAGGGGCTCCTTGAATGGTTGGTTATTCCTTTTGGCTTAACTAATGCACCTGCAACCTTCATGAAAATGATGGATGATATCCTATGACCCTTCACCAACTCATTTGTGGTTGTCTACTTAGATGACATACTCATCTATAGTAGAACATGGGAAGAACATTTACAACATGTTCGTAAGGTGCTTCAAACTCTTCGGGAGCACAAGTTGTATGCAAATCTTGACAAATGCACATTCGAGATGACAACAATTCATTACCTCAGGTGCATTGTGAATGAGGAAGGGGTCCATGTTGATCTAGAAAAGATTCAAGTTATTCAAGAATGGCCCACACCAAGGACCCTCACGAAGCTTCATAGATTTTTGGGTCTTGCAAATTTCTACCGCAGGTTTGTTCTTGGATTTTCACATGTTGCTTGGTCACTAACCCAAGTGACCAAAGGAGGAGCTAAAGCTACATTTTAGTGGGGCGAAATACAAAAAGGGCATTTGAGAATTTGAAGAATAGAATCTCCTCAGCCCCCATTCTTGCCTTGCTAGATTTACATCAACCTTATGAGTTGATGACATATGCATCTGAATATGCCATGGGAGCTGTCATCATGCAACATGGTCATCTTGTTGCATATCATAGTGAAAATTTCACTGATACAGTCAGGAAATATCCAACATATGATAAGGAGATCTATGCCATTGTGCAAGCCTGAAAATAATGGAAACACTACATCTTGGGGAAAGAAATGATCATCCACACTGACCACAGACCATTTGAATTTATCCAGATGCAAAGCAAACTATGAAATGAGAGGCATCAAAAGTGGGCCACATATCTTCAAGAAATTCCACATGATAATCAAACACAATAAGGGGAGCTCAAATACAGTTGTAGATTGTCTGAGCCACCCACCAATTACTACACTCACAATAGTTCTGGACTTGTGTAGACACGTGACTGCCACTTGGGGTGCTCTGTATGAATCAAATCCTACCTTTGCTGACACATTTCAAGCACTTCAAAAAGGTAAACATGTTTTTGATTTATATTTGCAAGATAATGTCCTCTATCATATGGGGCACATCTATGTTCTAGTTGTAGAGCAATAAAAGATGATATGGGAAGCACACTTCAGTAGGACAGCTGGACACTTTGGTATTGAAAAGACATTGGCAGTTCTTCAAAAACACTTCTACTAGCCCCATATGTGAAAGGATGTGGAAAGATATCTCAAATATTTCAATCCATGTGTGATAGCAAAGCCAAAAAATAAGAAGCAAGGATTGTACACGCCATTGCTAGAACCAACTAGGCCTTGGGAATCTGTCTCAATGGATTTTATCTCAGGTTTGCCCACTTCAAAACATGGTAAGGACTGTATTTTTGTGGTAGTTGATCATTTTTCAAAAATGGCTATCATGATTGCTTGTAAGAAAAATATATCTACTGAGGAAACTGCTCAACCATATTTTAGTCATGTATGGCTCCATTTTGGTCTCCCCAAGTCCATTGTCTCAGATCGAGATAGCAGGTTCCTGAGCATCTTCTGGTCCACTCTATGCAAGATGATGGATACTAAGCTGATGAAGTCCACAGCCTTCCATCCACAAATTGATGGTCAAATAGAGGTGGTAAACTGCTTGATTGTTCACATGATTTGGATGTATCACTCCAAACATCCATGCACATGGGATGAGGGACTTCTTTTCATACAACATGGATACAATCAGGCGTTGCATAGCTCGACCAAGCATAGTCCATTCCAAGTATGTTTTGGGTTCCAACCTATGGCACCAATTGATATAGCTATTCCATTTTCCACCATGGAATACACACCTCATGGAATATCTAAGGCAGTAAAATCAACAAAGTTTATTGAACAAATGTAACACATCCAACAACAAGTTCATGACATCCTGGAGAAGATGAATCAAAAGTATAAGCAACGCCATGACAAACACAAGATTGCACACCATTTTATTGTGGGTGACAAGGTTTGGTTGCAGCTTTAGAAGGAATGACTTGTAGGCCCACACAAAAATATTTGGCCTCTGCAATATGGTCCCTAAACCATCACTAGAAGAGTTGGAGAAAATGCTTTTGAGTTGAATTTACCACCCTACCTTGGTCTGCAACCAATATTCAATGTGGAGCTCCTCAAACCATATCACCCACCTCTATTGGACACTTCAATTGTAGTAGAACAACTAGACATTGATGAGCTTGATCCATAGAGTTTTTCTCTAGTGGAAGAGGACCAGATTGTGGATACCTGGATGAAGACAACAAGAGGACGCTCTATTCCATTTTATCGAGTGGTCAAAAGGGGCCAGCTTAGCCATCAAGGTGAGTGGCTCACAGAGAATCAAATAAAGAAACAACTACCACACTTGATGGGAAACATTGATGTAATGGGGACCATTGCTTTTCAAGGAGGGAGGAATGATCCAGGCAACAATTTAGGCGACAATTCGGGTGACAGTTCTACCCCAATTGATGACAAAACTTTCGGGAGCCATAACTTTTGCACCGTAGCTCCAATTGACTCGTCGTTTGAACCGTTGGAAAGCTAAGAATGAGGAGAACGTCATGAAATTGAATTGAGATTCACTCAATGAATTTTTACCCCAAAAAACCCAACGGAAGTGCCTCAAATTTTAATTTTAATAGTGCAGTCTAAAAATAGTAAGTTTCTAAAAATAGTAATTCCTCAAATTTTGTATTGTTTTAAATATTAGGAGTCAAACCACTTAATATCCCTCAATATTGGTGATATTACACATCATCCCCATGCTTTCAAAATGTGTATAAAAGAAGAGGTAACCCAAAATGTGGATACAAACATCTCTTCCCAGAGATAAGCATATATTTGTATTGCGATCTTGAATAATACTACATCTTTTCTTAGAGAATTCATTGTTACTGTGTTACTTCTATGCTATTGAGATATTTATCAACTAGAAATTCTATGTTTTGGTTCAGTTCAAGTATGGGGAGGTTGTTAGGAAGGTTAAAACAACTTATCCTTAATAGGCTTAGAGAGATTTAACTAGGATTTAGGAGTGGTTAACTAGTTATTTAGGTAAAATGGTATTTAATAAGATTATTTACACAAAATTATATGATAAATATAAAAGTAAATTAATTAGCATAAAATGATAGGGAAAGAGTAAGACACATTTATTCATAATAAAATGGTGTAAATTTATAGTGTTTATATTTGCCCCTTTTTGTTGAGAAGTTTGTGATAACCTGCCACAAGACAAAAAGTAGGATGGGTCTAATGCCCCAAGTTTTAATGTGAGGAGGCATTCCTCCTCAAACTAAGATCCAACAAAGGATAATGAGATAGAGATAGGTTTGAAAAAAGAGATGGTAATGGATAGGTTAAATAAAAAATAAGTGTTGAAGATGTAAGGATAGGCATGAAGTGTAATGTTGTACTAACAAGATATAGGATATCCTGAATAGAAGTGCCCCAAGGTAAACAAGTAGTGGATTGCTACAACTAGGAATATGCGGGATCTATAAAATTTAATCAAAAGGGGGAAGGATAGGGTGAGCTGACCAAAGCATCTAGTGTGATTGGTATATGTGCACTACCTAAGGACACAGTGCTCTCAAGATGAGGTATATTTTTAGGATCCATAGGGGATAGATATTGAAATGAATGTAGACTTATCAAAGGCTATGAGACCATTAATGGGCCTATTTTAAATACTAGAAAATTTAACACTTATAATTTTTTATGACTAAATGCCTCAAGACCCCCTAAAGACCCCATAAACATTTTTAACCCTTAGCCAACCCCTCTTAACCTAACCAAATCACTATTCTCCTATTCACATAATACTATTCAAAATTACTATTTAAAAGCACTATTCACTATTATTATTCACTGTGGGACCCACTATCACTATTCATGATGACATGGTAAGTGACATGGAAAATGACATAGAATGTGATTTGGGAGGTGATATGACAAGTGTCATGGCTTAGAAGTGAGGTGGCTTGATGTGGAACATCATTACCCACCTGAGACCCTTTCCCAAGGTGCTTAATGACCTCATTTAAGCATCACAAGGTCCCCCTTGAAATATGGCAAATTTCCCATTAAGGGGCCATAATTAAACATGTATTTTACCTTCACACATGAAAGTGGCCTTCAAAATGAGATACCTACCTCTTTAGTGCTTTTGGAAAGACAAAAGGTACCCATTTTTGAATTTTTAACCCAAATGGGAATCCTCACCAACCTCATCTTTGAATCATTCATGCACCATATGTAAAATGGCACCAAATTTTGTGTGTCATCTCTTTAAATGTTTGGATGAAGACAAGAAAGGGTAGAAAAAAATCTTTAGCCTGATTTAGACCCATGTGCATGATTCCTATTCAAAATTAGACTCATTTACAAGGTGGGAGACTCACCAACCCAAATTGGAATCCCCACAATCCTCATCTTTGACTCATTCATGAAATACATGGAAAATGGTGCCATATTTATACTATTCCCTCTTTTGGCATTGTTCTTGACAACAAATGCTATAAATACACCCCCTCTCCTTTACCCAAGGTTAAATTGGAAGTTATAATTTGATTATTAACATCTTGTTACATGTCTTTGAGGGAGGTCATCATTTTGGATGTCATCCACATCTTGGAGGAAAAGAATTCAAAGCAACAAAGCTCTGCCAAAATTGCCTCAAGACATCTTCAACAACAACAACATTCTTATTCAAGCTTGGAAGGTAACATTTGATTTTGTTTCTTCAATTTTATATTATCATCCCCTTGGATTTTTAATATCTTCATCCCTTCTTAACCATTTTATCCCTTTGTCATTTCATTATCTCAATCCATTTTCTCCCTTGCCATCTTTTATCCATTCACACCTTTGTCACTTTTACCCTCCTTATCCTCTTCCCTTTTTGCCATCTTAAATAATTACCTTCTTACCTCATCAACCATTCACCCATTTATCTCATTTGAATATTTAAATTTGTATTACCTTAAACATTTATCAACCAATTAAACCACCTTTCTTTAATCCCTTATTAAATTTCCAAACCAAAACCATAGCCTTATCTTGACTAATTTTCAGCATTAGTTGCTCTATTTAATCATTGTTATTTGATGTTATTTAATTATTTTTAATTACAGTTATTTTTTGTCTTAAATTCAAGTATCTTTCAATTTTATTCACAAACTTAAGTGTTAAAATAAGGTGGATTGACAGCCTCCTATAAAGCTTTTGCTTCTAGGATCTAGCTCACTCTAGGCAATCCACCCAACTACTTGTCCAAACAAAACATTTTGTGGTAGTGATTTATTATTTCAGATCATTATTACATATCCAAATAGGAGTTCTCACAAAATCTAGATTCAACACATGTGCATTCAATATGTATTCTTCTACACACCCTTCTTAACTAGTTTCTCCTTTTCACACTTAAGAAAAAGAAAAAATTAGACAGAAACATTTTGGTATGCCCGGTGGAACCCTTGAGTTTTCTTGGGTCATTAGATGTTTTAATACATTTATAATTGAATTATTGAAATTAATTTAGTTTAATTCTTAGAAAATTAAGCTTCTTTCTTTATAAAAAAAAAGTTTTAGTTGCATTTTTTAAAATTTAAATTTTATTGCATTTCTAAAAAGAAATAAAAGAGAATTCATCCTAGGATTAGGATTGCATTTTCATGTTTGATTTAGGTGGATTTTAGATTTTCTTGTCTTCATTCAATTTTTTTTTTCTTTTGGTTAAAATTGAGTGCATCCATTGACTAATTGCTTGATTTTAGCTAATCTAGTTTAATTAAAATTATTATGAATTAATCATAGTTCAAAAATGTTACAC
The DNA here is from genome assembly GCA_037957365.1 of Torreya grandis. Classification (NCBI taxonomy): domain Eukaryota; kingdom Viridiplantae; phylum Streptophyta; class Pinopsida; order Cupressales; family Taxaceae; genus Torreya; species Torreya grandis. The sequence continues at coordinate 1,074,724 of JARHVA010000909.1, read as the reverse complement.
AAACTAAACCATTTACACAAAAAAACATAAAAAAAAACTTGAGACAAGGCCCAACTAGGATTTTATTACCTAGTTGATCACCTTATCCTTTCTCAGTTATCTTACTTAGATTTAATCATCGAGGGGATAACCAACTCAATTATATGGCTAAGTATAAACTCTAGAAATGAGTACATATTGGCTAAGCACACACACTGGATATGGGATTGTGATGTGAGGGGAGCAAGCCCCAAGTACCAAGCCACATACTTAGACCAATACATAATTCTACTGAGTGCCTAAACATGACCTGAAACCAAACATAGACTAAATTGTTTAAGACCTATTTAAGCCAATTTTCTCTTCACACTTCTCTAAGGCATAAGCCAAAAGAGAGATTAAAAAGAATCTTATGATTTAATGCACTCTTATTGAATGCATTGTTTTCCTTGAGTATTTTTATTTATTTTAGGTGTGAGAACGTATCATCCTTTTCTTATCTTCTCATATGGTTCTCACTCAACAACAATAAAAAGACCTTGAGGAATAAAACCCACCACCAAATCAACCATCACCAACTTCCACCTTTTCATCCATGGAACATATTTCCAAACCTGAAAACTCCCTTCACTCTCTAGGAATTCCTACTCAAGTAGTCCTAGGAGATGTGGATTTTTCCATTTTCCTAAACAACAATCATGCATCATTACAACACTACCTAAGAACAACGCCTTACCAAATCTTGGTTTTGACCCCACCCATAGATCTGCCTTATGTCATGCCTCTCCACCTCATGGGGAATACCTCCACCACTATGGGAGCTAATCAACCTTTATTTTCCCAAACATTATCATCAACCAAAAACTCCCTTAAAACTAACCCACCAACCTAGACTACCACTGCCTTTATACCTCTTACTAATCACTCCCCCATAATAGGAGTGCATACCTCTAGTGCTACCCATCTTCTTATAGTTACCTTCAATCAATAAAACACTACTTCACTTCTAAGATTTATGATTTCCATACCCTCCATGTTACCAAAAATCAACATAAGAGTCACCACCCTTCCATCGACCACTAACCCAACCACCACTTTAACCCAACATGCAACCTTAGGCTATCTTCATAACCCACAAGGGAATATGCTCACTATCCAATGACCTACATTTACTCAAACATTAACATACACATATGAATATATATCTTCCACCCAACCTCAAAATTCCACATACCAAAATATGGAGTCATCTCAACCATCTACTAGCTATTCACACATTTCCCAACCTCAACAAAACATACGATATAACTATGCATCCCAACAACCTCAAGCAGAATTCATGAAGTTGATCATGGACAAAATGACTACCCTTGAGTCATCCATCTTAGAAGCCCATAATCTCTTATCCAATGATGAAATTTTTAGTGAGCCTATTCACCCTTTGGTCACCATCAGACCTTATCTGGGGTAGTGGGAACTTTCAAAATTTACCAAGTTTAACAGTAAATAAGAACCTCAACAATATTTAAGATCATTTAGGCATCATGTTACTTGATTTTCCATGATGACTCTCTTCTCATCCATACCTTTCTTATGTCATTATCCAGATTATCATTGGATTGGTATAGTGCCATACCCAAGCATTCCATCCTCTCTTTCACCCAATTTACCCAAAACTTCATGGATCACTTTTCAATCAATATATACAAAAAAATTTCTATTACTAGCCTCTACTCCATTTTGAAATTTGAGGATGAATATATTGCCAATTTTGTGGCTCATTGGAGGAGCCTAATCAATCAAATTTATTTTTCATTTCCTCAACTTGAGTTTATATAACTCTTCACTTGAGCATGTACAAAACATATTTCATCCACATTATGTGCCCAAAGATTTAGAATCTTTGATGAAGCTTTTACCATGGCTCACAAACTAGAGAATAGAGTCATTGATGAAGGAAGGTTAAAGTTGAAAATAAAGAACTCAACTTACAAACCCAATGAGCCCTTTTATTCCAAACCAAATAACCAAACCAATCCCACCACTAAAAACAAAGGAACTACCAATGCCATTATCCTCAAAGCCACATCATCACCATCTACCAACCAACAGAACCCACGAAACCAAACCTCTGACTCCTCTAATTACTCAAACTAAAACCAAAGGAACCAAACTTGGAATAATCATAAGCAATTAAACCCACTTGGGGAGCCCTATCCTTCTATTTTAGAAAAGTTACTAAAATCTAACATCATTCAACTTCCACCAATTAAACCACCCTAATAGTTTGATGCTTCTCACCCCATACTAGGTTGGTATAATAAGAATGACCATTGTGCCTTTCACAGAGTCATAGGACATGATATAAATAGGTGAAAAACATTAAAATACCTTGTCAAATCCCTCATTAATAAGGGGGAGCTTACATTGAACAATCCCAATGCACCATCGAACCAGGGCCTTGACATATTCTACAAGACTTTTCCTAATCACGCTCCTTCTACCCCTTACGATGATAATAAACTAGACCCATCTCATGAGGCACATACTATTAATGTGGTTACTGATGAACCCATTATTGAAGAAAACATTTCCTTAACCATGTCTTTCCCCATTCCCCTAATAGAATAAAAAAATTCCTTCTATTACTTTGAACACCCAAACAAATTAAGCCACCATACCCACACCTTTATTGGAGGATACCACACCTGCCTCCCCTATCAAAAATCCATCCACACCCTCTTTAGAAGCTATCTCACAATAGAAGATGACTTCATCTACCCAACCTCTAATTTTAGAACCTTTTGTTAGAGGTCAAGATAAAGGTAAGGGAACCAAACTAGAACTTCTAAACCCTTCTTTGGAAGACCAACCTAGCCCTTCTAAACCAACTATAACCTCCACCCAACAAACCAAAACCTCCTCCAAATTAATAGACCCTCAAACACCTAAACCCACCAAGACAACTAAAGTGACCAAATCCCCTCCAAAACCAACAACTAAAATAACCAAAGAAGGAAAACCACCAAAAGGCTCAAAACCTCAAAATTTTACCTCCCTCAACCTTGACCTCCATTTTGGGTCCTCATCACTCTACCTTGAACATAAAGTCCATAATTTTTACCAAAACCCCACCACATTTATAGGTCACACCTTCATACTTAGTTTCTAAGACACCTTTCCTCACTACATCGATAGTTTATAAGTTACCTACCTTGCCCTCATCTGCCTCCATCTCATCAACCATCTTGCCTAGACCAAAATTGTCAACCAAGAATACCACTTTACCCAAGACACCTACGACCAAATCTATGTCTACACAACTTTATACTTCAACACCCAAAATAAAAACCATTAAACCTTTACCACTTTAGCCAAATATTACTTAACCATTCTCTAGTAATTTTTAAAAACTTCTTCCTTGAGCTTACCACCCATCAAACCCTTTGACCCTTCATGTACCAAACCCTCTTGGTTTAATGATAACTTGATATGTGCATACCATAGAGCACCAAGACATGACGCAAAAAATTATAAAGATCTCAAAACACTTGTTCATATCTTGTATTAAGATGATGATCTATTATCAAATACACCTCTTTCATCCCCATTACAATTCCAACCATCAACTCAACCCATCCAAACTTTAGTCTCATCCAAAAGTAAAGAGGAGTAACCAAAATAACCACCTAATCTAGAAAACCCCCTTATCCACACTATTCACATGGTTACTCAATCTTGGGCCTAGGCAAATAATACCCAACCATATCTATATTCAAACAAACCTAAGGTGTCTATCTTAGGTACCTTCACATATAACCCTCCATACCCTAACCCATATGCAATATCCATCTAGAAAGCTATCCTCAAGTACACCAAACTCCAGAAAAAATGAGATTATATGAGTTAGTCTCTACCTCTCCCCATCACTATCAAGCACTCATAGAATCCTTGCAATCCATCAAAGTCCAACCGAATGACCTTCAACCTTGATCCATCTTTGTTGGTACCCTTCAAACTTCCAACCTAGTCACCTTTAAAGATTCAAAAATACCTCCTATTAATCAAGAAGATCTTGATCCCCCATATTCATTATGGCATACATTAGTCAAACCCACATCAAAATGGTAATGATTGATGAGGAGCTAACATCAATATTATCTCCTCTCATGCCTATGATCAGCTGCACTTACCGACAAATATCATGTATGAAATCACAACAATCCTTTGTTCTTTCAATGATACCATGGTTACTACCTTGGGCATAGTTATCTTCCATATTTGTATAGGGCCCCATACCAATCTTAAACTTTTTTATGTTGTAAAAGGAGAATTATAATACAATATTTTACTTGAGTGCCCTTGGGTTCATGCCATGAGCTGTGTCCCTTCCACCTTACATCGATGTGCCAAATTTGAGCACAAAGGTTAATTTGTGACTATCCAGACTGACCCTAGTCCTTTCACATCTTATAAAATGACATATCAGCCTAATGCCATCCTTCTTTCTCCTTCATCCACCTCAAAACCATCTACTAATAACACTAACCCACCAACCAAAACCTATGACACTTCACACCAAATGTTGATGAAGCTTCCACTAGCTCATCTATCCCTTCTTCCTAGATTCTGGTAGAGGAGCCCGTGACAACCACATTCCAATGTCTTTCCTTTAGGGAATTCAGAATCTTAGCCTTAGATGCCTTGTCTACTCCCCAAGAATATGGGAATCTCAGACATGACCCTTCTTGAAACCCTAACATTGGAACCATCATACCTTTTGGGATCCCTAACCATCAAACAAATTTAATTTATGGGGGACTTGATTGTCCACTTTTAGCCCCTACCACTACTTCATCCATCCAACCATTTACCTCTAACTTTTTCTATCTTAGCAAACTAGATTTCAATAAGTTGTATCTTCATAGATGTGCTTGAAAAGGATTTGGCCTTGGTTGATATAAACAAGGGCCTCATGAGTTACTCCATATCAAAACTTTGAAACCTCATGAGTCATTTTTCCTTAGGTATGAAACACCTGAAGAACCCACCAATTCACCCAAACCCATTTCCACCATGGAGGAAGATATCCCATCCTCACCAACCCAACCACTTTCTCCACTTGAATATCTTAGCATCATCCACTCTAACTTTTTTTCCTAGTCAATACTATTAGTTTGGGCCCTCTCATCTACCAAAAGGGTAGCCAAACCAAATTCATTCCACTTGTACACCCTAAAATGGTAGAGAATGATTCTCCTACCATCAACACCATCTAACATCAATGATTCCATTCTTACCTACCTTAGTGTAGGGGATTATTCTATCCACAAATACCTTCCCCTTGAGGCCTCAACCATGTTGAATGAATCCAACATAGATATCAATTTGGGTACTCTGAATAACACCTACTTTATCAAATTGGGCCAATCACTGAATGCCTAAGAAATTTGGGATGTCTCCTCTTTCCTCTAAAACTATAGCATAACATTCACTTGGTCTTACAGTGATATGCCCAAGATTTACCCCACTATTACTACCCATAACATAGTCTCTCATCATGCATCCTTGCATAGCCATTCTCATCAACAGAGAGCTTCAACATCTCCTATCTATAAACTTTATTCAACCCATTATCTACCCCTAATGGGTCTCAAATATCATACCTATCACCAAAGTAATTGGGGGTCTATGAATTTGTGTGGACTTTTATGACCTTAACCTCACTTGCCCAAAGGATGAATTTCCTTTACCTAGCATTGACCAGCTTGTTGATCTTACATCTGGCCATGAGATGTTATCTCTCATGGATGGGTTTTTGGGTTATAATCAGATCTTGATTGCTCCTTAAGATCAACACAAAATCACCTTTACCACCCTTTGGGGAATTTTTTTCTATAGAGTCATGCCTTTCAGGTTAAATAATGTTGGAGCAACCTACCAATGTGCCATGACTTATATCTTCCATGATATCATCCATAAGTAATGTGAATGACCTTCTTACGAAATCCAAAGTTTGAAAAGATCACTTGACTATTCTTATGATCATATTTAAATACCCCATCCATTATCATGTTCACTTTAATCCTAAGAAATGCATTTTTGGGGTCCTTTCAGAAAAGCTTCTTGGTTTTATCATCTCTCTTCATGGAATCGAAGTAGACCCTACTAAAGTTAGAGCAATTTTGGACATGCCACCTCAAACCAACCTTAAGTAGCTTCATATCCTACAAGGAAAATTTCACTCCATTTTCCATTTCATTTCCTAACTTTTAGACCAATGCCAACCTTTCCATCACCTTCTAAAGAAGGATGTCTCTTTCAAATGGAATAACGAGTGTCAAAAGGCCTTTGATTCATTCAAATAGTACCTTTTATCACCACCTATCATCACCATTCCTAAGGATGACCACCTCTTTTACCTTATATCTCTACCACTAACCATTCCCTAGGGGTATTATTGGCTCACCGAGATGAACAACACAAAGATCAAGCTATATATTACATTATCCACATGCTTATAGAATATGAAACTCAGTATACACATAACGAGAAACTCTACTTAGCATTGACCTTCATGGCCACTAAACTCCACCACTACCTTCTGAACCATAAATCCTATGTCATAGCTAATATCAACCCACTCAAGTACATGCACTCCAAACCATACCAAAGTTAGCATATGGATAAGTGGCTCATGCTCTTAGCTGATTTGACCTTGAATTCCTCTAGTAGAATTTGATTAAAGGGTAGGTCATTACTGACCAATTAGCTAAAGCTCATTTACCAAATAACTAACCACCTCCTCTTGCCTTTTTGGATGAGTCTATCATGACTCTTTTTCAAGAAGATGGCATAACCTACCAAATGACCATGTTCTTTTATGGAAAAAGTGTTAACAAGGAGGTGGTTTCATATTTATTCTCATTCCTCTAGATGGAAAACCCATTTCTCTCTCCTTCAAATTTGACTTTGAATGCACTAATAATATGGCTGAGTATGAAGCCCTAGTGATAGGTCTCCAAACTATTCTAACCTTGGGAATTAAGATAATCCATGTCTTTGGTGATTTATAGCTTGTGGTCAACCAGGTCAATAGATATTATTAATGTAAGAATGATTTCTTACAAAAATATAAACTTTTGGTTGACAAACTCTTAACATCATTCAAACATTACCTAGTCCAATCCATTCCCCAATTTACTAATAAATTTATAGATACAATGGCCTGCCTTACTTCCCAAATCCCTTCCCAGCCTTCCAATTCTAAAATATTTCTCGCCACTCATCATTTTACTACACCCTTTTATAGCCAATCTGACCTCCCTACCATTTATAATGTGGAGGAATCCCCACCTAACATTTGGTATGACCAAAATCTTAACTAACTCAACCTAGGCATCGTTCCTCCCAACCTCTCTAAGAACACTTGAAGAGCCTTTATTTATAATACCTCTCATTACACCATACTTGGGGTAATCCTTTACAAACATGGTTTTGATGGTCTCCTTCTTCGTTGCATATGCAACCATGAAGCTTCCCAAGCCATCAAAGAAACACATGATGGGATTTATGGGGGACACTTTAGTAGCCTATAAGTCACTAAATATATCCTTTGCCTTGGATACTATTGTGATTGTGTAAAAAAATGTGTTAAATGTCAAAAACATGCTAATTTACATCATGCACTAGCCAATAGCCTCCAGGTATCTAAGGACTTTTGGTCTTTCTCTCAATGGGGGCTCAATTTGATTGGGGAAATTAACCCCCATTTTTCACAGAAACATAGCTCCATCATCATAGCCACTTAATACTTCACCAAGTGGGTGGAATCTATTCCTCTTATCTCAACCAAAGAGGAAAATATTATCGACTTTATCAACCATCATATCATCCACCACTTTGGTGTTCCTCATAAGATCATCACCAATAATGGAAAATCCTTCAAAAATAAGCAATTCCAAGGTTTATGTGATGCATTTAGCATCACTTTAATATTTTCCTCACTTTATCAACCACAAACAAATAGATAGGAAAAAATATCTAATAAAACCCTCACCAAAATACTAACCAAAGTTGTTAGTGCTTTAAGTCAGGATTGGCACTTGTACATCCCATTCACTTTATGGGATTATCACACTAGAATTTAAAGCTCTATGGGTGATACCCTTTTCTCTCTAGTCTTTGAAGTAGAGGTAGTTTTTCCTCTCAAAGTCCAAATCCTCTCTCTTTGCATATATTTTTAGGAACTCATTTCTAAGGAAGATTTTTGTTAGCACCATTTAGCTCAACTTGAGCTACTTAATGAGCATCATTTAGCAGGCCTCACCCACCTCTATATCTATCAAGGGAATATCAAATGTGCTTATAAAAATCACCTCAAATAATGGGAATTCAATATCAAAGATCTCATCCTAAATGAAAACCAACACATGACTAACATGGAGAAGAGTAAATGAGGCATGTTTGATTTCAATTGGATTGGATCCTACATCATTACCCATAAGTATGCATCATGAGCTTATCATTTGTCCTCTCTCAAAGACAAAACATAACCTAAGACCCTTAATTCTTTGCATCTATATCCATTTTTTTGTTAAAGAAGGATCAAGATCACTCTTTTTGTCTAACTTAAGCTCATCCCTTGATTACAAGATTTTAACCTTCACCCATCTTTATCCTCTCCTTTTGAGGACAATTGATTACAATATAGAAACATGTGATTAATCATCATAGTCAGAAACATGTGATTAATCATCATATTCATAACCTAATCCTAAATATGGTTACCATGGCTCTACCTAGAGCATGGTTCTCATGGATATTTTTCATCTTTAATAAGATGGAATCCCAAGGTTATTATCTATAAAAAAATCATACCTTTTTATATCATTAACCTTCTTGTGTTAAATTTTTTCCCTCATAAAGGTAAACCTCCAAACCTAATTAAACCTATCCATGTCTAAAAAAATCACATCCAAAAACAATTTGAATACCAAAATATTATTTGGGCTAATATCTTAAGCATTGCAGACTACTCCCTTGAAGGATAACTATTCAAAAACAAAATAAACATTACAAAATATAAGGTAGATTTCTCCCTTGAAGGATAGCTATCAAGAGCATTAAACAAAGCCACTAAACTTAGACCACTCCCTTGAAGGATGGCTAAGTTAACTTTGTCAAAAGAAGATAAATTACTTGGAAGCTTCCCACATCGTTCAGTTTCCCATATACAACAATAAAGAAAAAGACCCACTATCACAATCAAAGCAAATTTTAAATAATATTTGAATATATAATCGACTCTCAAAAATCATAATAAGTTAGAAGTCACAATTGACTTTCACATGTAGAGTTCTCACATTGATGAGTCTACATCTAGCATATGACATGGACTTGTCTATTATCGGTCTTAGGTTACCTATAGAAGGAAAAAACTAATTCACATGAGGTTATCATATATATCACCCATTATCCTTCACTCCACCTATCACCCATATTCCCTTTAGACTATCCATAATTCAATGGATTTAGAGCTTACTTGACACCTTATGATTAAGAAACCTTTTTTTTATCAATTAATAAATGCTCATGTGCAGCATTTGAAGGGATTATATTCATTAAGCCAATCTCACTTCAAGTCTATTTTCAGTCCTTGTAAAAAATAAAGCATCATTCCCTATTCTTAATGTGCTTGGTTGATGTTTTCATCATGAATTTGATGTTTTGATGTTCTTGGTCTGTTGCAAAGAGATCAACATCATTTTCTTGATTAAGCTCAGGTTGGAAAGAGAAATCATATTCTATTTCCAGATATCCAACTACTGAGTTGGCTAGTGTTGCTTCAATGGAAAGTTTCCCCTTAGGGGGAGGTAGATGATTTGGTTACCCTTGACTCTTGGCAGCATTGCCTTGATATGACTGGTTCTAAAATGTCCTCCTTGGCATATCCTGATAAGGAGGAGTAGACATACCTTGGGCCACTTGTCTTTTCAAGGCTAGCAGTTCATTTGCTAGCTTTTACACCATTTGATCAGTGGTTCCTATAAGTGAGTATTCAGAAGATGAAGAGGATTTACCTCTGTTAGGATCTCTCTTTATCTTTCTTACCAAGATAAGGTCATCTTCTACCTCAGTAGCCAAATCTTGAGCAATAGCAAGGTCTATGTGGCCAGCCCGTCTCAACTAGAAAACTCACTTTAGGCAGCTGTGAGTTGATGAAGAAGTAATTTAGGTTCTTAAGTGTTGGCTGAGCAATGGTAGGAATCTAGTTCCTCAGCTTATCAAACTTGGCAATGAAGTCCCTCATAGGTTCATGAGGTTCCTTCTTCATCTATGTGAGTTGGGCCTGCAAGGCATGTGCATCTTTTATAGGCTTGAACCTAGCTTCAAATTTAGCTTTAAGAGTGTCCCAGTTAGTCACTGACCTAGCCTGAGATGGTAGAACCAATCTACAGTAGTGCCTTGTAGTGTTTTCACAAATAGCCTGACTGCTATGTCTTCATACTCCACACCAATTACACCATAGGCTATGCTAAAGTTAGAAATATGTTCATCAAGATGAACTTTCCCATCACCAAAGAATTTTTGGGGAAATTCTTCCTTGAACTACATGAAAGCTCATGTAGAGGTGGAGTTAAATTGAGCGGGCCAAAAAAGGTTACCCCAGGGGCCTTGAACTTCCATTATATGGCTATGGAAAGGGGGGATAACAAATCTTGGTGGGGTATGTATGGGCAAAGATCTGCTAGCAGAGGAAAAAGAAGATCTACCTTGTATTGGTAACCTGGTGTTGGTAGGAGGAAGACTCCTAGTTCGTTGAAGGTAAGGTTGTGGAGGAAACAAATCAAAATTGCTCTATTACACCAACTCAAAAATAGATTAAACAAAACCTTGAGCTTTCTGGCTTATTTTATAGCATGGAGCTGCTAAATTATAGAATAAAAATGGAAAAGAACTGGCCCTGCTTCAGCTTGGAGCTTGAGGCTCTAAACTGCTCATTCTTTCTAGTTGGCATGGAACTGCTAGAGAATTAGCTTTTAAAAGTGAAATGTTTGATCCCCAGCAGCTCTAGTTCATAGCTCGAGTATATAATGGAAATGGATAAGGCTATAATGATAATGGATAAGACACAAGTGATGCTTGAATCTAAAGCTTGAGGCTTCAAATTGTGCAAAATTATTGTGTTCCTAGTAGAGAAAATGGATAAGGAAAAAAATTGAAACTGCTCGTTCTTCCCCAGCGGAGTCACCAAAAAAAACTATTGGCATGAAACTACAAGTGTTCTTTTCTACTTCATGTTGTTCCCCAGTGATATGAAAATGGATAAGGAAAAGAACTGAAACTGCTCGTTCTTCCCTAGCATAGTTGCCAAAAAACTGTTGCATGAAGCTGGGAAGAAAATTAATAATGGGAAAGAACTAGAACTGCTCATTCTTCCCCAACAAAATAAATGGATAAGGCTATAATGATAATGGGTAAGACACAGGTGATGTTTCAATTTCAAGCTTGAGGCTTCAAATTACATGAAATTACTGTCCCCAGTGGAGTCGTCAAAAAATTGTTGGGTGAATATTTTGTCACCAGCTAACTAATGAGCAAAATAGATCTCTTCAACCACAGTATAGGGAGATTGGTCATCTAGATGTGCAAGTTTACCACATCAAAAGGGGACAAATCTCTCCTCTCATCAAGGGGAGGTTCCCTTATAACTATGAGGAGGATATATACTATATATATAAGCAAAAAATAACACTCAGGGGTAGGATAACACCATCCATCTCTCTTTTTTTAGAGATGATATTCACAAGCAAAGGAGAAATCCTAGTGAAGACACTAAAGGCACTTCTCTTTTTTTATAAGTGGTCTGGTAGGAAACAACAAAAAATCTTTTAGGTAGGAAACAAGTAACTAGTAATAGGGGCGTAGTAACTAGCAGACTGAGATGTAGCACAAAGTCTCCACCTCGACTTCCCAAGAGTGAAATATGAAGGACAATGAGGGCACAAAGTCATCCCAAGGTCCTTTACATAGGAACAAAAAATAGACAAACACACTAAAGGCAATTTTAGACAGCATAAAGTCTTGCCATAATTGGCTTCAAGACACCTTCCTGATTACTTCCACAAGTTCTACTTATTTCATTAACTGGATAAGAATGCATTCAAAATATAGGCATAAGAACAATCTCCTAAAATGACACAAGCTATAATAGCACAAAGTATAAAAGTAACTTGCTTTCTCATTCAAATAAAGAAATATGATTAACAATTTGAAATCAAAGTCTCAGTAATTGCCTTTCAATTTTGGTAGAGTTTTGCTTCTATAACAAAGAGATCTCCTTTACATAAAATAAGAGATTACATTATATAGTAGCCAAGAAAGGCTTGGTGCTTTGTTCTATGGAACGGTCCATGCTACATTCAATGCCTCAAATGCATTTTAGTTTTGTCAAGGGACCATGCTAGAACAAGGTGGCTACCTTAACTGTGGCATGTCAATTCATCTCAAATGTCTTCTCTTGGACCTGGGTCATCTGGTCTATCCCTTGATGTCTGTGCAACTGTCCACTTCACTTTTACTTCATGGAGAAAAATAGGTTGTGCCTTTAATGTTTGCGAGATCAAATATCTACTTGCTGAACTGTTCCACCTACTGGAATAACTCCCTCATAGATATTTCTAGTCTTTCCCTCTTTCATGTTGCAATTTGAGCTCTCGAGCTATCTTTTCCCTTTTTGTTGGATCTCTTGGGTCCCTCTTCAGCTGGTCACTAAGTTTTTTTTAGGATCCATGCCCTAGCCTTTAAAGATCAATGGTTATTTCATTACCGTAAGATAACGGCTTCAGGGACGTCACCGGACGTCTACATTCCAACGGCTAGTTCACGGTGCCCAGCTTTGATGTCTGTAGGCCCGTCACCCCTTGGTCAATTCCTTCAGCTTTATTTCCTTTGGATTTCTTTTGTCTGAGCTTAGCCTTTGAATCCTTCTGAAGGGTACGTGCCCTTTGGGGTTCTTTGAGTGGCCTTCTTCTTCAAATCCTTTAGACAAAATATTTGAAGGAAATCTTTCAAACATTTAGTCTGAAGGAACCCTTTCCTTTGCCTTTGCCTTCACCGCTTTCTATGAGGCCTTTGATCATTCCTTTAGACATTTTGTCTGAAGGATTTCCCTTGTAAAATTTGCCATGAAAAATCTTTCCGAAGGGTATCTCTTTGTCCGCTTTTGTTCACTACCCTCCACAAGGCACTTGGCCTTTGGGCTTTGGGGGACTCCTTTGAACCTTTTGATTGAACCAACCAATGGTTCAACAATTCAATGGTTTAATCTTTTGTTTGAAGCCTTCTTTAGTTTAAGTCTTTTGATCTTATTGAACTCATTGAACCATTGAACCCGTTGAACCATTTTGGTTCAAGGTTCAATGGTTTAATGGTTCATTCCTTTGCTCTTCAAAGCCTTCTTTTCTTCTAAGTCTTTCAAAGCCATTAAACTTGTCGAAGTGGTTAAACTTTGAAATTTTGTTGAAGTGGTTAAACTTTGAACCTTTGCAGAAGTCATTGAACCTTTAAACCCGTTGAACCTTCAAACCTATTGGAAGCAGGGTTCAATGGTTCAATGGTTCAATCCTTTGTTTGAAGCTTGCTGATGAACCAACCTTGAAATTGCCTAAGTGTTGGGAACTTGTTTCTTTCCTATGGAATCTGTAGAAATCAGCCTGTAGAGTCTATAGAAACAAGCCTGTAGAGTCTGTAGAAACAAGCCTGTAGAGTCCATAGTTCTGTTGGATGAAGAACAAAATAGTTCAAATATTGTCCAAAAAAAAAGAGTAACAGATTTTGGGAACAACATGTATGATATTTTTTAGATAATAATATCCTACTCATAAAAAATTTAAAATGGATTTTTCATCCTGACACTCCATTACATGGACCGAGGGAGAATATTCATCTATTAGGTCATAGAAAACTAGAGGAAGAGATATGGTTTTATCACTACTTTGATAGGTTAACAGTTCTAGGTGAATAGAATTAATAAAACAAAAATAAGTGGATGGAGATGGTGTCATCAGTTGTCATAGGGGAATTGAGAGGGGATGAGTGAGTTTCATCATCCATATCCATAAGGACATGGGATACTAAAGCATGATTATCATCGACTTCTAGAGCTTTCTTGAAACCAAGGCCATGTTTCTCATGTAATTTTCTAAGATCATTTATTTTGACCTCATGGGGTCCTTGTTCATAATGTCTTAATATAGAACCTTTCCAAGCACAACATTGTAAGTAGGTTTGTGTAAAGTATAGTTTGTCAAGAAAGGAGAAGCTAGATGTGGAAGGTTGGGCACATATTTGACCTTCCCAATATAGAGGAGATTGATCACTTCATCCATAGGTTAAGTGAATTTGGATATGGGGAAGTTCTAAGGGGATAATGTCTCCTAGATGGGTTGATATGTATGATGTTGATCAGGACATCTGTATTCTTAAGGGGTTGATAAAGCATTTACAATTAATAGATAATATTCCCCTACATAAATTTGTTATAATGTCGAGTTAAAAGAGTTTACATCAGGGATATGAGACAAAGGTATAATAAATCTAGAATATGTTTCCCTCAAATATAATGGACTCAAGTTGTTTAGGGGGACCAAGACATCATTAGGTTGATAATTCAAATTTCATGTCTTGAATGGATGTGGATCAATAGGGACACTATGGACCTTATCCTCATGTTTAAATTTAAGATATCGATGCAAAGTGGAATGGACATAAAGCATATCACATATCCAAGGAATCCTAATAGGATGTTGTATTGAAACTATCCTTCTCTTATGTAAAATAACTCGAGGAGGGTACATATACCTACTTGGATGAGAAGAATGACTATTCCTAATTTAGGGGCCATAATATCATTGAATACCCATAAGATGGTTGGGGATTAAGATATAATAGTTTCAAGTAATTATAGTTGTTAAAAGCATGTGAGGAGATAATATTTAAACTTACCCCATTATCAATCATTACTCATTTGATTTTAGTCTGACTCATTTGGACAGGGATAAATAATGATAGATCTTGGTCATTAAGTTGTAATGGTGATATTTTAAAATTATGAAATGTTATGAATGATGACTTTTACAAAGATACGATAAAATTTGATTGATTATGGGGTTCATCTAATTATATATTGATAGATTGTAAGGACTCTATCATAGACTTGTGATGCTATAGAGAGTTTTGTGATAACTCCTTGAACAAATAGGTTGAACCTTGTCCCCACTTAGTGTGAGTGCACAAGTATTTTGTTAATATTCAAAAATCAAGTACATAAGGGTGCCTTTACTTCGTTAACCCTTTTAAATTGCAAACATTGATTTATATAGTTTTTACCAATAACTGATAAAAACAACTAATCCTATAGCCAACTATTTATGGGAAAACAACCCATAAGGTAGTTCTAATTAATAAATATAAAACATGAAAACTACCTAAAATTAAACTAAATTTATTTTATGGGGGTGTCTTTACTAAAAGATACATGCCCCATTTACAATAATATTTATTAACCTACCAAAAAATTTAACCTAATGTTAAGACTTTGGAACAAGTCCTAACAAACCCCCCTATGATCCAAAGTCAGGTCTTTGGACACACACCAAGCATTTTTCTAAAATTTTCAAATTTGATTCTGTCAAGGGGTTTTGTGAAGATGTCAGTTGTCTAATTGGCAGTTGGGAAATATATTGGATCAAGAGCTTTCTTTGCCACCAACATTCACATATAATGGTATTTGACATCCATATGTTTTGTTTTTGCATGAAACACTAGATTCTTGGACATCTTGATTGCACTTTGATTATAAATGTATAACTATGTAGGAGCAAACTGAGAAACCTAAAGATCTTCAAGAATACGATGAAGGTAAACAATTTATATGGAAGCATCCCATGCTACAATATACTCTAATTCTGTTGATGAATTTGCCACTATATCCTACTTCTTACAACACCAAGCAATGGCACCTAAACCCATATGCATAGTGTATCTTGTGGTTGATACTCTGTCATCCACACATCCACCAAAATCTACATCACAATATCCAACAGGTTTGAAGTTCTTGTTGTGGTGGTATTCAAGGCCATATGTTTTTGTTCCTTGAAGGTAATAAAATACTCATTTTTCTGCATGCCAATGGATTTATCTAGGCTCATGCATAAACCTAGATAAAATTCCAACTAAAAATGAAATATCAGGCCTGGTAGTCATCAAGTATATCAAACCTCCCACCAATTATATATATGTGGTACCATCAAAAAAGGCACTGCCATCATCCTTAGACAATTTCAAGTTACTTTCCATGAGAGTGAGGGCAAGTTTACAATTACTCATGCCAAACCTATCTAATAACTCAAAAATATACTTAGTTTGTGAAATGAAAATACTATGCTCTTTCTGAGTTACCTCTATGCCTAGATAATAGTGAAGAAGTCCAAGATCTATCATCTCAAACCCATCTCTTAATTCCTTCTTCACAGACTTGTTATGGTTTAAATTATTACCTGTAATAAACAAGTCATCGACATAGAGAATAAGTATCACCATTTTCTTACCCTACACTCAAAAATAGAGAGTATCATGAGATTCACTATGATGAAAACCAATG
Source organism: Torreya grandis (assembly GCA_037957365.1). Lineage (NCBI taxonomy): Eukaryota > Viridiplantae > Streptophyta > Pinopsida > Cupressales > Taxaceae > Torreya > Torreya grandis. The sequence goes on along the minus strand of JARHVA010000909.1, from coordinate 1,058,079 downwards.
GATTTCAAGTATGAATCCACTTTCTCATACCAAGCCCTGGGTGCATGTTTGAGCCCATACAAAGCTTTTATCAATCTACACACTTTGTGTTCAGCACCCACCTATTCAAAACCCTGAGGTTATTTCATATATACTTCTTCCTATAAATCACCATTTAAAAAAACACTTTTAACATCCAATTGATGTAATTTCTAACCATTTTGTGTTGCTAAGGCAAGTACCATATGAATAGTGTGCCATTTGGTAGTTGGTGCAAATGTTTCCTCATAGTCAATACCTTCTTGTTGTGCATATCCTTTTGCAACAAGTCTTGCCTTATGTTTATCAATGGAGACATCTGATTTATACTTAATCCTATAAACCCATTTACATCTAGTGGGTTTAACATGTGGAGGAGGATCAACTAAAACCCATGTATTATTGTTAAGTATGGAATCATACTCACATTTCATTTCCTATTGCCAAACATGTTCAATAGAAGCCTCCTCAAAAGTGGATGGCTCATTGGAAGAAGTAGTAACAAATAGCATAGTTTACCTATTTTTGAGAATTCTTGGGCCCTATTAAACCAAATTCATCTACTGTCAAGTCAGAAAAAGTACTTTGAGCCCATTTTGGATACTTAGTTAAATTACTCAAATCAGGGACTCTAGAATTTTCATCATGTGCATCATTTGAAGGAGGACTTAGAGAATTTTCAACAATTTAACTTGTAGATGAAGGAGAGGAAAGTGAAGGAATTTGAGTTGCATACCATAACTTTGAAGAGTTATCCCCATTATTCAAACCCTTATCTCTTTTTGTATTTTTTCTCTCTAATCTATCAAGTTGAGAATCAATCTTTGTAGTGTTCATAGTCCCAAACTCATCAAATATTACATCTCGGCTCACTATGAATTTACCTGTATCCTATGCAAGCAAATGAAACCCCTTTTTATTTTTAGAATAACTAAGAAAGATGCATTTTTGACTTTGTGGTTCCAACTTAGTTCTATGGTTAATAGAAACCAAAGAAAAACAAAGACATTCAAACACTTTCAAGTGTTTAACTTTTAGTTTAAATCCATACCATGCCTCATATGGAGTTTGTCCCAAAAGCACAACTGTGGGGGACCTATTTCTCAAATACACTATAGTACCAATGGCTTCTGCCCAAAACTTATCATCAAGCTATTTATGGTGTAACATGGCACGTGTTGTGCCTTCGAAAGTTATATTCATTAATTCAGATACTCCTTTTTTCTATGGAGTATATGCATTACTATATTGTCGATGAATACCATGTTCTCGATAATAATCTAAAAATTCATTTGAGGTATACTCACCTCCATTATCTGAATGAAGAGTGGCCAAATGTGAACCTGTTTCTTTTTCGATTAAGTGTAACCAATCAACAAACTTAGCGAAAACTTTAGATTTGTTTTTCATAAAAAATACCCAAGTCATCTGAGAAAAGTCATCAATAAATAAGACAAAGTATCTATACCCACCAATGGATGACTTTTTCATGTCACATACATCAATATGAACTAACTGTAAACATCTGTTAGCTCTTCAAGATGACTGTTTAGGAAATTTTTCTTGATTTTATTTGCCTAAAACACATGACTCATAAAGAATACTATCTTTGTGAAAAGTGGGCAACCCATTCACCATACCATATCTCTGTAAATCCACTAAAGAGTGGATATTCAAATGTCCATAGTGGAGATGCCATAAACACTATTTAGACATAGTACCTGTACCTGTGTCAATAACTACCGCAAGTTCTATAGTGGGAGGAAGCAATTTATAATGCAATCTAACCAAGTTTCCATCTTCATATCCTGTATACATTATTTTATAATCATCCTTCACTGAATTGATGTAAATGAGCCCATTTTCAAGAACTATTTGATATCCTATATTTTTAATAGTTACCAAAGAAAGTAAGTGTTTCTTCAATGTGGGAATATACCAAACATCATCCAAGTATTTTACTGACCCATTAGGAAGAAGAATCCGAATAGATACAAGTCCTAGTGGTGTATGCATAGACTTATTTGCTAAGGCAACTAGAGAGAAAGAAGCTTCCTTAAAGGACTAAAAGAAATCTCTCCTAAATGTCATGTGTTTGGTTGCTCTTGTGTCTAAAACCCATACATCTATGAGCTCCTCTATAGCCTCATATTCAATATAATCAATGTGCCCCAAAGTAGTGAATGTAGATTCATGGGCAACATTATTGGACTTATCATAGTCATGATCAGCATACTGAGCAAAGTTAGACTTAGTCATTTTTTATGGCCTCTGAATTTTATCAAAAGGAATCCTACATTGTGAGGCAATGTGACCAAATTTTCCACATCTATGACACTGAATGTCTGATCTACCTCGACCTCTGCCCCTATATGAGTTGTGACCATGTCCTCAATCACTTATTTCATGTGAATGTGATTGGTTAGATTATTGATTATTTGAATGACCCCTACCTCTATTTTGATATCTACCTCCTCTGTAACCTCAACCCCCTCTATAACTATTTCTTCTATTGTTTTGATGCCCAAATGAAGATGAACTAGGCTTTGAATCTAAAACATGGGCTTCTTCAGTTTTCTTCGATTTATTGGGTAGAGAGAGGTCATGTAGAGAGATTACAACATCATTTAATTAGAGCTAAGGCCTTAAAATCATGCAAATTAAATACATCTAATTTAGCCTATTCTATTGGCAATGTGGGATTTTCATTCTTGACAATATCCCATAACTCATTAAAAACTAGTGAAGCCTCCATCAATCATTTCCAATCTAAATAATTGGAAATTGTTAATCTATCACCATCTAAAATCAAATTTTGAATTTCTGGCATCTTGAAATGAAAGAAAGTGAAGTAGATAAAAGTGCGACAAAATGCAAAAGAGATGAAACAAATATCACACTCACTACATAAGACACTGCTTCTATGGGGTTTTGCACTTAACCTCTGCGTAGAGTGCAAAAGAAAAACAAGAATTTTTTTATGGGTTTTCCACTTAACCTCACCAAAAATCAATGACTACACCCTTATTTCACCAAATTACAACTTTATTCCACCAATTACACCCTTATATCACCACAACAATGTAAAAGAAATATAATTGAATTCCCCCTTTTTTTATTATTAAAAAAACACAATACAATAAGTATGCGTTTTACAACTTTCAGATTTAAAAGGGAATATTCCTTTTACAAAAAAAGTATATTCTAAAGTAAAAATAACTTCTTCCAAAAGAAGGGATTTGAACCCTTGACCTCCTCCTTGCAAGCTTCTTTACAAAATAAGCTTAACCAATTGCTCTAAGAGCATTTTTAGAATATAATACTCAAAAATTTGTACTTATTCTAGATTTTATCTATGAGGGAAAATAATAAAAAAAAATTACATGTATAAATTCAAACTTTTTCCCTTTTTCAGCCTTCTCTTCCAAGTTATCTCATGTGGGACCCATTCACAGCAAATTTATGATAACCAAAGTTTAGAAATATGAAAAAAAACATTTCCCAATTTTATACCTATGTCATGTTTGCCTAGGACACCATGGCTACTCCTGGAAGTAATTTTTGCCCCTGTTCTCTCTGCTGGAGGCCGTACAGATCCATACAGGCAGGATAAAAATGATTTTGTTGAGTTTTGACAAATTTTCAAGGTATGTTTTGCTAGAAATAGCTTCAAATCTTAGCCAGGGCATTGGAAGGCCGTACCATTGGCCGTACAAGTCCAAAAAATTGCCATATTTTCATTTGATGATGCAAAATAGGGATTTTAACAAGATTTTTAGGGGTTTTTAAATTTAAAAGTGCTGAGAATGAATGTAAATAACAATGGTATCTATGAATTGAAATTACAGAGGTTTTTCACAAGTAAACATGCCATACAAGTCCATTTTTACAAAAAAATAATGACTTTAATAACATTTAAATGCTAAAAAATTCATTTTTTATGCCAAATTAGGAGTTTAAACACAAAAAAATGGAGTATCAAATGGCCAAAATGACCAGATTGTGGTATATAGAAAATACACAGGTTTAAATGTAAAAAATATTTGAAAAATTAAAATAATTTAATAATTTTTCAAACATTTAAACCAATAAATTTTTTACTTTATATGGCATACCTTAGTTCATGCCATTGAATTCACATGAATTTGACTTTTCACCTTGCCTTCCTTCAAATTCACCAAGCTCCCAAAATTACCATGCTCTAATACCACTGATAACTCCTTCAACAAATAGGTTGGACCTTGTCCCCGCTTAGTGCGAGTGCGCAAGTATTTTATTAATATTCAAAAATCAAGTATATAAGGGTGACTTTACTCCATTAACCCTTTTACATTTCAAACATTGATTTATATAGTTTTTACCAATGATCCGTAAAAATAACTAGTCCTATAACCAACTATTTATGGGAAAACAACCCGTAAGGTAGTTCTAATTAATAAATATAAAACATGAAAACTACTTAAAATTAAATTAACTTTATTTTATGGGGGTGTCTTTACTAAAATATGCATGCCCTATTTACAATAATATTTATTAACCTACCAAAAAATCTAACCTAGTGTTAAGACTTTGGAACAAGTCCTAACATTTTGGACAAGTTCATACAAAGACATCTTGACTAGGAATTGATGGAGTTATTATAGAGATGATATCTATATCAACTTTGAAGCTTTATTATTTTGTGCTTTTCTTAGAATACAAATTTTAGGTTTTGGTGTGAGCATTGTAGGATTGTCTATGGTAGAAGTAGGAAATGTTTCAATAGTCACCTTGACTTTGTTGGGATTTTAGGTCTTATGACTCTGGATCTGGGATCATATAGCTATGTGTATCACATCTATCTAAAATAATGGTATATTTATTGTGTTTCTAGACTCATGTAAACCTAGAGGTCTTAGGATGGGTTGATATTGAGTTATGTTGGAGGTTATATCTTCCTTTGAAACTCATTTTGATGCTTTTTATAATACATTGGTTCTCAGAATGGTCATAACTCTAGTGGGTTGACTATTGAAATAATCATGACCAAATTGTTCTAGTAAAATATCATCCTTTTCTAATAAATTTTGAACCACAAATTTTATCAATTTACCACTCTCAATATCATTTCCTTCTATTAGATGGTATGCACATTTATTCCTTTCATGATACCATGCTAACTTTTGAACATGGGGGTTAACTAGTTTTATAGGTGGTAATGTGATAAGGGAAGTTTGAAGGAGTTTATCAAGAATCTTAAAGTAATACCCCCATAAAAAATCCTAGTTGGGTTTTTCTACCCTTTGAGGCATTATCATGGAAGTAAAATTTAATTTTGATTCTTGATCCTTCACACTAGTTATTTAAATATTTCTGACATAAGGTACTTTATGTTTGGGATAAGACCTTACACATAAGCTTTATGGGTAATAATGATTTATGGGATTATGAATTGGCATTATTATAGTGGTAATATACCTTTGTAATGGTATATGCTCTTTAGAATAGGATTCTACAATGGTGGTTTTTATTCTTGTTGAAGGATGAGGTCCCAATATGGATGCTCTAGTTTGAATTGGTGGTAGAGCCATATTCCTTTTTTGAATATGGTTAGGGGTAGTATGGATATCCTCTTTAGGAATTTAATTATTATTGAAGGATGTTACAAGGATTTTCCTCATGATGCCCCTAGGTTTTTATTTCCATTTCTTGAAACATTTCCATTAATTTCTATTTTTACAATATTTGGCTCTTTGTGAGCTATAAGGAAAGATAGTTTTGTAATAGTCCTCTCAAGATGGAGTAAGCTAGATGGGATGGGTATGCTATGTGAAGATGTTATAGTGATTAAAAGAGTGGTATTTGTATCTTCTAGTATGTCTAGTCAAGCATCCTCCTTGATAGATTTCTCATCCTTTGTTTTAAGTTGATTATCTTTAATGGGTTTAGGCAATGTTTCCTTGAGAGGATCCTAAATAATGAGATCCAAAAATCCTAAGTGAGTCTTGGGGATAGATAAAATTAATTTAGATGGTTCAAAAACATCTCTTATAAGGAGATATAGGATTTTAGTTATCATGGAAGGTGATTCATAAGCACTACCAACATGTTTAGGTAGATGATGATCATGGATCGTACTTATCACATGGGTCTCATGATCTGAGGTGCATCCTAAATTAACCTATATGTAATTAGATGTATAGGTATGATTTTGGAATGACTACCTATAAATATCCATATATTGATTATGAGGGGCATTAAGTTTATCTAACTGTAACTCTCCTTGGTCAATAAGGTTTTGAACTAGAACTTTGAAGTAATGACACCTATTAACATCATGACCTGGTACACAATGGTATTTATAAAAGTTAATTTATTTGGACTAAATAGGCTTGGGGTGAGATTCATTAAGAGGTTTAATTGGATTAAGTTTTATAATATAATTTTTTAATAGATTGTCTAAAACAAAAGTGTATGATTCCCCTAAGGGTGTGTACTTCTATAGAGGAAACTATGTTAATGGTTTTTTTGATTGCACTTGGGAGGTAGAGGGTTTGGATTGGATTTTTGTCTATGGGGGTGCTGATTTTAAGACCATATCATTATAAGTTCCTTTGATTTTGTTATTTTTAGTTCCTTGGAAGGAGAAGGTTTGAAGTTTTTATTATGTTACTTCACCTTCCCTTCTTCTAAAGCTTAGATTTCTAGTTTATGAACCATGGAAAAGGCCTCATCAAAAGTCTTGAAGGATTGAACCTATAATGTTGACATAATATGCTTATCACATGATCTTGAAAATAATTTGATTAGTTTTGGTTGAGGAAGGGAGAAAGTAAGTTAGTTTATAAGACTTCACTATCTAGCAAAAAAATCAATGATAGATTCATCATCAAATTGTCTAATGGCATAGAGTTTGATTATGGTCACTTTTATTATGATGTTAATGTAAAAGTGTTATAAAAGGATTTTGTCTAGTCACCCAAAAGAGAATAGGGAGTGTTGAGGGATATAACTATACCAGTCTAAAGTTGGTCTAACTAGCAACATGGGAAACATTCTTAGGATAAGAATATCACCATGACCTATGAGATAAAAAGCATGTCTAAACACTCTAATGCATTACTAAGGATCTTCATTTTTTTTTGAAATTTCATGAATTTTAGAAGTTCCCATTATGAGGGGTATAGCCTAATAGGGAAATTTGGATTAATGGGTCATTGCAGATTTGGTCATAGTTGAGCGTATTTTTCTACCTAGCGGTAGAGGCTTATAGATTTGACATCCTATTCATAAGGATTTTCATAAGGTCAAGTTGGGTATTATATTGAGGAATACCCCCAAATACATTTTGTTTCAAGTGTTGATATGTATGAAACAGAGTGGAAAAGGATTGTGACAAGGGGTAACCAATAGAAGTAGTCATAATTGGTTAGGATACAGCCACATATTATAGGGATTACAAAGGTATATAAGTGGATCTAAGGGATTGTGAGGGAGATACTTATTGAGTAGTCTATTTGACTTAAGGGAACTTATCGTAAAGGTTGAGTTTGGGAATTTGAATCTATGCTAGTTTGGATGGGTGGGAGAGTTGCAGGGATTGAAATCACTAAGTTTTGAGGTGACATGGTAGGAGGTGGAATAAATGTAAGTTGAGGTGTGTTAATTTTCTAGGCTTGGGTGTTAGTCAGAGATGGACCACTAAATATTATTGGAGGTGGATTATTCAAAGTTTTCAATGTGTTAGTATTAAAACCTATTGGGGGAGGATTTTTGAGGGAGGAAACCATGGCTATAGTGAGCCCTTTAGGTCCTTCTAGGGGCATGCCAAAAACATTCTTGGAAGACTGTGTATGAGGGGAAGTTGAATATATATGTCTCATATGCTAAGGTAATAGTTAAGAGAAATTATATTAATATCCAATATGATAGCAAATTTAGGATCTTCCTAAGTATAAGACTAGGGAATACCCTTTTCCATAGACTCGGGAGATGTAGGAGGACTCAGGGTGTTCTCCATTAACAAGGGTGAGATTAGGGATTCACTTTGTTTTACAAACTATTATTGCATTAAAACCATGTATCATCAAAAATAAATCTAAAATATAAAATGCAAAATCACACAATAGTCTTTTGATTATCTCATTTTAGTGGAAACGAGCACACACACTACCAAATGTACTTAAAATATTTTTCTTTTTAAGAAAATAACTTTAGAGTGTGGTAAGGAAGAGGGTTAATGAGGGTACTAAGAAATGGTAATCTAAATATGGTTTTGGGTTTTTTTTAAGGATGGGAACTTTTATATACATGAAGTTATATTGAGGCCTAATTCCATGTTAGAAGAAAGTACGTAGCTTGGTATTGGGGCCTACCCCCTCACTTCACACACCATAATGATAAGGGTGTTGGGTGCTTAGCCTTTATACTTCTTACCCAAATTTTTATACCCAAATAGTAAAAAAATTTGGTTTTCACCTTGGTGATGAAATCTAAGTGGGTCCACTTTAAGTAGGAAAATGTTTCAGTGTTTATTTTATGATTATGTGGTTTTGGTTGTGTGTGAGAAAATGAGATTACTATTATATATTGATCTACCCATATTAGTTTATGTGAATTATTTAAGCACACAAAGGATGAATGTAATTATTTTTAAACCTTTAAAAGGAAAAGTAAGATTTTTTGGATTTTTATTTTTTGAATGAAAGTAAACAACCAGGAAAGATGCAACTAGTGAATAATTTCACAGTGAAAGCAATAATAACAATGAGACCTTATGGGTCCCACCAGGTTTTCCAGAATGTTTTAGAATTATTTTGATTCATTTTATTAATTAAATTAAGTTACTAAAAATAGAAATGATACAATTTTTAAAGAAGAATACCTATGATGGGGGTGTGCACTGTTGATCCATCAAGGCAAGAGCTCTTTTTTGGTTAGGAAGGACTACCTGCGCAACAAAGATAACTTGGACAAGATTGATTAATAAAATAGATGGGTGGAGTGCCTGATACAAGATTAATTCTAAGAAGTGGCACACTTCCTTATAGGGATGTTAGTCCATTATTTTTATGCAATCAAATGAATAATATAATAATATAATTTATAATGAAACATGTGATAAGTTTATGAAACTAAAATGAAACAAGTAAATCTATTGCATATATATTATTAAAACATTGATTATAATATTCTATGGCTAAGTCCTATTATTCTTGGATTGATTCTTGTTGCTCAGTGATGGCTTATAGAGTTAGGGAAAAAATAATTGCACAAAGTCCTAACTCAAAAGAGATGTCACTTTGATCAGTTAATAAGGGATGAGGAACTATGGGTAAGTTGTGAATTGAAACCACATCATGTATAACACTAGGCAAGGTCATATATAGATAGAAATTCATGATTTCAAGGCTTAAAATAATAAATTGGAAACATTTAATATTAATAATATAGTCTTAGGTTTTAGATAGAAATAAAATCATAGGGATCAATGCTAATTGTCTTAGAATTGGTATCGATCAGGTACTCAATGTCGATCTAGAAAGAATCATGGTTGATATTTTCAGTGGGTGTTGAAAGACTCAGGATGGGACCTAAAAAGGGCTTTAAAAAATCCAAAAGGCTTAAAAATTTATCACTAATTTATCTAAATAAAATTATGATAGAAAACATAATAGAAAGGAATAATACAACAATCTAAAACCAATCAAATACATAACATACTTATCTCTACAAAAGCTTTCATGCTACAAAAAAATACCTCATTAAAAGGGATATGTTTGGCTTTGGGCAGAGTGTGGACAAATTGGAACTGGGATGGCATTAATCCATAGTGTTCCAGGGGACATTTTTAGCAGTTTGGTGTCAAAAAATTAGGATCAATAACCTGATGTTGGCCTGGCTATAAATTGACATCGATCCTAACAAGATCGGTGATGATCATGAGAAATGTTAATGATTTTTTCTAACTTTAAGTTGTTGGTTCCAACAACTCAAGATCTTGGATAAAAACTTAGTTCAATTTTTTTTAATGGGGCTTGGTATTGGGAATTTATTAGGAAGGTTAAAACAACTTACCCTTAATAGGATTGGAGAGATTTAACTATGATTTAGGGGTGGTTAACTAGTTATCTAGGTAAAATGACAATTAATTAGATTATTTACACAATGTTAGATGGTAAATAATAAAATTAAATTAACCAACATAAAATGGTAGGGAAGGGGTAAGACACAATTATTCATAATAAAATGGTGTAAATTTATAGTGTTTATAGTTGGACACCATGTGCCTAAATTTTTTAAGGCTTCTCATGACTACAAGCACATGAATTTCTACATAAGTATACCTCTATTCATATCCATCCAATGCTTGGCTAAAGAAATATATGGGTTACTCAAGGCCCTCATTATTGTTTTGCATCAACATGGAATATATGGTGTCATTAGTTGAGAAGGCATACAAAAAGAAGTCTTTGGAGAAATTAGGGTTGAGGAGAGTGGGTGCTTGAGATATAGCCTATTTAATGGCTTCAAAACTTCTATTTCCTTCCCTATTCCATGTGAAGTCCTTATGTTTTTTTAGCATATAATTTATAGGTCTAACAAACTCAAAAAACTTAGTAATGAACCTTCTAATGAAATTTATCTTACGTAAAAAACTCTGTAATCCCTTCTTGTGCTTAAGCAATGATAAGGCTAGGATTTCACTTACCCTCTTAGGGTCTATAGATATGCCTTCCTTAGACATAATGTGTCCTAAATGTTTGCCCTTATGGAATATAAAAAATCACTTTTGGGGGTTCAAAGAGACCCCATACTACTTGTACCTATAAAATATCAACCTTAGATGTGTCAAGTGATCTTTCACATGCTTTGAGAAGACTATAATGTCATCAAGATATATGAAAACCATATTATTGATGAGTAATTTTAAGGATACATCCATTTCCCTTTGAATGGGGGCCCCTACATTGGATAGCCCAAAGGGCATCTTCTTGTAATCATAAGTACCCCACTTAGTTGTGAAGGTAGTCTTGTCTTGGCCCTATTCCTTCACCAACACCTTATTATACCCTGAGTATCCATCAAGCAAGGAGAAACATTATGAACCTACAACCTTTTGGAGAATTTGATCCATGGATGTAAAGGGGTAGTGGTCTCTCAATGACACCCTATTAAGATCTCTAAATTCCACACATAACCTTATCTCCCCATTATTTTTCCTTACAAGTACAAGGTTATCCACCCATGAAGAGTGTTTGATGGGGAACATAATGTTGGATTAAATCAATTTAGTTAACTCTTTTTTCATTAGGAGTTAAATCTTAGGGTTGACCAGTATTTAATTCTACCTCATAGGTTTGGCACTTGATTCCAATTTTATAGTATGTTAAGTTAAACTAGGTTCAAAACCTTTCAAGTCATTTTATTCCCAATAAAATATGTCTACAAATTCTTTACATATATTTATGAAGGAAATATTCTCTTCTCTAGTGTTTACCTTGCCTAGTTTGAGAAGCCTATCTTTGAAAATGGTGACCTTCTCATAGTGATCTTCCTTGGTTGACATGCTAACCTTGTCTTTTCTCAATTGATAATATTAATTGAAGATGTTTTAAATAGTCACTAACCCCTTAGGAAGTTTATTTGTCTTCAATTGAATAATCTAGTCATGATATTATTATTGAAGTCTACCTTGGTTGCTTGAGTATAATTCTGCCTCTTGTTATAAGAAACATCTTATCTACCTATCACTATCAGAGACTTGCTAGCTAACTTTATTATCAGGCACTTAGGTTCTCTAAACTACCTTGATTTATGACTGATCCTTCAAGCTCTTGAATTCACTTGGGATGTCATATTGTGCTCTTATTTCTCCCAACATGTTTGCATGTTGATTACCTTCTCTTGGGATTGAGAAAATGTCAAAGGCCTCAAAGTATTCTATGAGTTTCAAAAATTTATATTTTTATGACTTTAGTAGTGGATTTTTGAATAAATTTTTCACTCTCACATGATGTAATACCAATTCACTATCTCCCATAACTTGAAACAATATTATACTTCTTTTCCTTGACCATTACATCCCATGAATGAGGGCCTCATATTCTAATATGTTACACATGCAACTAAATTTGAATCTTATGGTAGAAAGGTATATTTGATTAGATGGATATGTTAGAAGTAAAATCATGGGGGGGGGTGTGAATTAGTGATCCTAGATATTTCAATTTCAATTCCAATCCTTTCAAATTATTAAATAACTAACATAGATCAACTTTATCAAGCAACATTGATAAGAGATCTCATTCATTTAGTTCATACACAAGATCAAACATATAACACATAATTCCTGTGGGAAATCCTCATAGGGAATAAAACCCACTCTTAAGCCTACAACACATAGACCATTGTCTTATAATAAATTACAAACAAAAGACTGGTCAACTCCTTTATACCATAAAACCTTGATCAAATCCTCCTAACTAAAGACCTTTAGTGAAACACCTATTTCACAAGGAGAAACTGTCCCTAAAGAAGATCAAGTTCTTTAGACCCTCCTTTAAAGTGAATGCCTCCACCTTGAAACTAATGTGTTTAACACCTATGATGGATCTATAATTATATAAACCTTTCACAAACTCTCTCTCTCTCTCTCTCTATCTCATTTAGGCATCTTACATAATGCCACAATCTCTCTCCTTCACTCAATATCTCAATGCATCCAAAACCACATTTTGGATCACTCTACACTTTGCTCATCCTCAAACTACAAGAGAAATATTATATCATCATAAACATGACCTTCAATTCAAAAACTAAGTCAAAAAACTGATCTACTCATCAACTCATCAAATAATCACACTACATGTCCTCTCTTCTTTGCTTCAATGCATACTCCACACATACAAGCCTTGTACAAGTCTTTTTCAAGTCTTAAAGATATATTTTTCACAAGCATATAAACCATCACATTTGGTTTCAATATTTATATAAAAATAATTAACTATCAATATCTTTCTCGGCCATTAAGCATGCCTTAACCCTTAAGACATCTTACATGGGTCGCAGTTAAGAACAATACACTTTCAAATAGGCCTAAGCCACCTTTTAGGTCCTATGAAGACCCATTCACCTATTTGATACTTCTTTAAGAAAAATAATAACACGTGAATATTTCCAAATACATGGACTCAATCCACATGACCCCTTTGACAACCTCAAATGATCATAGTCACTAATACATTCTTCTACTAGAGCACAATTTGCTTAAACAACATTTTGTGCACATAATAGCCATGAATGAACACATAATCAACTTATTAAGCATTATTCATACTCAATATATATCTATCATACATCCAAAATCCATACAAATGATCTTCATGGATTCTAAAATGCTCTCTATATCTAAGTCATCATGAAACATCAAAATAACATCAACAGAAGCTCAATTATCCTTCTCAAGTCACTTGCAGAACATATGTGAAAACACAATCAACTTTAAACATTCATAAATTTAAATATACACACTTTCATATATTTAAATCTATATTTACAAATACATCTTGGAGTATTGTAAATTTTTTCTTTCTACATCATGAGCAAATTTGTCTTGTATCAAAATTTATAGAAAAAATACAAAGCATTAATTTTTCCTTTGTTAAATTCAAATATTCAAATGCAAATGGTTATAGCTAAACCTCAATAACTATGTTATCATCTCATGATCTCACATATTTATATTATAAGTTCACTATCAATATTATTTTAACTTTAATGCATAGTGTGCCAATGCCTAAATGTTAAACTTTGAACATTTGACCTCATCTCGTGCAATCTGGTAACTTTGACTCAACGTGCACCATCGATCTCTATAGATTAGCCAATTATTAATCATGTAACACACACCATTTGATCAATATATATGAACATATTCTCACCATTAGATCCTTATCCTTTAAATTTTCTTACCATTAAACCTTGAACACATGTCCTCATCTCACTACTTCTTAACATCTTAGAATGTACATGTTTCATTGATCCTTTTGTAAGGAGTTCGATCTTTAACTTCATTAACCAATGAAAAATTTGACATCTTTGACTTCATGTGCACAATATATATTCACTATAAAACTTTCCATGAGCCATTAGATATCCATTTGATCTGGATCTTTAACATTGTGCAGGATAGACTAAGCATGGGGACCTTTACAAACTATCTATAAGGTCAACTTTGTACCTTCATATCTTTTACTTTGCTCAAGCATAAGTTATATAAATTGGATGATATGATCTCCTCACATAGGATAATAAAAACATATAAAAATATGATATTGAAACCCTCACATTTTTGATAAATAATGATATTAAAATTATTCTTCAGATTTATTTGTTCACAAAGCCAACTATGCAAGAATTATCTAGAAAGACCAACTTTGCACATGCATAGCCTTTATCGTGCTTCAAAAATTGACCTAAAATTTAGAAAAAATAATGTAGGAAAGAAATTAATAAACACATAAGATCACCTTCTCTTTAAATTTCCACATGTGCAAGATATGCCACCACTAAACTACTTACTCGACTCTTTCATGCCTCATGCAAATTTGGTTAAGTATGAGAAAACACTATCAAACTACCTGGGAGACCAACTTTGCACTTGCATATATTTTGTTTAGATTATTCACATGACATAAAATTTATCACATAGATACTAGGGACTAATATGATCATAAATATATGACTAAGCCCCTTGACTCATCCACATGTTGGTGATGTCAACAAACAACCTACTCAAATTTTCTGCCACTAGACACAAAATGTCTAGATGAAAACAATGATCAACCAAATGAAATAAACTCATGAACACAAGAAATAAAATAATATAAAACCACTTATAGTACCCCTTTCATATGATCAACACTCCATACTCATCCCTTAACATTTCTAGCCATGTCAAAACTGAAGATTAACCAAGCCACCTTCAAGCATACTAGGAAAAGCATATTACACACTTTATCATTATCAATTAGACTATCAAGACACTTCATAATCTTACTTGGACACCTCCATGACATCACCATGAAATAATTTATAACTCTCCAATAGTCTCTCCCTTTGTCATTGATGTCAACACCCATCCATAGACAACTCACATTTCTTCTCTCTCTTCAAGCACTCTCATAAATAAGAACTTTTTCTCCCTTTAACACAATGAAAAGTGGGCACCAAATAATCTTTAGGACCTAAAAATACTACAATAAAGAGTAGACCATCTTATAAATATAATAAAAACTCCCCGTTACATTAAGCCTACCTCTTCTTGCCTTGACAACTTCCTCTTAGTCCATGCAAACACACTCTTCAACCAAGCACTGCAACCAATGAAGAAAGAAAAAACAACACTAAAATATGGTGTAAATCACTAATAAACATTTGAGAGGGACTCTCCTTAATATTTATGAGTAATTACACCTCTTGAACATCTTTAGATCTCCACACACCATGAAGAACTACCATATAGGCTTACTAGCCTTCTACATCAAACCATGTCAAGGATCACCAAAAAAACTTCATGCCACTCACTAAATAGGAAACATGCACTAAGCCAACCAAATAACTCACCTTTAAATACTCATACCTTTTTATTTTGGAGAAACTAATAAAAAACATCTCCAAAATAATTTTAAAAAACATCAAATCTTCATACTAGGCTTGTCTAAACTCCTTGTAGCCCTACCTAGAACTTGCATAGCTCACAAATTTGAGTAGACACATCATCAAGACCTAAAAATTCATATCTGGAGCACTTTAATATGCCCCATGAATCACAGAAATTTTCAATACTTAGCTCAACCTCTGAAACATACTTTCTTCATAACTCAACTTGCCAATTACGTCTCCATCTTTACAACAACATGAATAATTTGGAAACCATAAACCTTTAAATATATGTGAAGCTTGATTTGAAAACCCATTTGGCCCATTAAATATATTAATAATCATTAAACCTCAAATCATAAGGCAAACCATGTTTCTAGTAGATCTCAAAACCCTAGAATCTCAAAACAAATAGAGTCAACAAACCTCCTTCTGGTCAATGTCCACCTCTAAAACTTATTGTACACTTGGAGAAAGCCATTACACACTTATAAAAAAAGATTTAAGATTCCAAATATTTAGGAACCCATACATCCTATAACCCATTTTAGCATCTACATACTCTTAAGCACAAACTAGGAAACTTGAGAGCGAACAAAAATCTCCAATTTGACTTCAACATACCTTTAGATCACAAAAAGACCTAGAACATGATAAAATAAGGTCAACATACCTTTCTATGTAAAAATATCATCTTCAAAAATCACAAATCCTCTTTTTTCCACTTGAAAACCTTCAATATGACCCTATAGACTAATCATATATAGATATGACATTAGTTTGACATTACCACAACATATCTTCCACCTATATAGACCTGTTCTAGCTGAAAACACACATCTCTATCCTTCTAGGACTATTTTAAGAACACCACAACAATACTTGATTTTCTATATAAAGGAGTCTCTTAAGAAACATAGATAGAGACATCCTTTACACCACAATAATCTACAATAAAGTGAAGCTAGGAGTGGCCCACATCTCTTTAGTAACCATTGGAATCCTCTTATTAGGACTATTTTAGATAATATAGACTTATCAATAGTCCAAATTTTCAAAAAGTATCAAAAATAAATTGGACTATATCAAGATTAAGTTAGATTTATTACAAATAAATCACATCTGTCTAATGTATTTGTGATAAGTCCAAATTGTTTAAAATGATCATAAATAGTTAGTAGTTAAAAAACATCATAAATAAATTAGAATTAATCAATAATTACTTGGACTTATTACAAATAAATCACATCTATATTATATATTTACATTAAGTCCAAATTATGAAACCATTCAAACTGGGTCACAGACCATACATTTACAGATAATAGGACTTGGAAATTTATTTCTTAAGGAAAAATAATGCATATATCAATCAAGCACTCGGGCGATATGTGATTTAAAACACTTGACATGATTGGGATACCATATCTCATTATTTTATTGGATCATGAACCATCTATTTAATTTGAATTGGGTGATGTCCTCGTGACTCTCAAGGTTTATCTTGTACTTATGTACATGCCATGTGTCAATCATGAGTGTTCTATTATTATATTATTAATATAATATACCATATATTCAAGTTACCAAGATTGTGATGCATGTTACAATATCAAGTGCTTGCATTGTTCAAGAATTTTATTTGGAATGGTCATCCTTTTACATAATTAAGTCACTGAGACTGTGTCATGTGGCACAATATCAAGTTCTTTTATGAAGTGTAATTTGAAAAATTGAAAAGCCAAATAACATTTATTGATATGAAAATTCTAAAGAATAAATCTTGAATCACAAGTGGGGCATTTCAAGGTGCAAACCTTGAAGACCTTTTCACATACACAGGAATGATGAAGTGTATTTTTAAAAACACAAAAGTTGAAGTGTAAATTCTCAAATGTGAAAATTATGAAGACCATTTTCCAAAGACCATTTTGAAGGATGCAAAATGTGAAGTTTGATTTGAGAAACCAAAAAATTGGAGAGGTTTTCATGATTTGTAAAATGTGATCTAGCTATTTGGAATACACAAAAGCCAAAAACCATTTTGAATCACAAAAATATGAAGTGGACATTTCAATAGTCAAATACTATTAAATAGATGCACAATTACCAAAATACCGAATTGTCATAGTAGAAAATATAAAACTCAAATGCCGAAGTGTATTTTCCAAGACCCAAAATGTGATTTGCCACTAGAAATAAATATAAATAAAAACAATAAAACATTATACATTCTCAAAAAATAGACTAAATTTTGAAAAACAAATTCATATTTCTCATTCCAAAATTAAGGAAACACCATTTCAAATTTTCCTATCCTTTTATCATTATTTTTGTTAGTGTCTAGTGGGATGATGCATTCAAATAGTCTATTACAATGTCTTTCAAAAAATTAGTGAGAATAAGTGTATGATCTCTCCAATTTTTATTTAATTTCCAAGTGTAGATGATATTATATATGAGTATGGATGGTAAAGATGTGCTAGTTGTGTTTGGCTTCCATTTCTTGTCCAAGCAGCCTGAATAAATTTATGCTTCTTCTACTTCTTTTTTATTTGCATGAACTGGGATGAACCAAGATACATTGACCCTTCATTCTATATCCACATTTATTTGTAGTATCTAATTTTTCATTTATCTCTATCAACCCATACTATGTAGTCCACTACTATAGAATCATCAGGTCTGACAAATTACATATCTCTGATTTGCACATCTTAGACTAGATTAAATGTAATTTTTGTTCTTTTGCTTCTTGGACCAACATATGTATTTGTAGATGCCAGTCCAAAATCAAGGGTCCTATCATGAACCATTTTTTGAAAATATCTATGCAGGGGTATGTCATGATGATTTCTAGGCCAAAAATCTCATGTGCACTCAACTTCAGAAAGAAACATGTCTTCTTTCATTATGTTGTGGTTGTTTTGGAAGTAATATGCTAGATCCTTCCACTTAATATTTTTGGTCAAACCAAATTCATTGAATTGTTGTATATACTTATTCAAGTTATATTTAATTTCTTTTTCACTTTTGTTTCTACTTCTATTTGAGTCTTTTACAATAATGGAATCTTAAGACATTTTTCTATTTTTCAAGTCTTTGAAATATATTTTTGTCGGATTATCTTCTGGAACATTTATCTCATCATTCTCTTTTGTTCCTCATAATGTAATTGGGGGGGGGGGGACCAATTTATATCTATTTATAGTTTTTACAATGCATAATGGGTTGACCTTGCTCCATGCATATAAGAAAGTATTGAACTTTTGTCAAGCCTACTATTTTGTTTCTTCCCTTCAACTGGTAAATATTAACATACTCTTTGAAATACACTACCTCTTTAATCAAATATGGCATGAATTTTCTTGTATTTTCACACATCCTATAAATGTCCATCATCTCTACCACACTCCAAACATCTTTCCTCTTTATACATTTAGATAGGTTTCCAAATGTGTTGTCAATGTCCTCATGGGTATGTCTTATAGGGATAAATCTGACCTTGACATTGAGTAAAACACCTTTGTAGACAAGGAGAGATAAATATTTCAACACATACCTGTACAAAAAAACATGATTTTATGAGTTTATAAATGTAATATTAGTTCCATATAAAGTTTGACATTTTTAAAATATAATTATATATGGAATTACTTGTTTTTATTGTCCCAAAAATATTTATCTTGTTGAAGGTATAGCTTGGAAGGAAGTTTCTTGAAGGAACCAATTGATTATGTTTATTCTTTGTATTTCTTGCATTTAGGTAAGTAGTTGTTAGACAAAAGTGCATCATACAATGGATATTTTGAAGATCTAGGTTTATATAACAAATATTCATAAGTATCAAGCATTGTTGTTTCCATATCCCTGAAGCACTTGTTCAATGAGGTGATAGTAAATTTAGACCCTCTAAGATTGTATGGTAAAAAGATGCCCATATCCACTTGCACCATGACCATGTGTTATAATCCTTGCCATTGACAACTCTAATATTCTATCACTAGCTACTTTGCTTTTTGTCACTATCCTTGGAAAAAATGTTTTTTTACATTCCACCTTGTCATAAATTATACTAAGGCATTATTTAGGGTATTTATCTGACATTCATTTATGTGTGTAAAGCATTTACCTTGTAGAAAGTATTTGATTTGAGTGAACTATAAATTCTTGATTGATATGCTCTTCTTGATCTCTAGAGGGGGACCCAGATCATTTTTGTTGAGTCAACAAGATGTATGTTTTCACCTAGCAAAATCATCAGACGTGGAAATGGTCACATCATGAAAATTAGTTCTCCACATGTTATTAAATTTTTGCTAGGATATTGGCTCATATTGCATATTTTCTATTTATGCATTGATGTGGCATTTCATAAATTCTTGAGTGAAATATGATAGAAGATGGATAACATTTTCTCATGATCCATCTATATCTACCTAGGATTTAGTCATGGAGAAACATCTACAAAATCATCCACCAATTGGTCCAACAAATCTTTAGCTACCATTTACTTCTTTTGTGGATTTTGTCAAAATCTCCTTACATGGAATGCATTTCATTCCCCATTTTTTTGATAATTTTAAATGTCAAAAAAACTACTTCTCTTCAATACATATATTTTAATCCAAGATTCCAAATAGATCTCTATACCCTAAAAATCAATGCTATTTTTTTTTCTTAAACAAACTGGCAGAAAGGGCATCCAAGACATGTTGCCTCTTATCTATTGTGGTGGAATGAAGAAACTTCATATTTTTAGATTTTAGATTCTCAAATGACAATCCTGGCTGAAAACATTTTTTTGTGTAACATTTATTTGTATACATTATTAAAATATCACTATCTATGCTTTCATCAAACTCCACTTATTTGAGCGAAGTGTTTGGCTAATTTTTTTTAGCCTGAGCATTTGTAGGCATGCATTAATTTTTTTAGATGCTTTTACACTAGGAATGTCAAGAAAGGAGTGACTTCATTATCCACCACATCCCAAATGTTTCCAATTTATTTCTCCTTTGGTGTCATGTATGGCAAATTTATTGCTCTACAAGTCTCAGTCTCCACTATTTTTTGGAAGGCCATCTAATGATAGATGTTTTAGTTACCTTTGTACTATAAGTATCATAATATTTTATAACTTGCCTTGTGTAAATTACCAATTCATTTTCTAACATTATGATAGGAATGCAACCAAAAATATCCCCTGGTTGTGAAAATTTAACATAACCAAAAGCAATTTTTTCATCATTTGCAAGAGTTGTAAATTTATGTAACAATTTTACCCTTTTCCAAGGAAATTTTTTTCGTAGGCTTTGAAATGTGTCATTGATATATTGAACAAATGAATCAAATCAAGGTTTTATTGTTGTAATGTTTATATATGCAGAACTAAACTCAAATTATTTTGTCTTTGTTCCATGTCATTGTCTATTGAAAACTTGTTTATGATGTGTTGCATCATTCTTGTACTCTATATAGTAAAACTATCAACTACATCCCCCAAATATCCACAGAATCTACAAGAAATGGAAGTGGTAGACTCAGATCAAAAGCTTTAGTCACATTAAAAATTACATATTCAATAGTTATTTCCTCATTCTGGCATGTGGAAGTGAGATTTATGGGTTCCATAGATTCAACATCTGGCCCTGTCACTTTGTGTATTCTTCCTTCACTAATGACCTTACCATTATTTATGAGAGAAACATAGTCTCCACAATATAAATCCATTGGTGTATGGTTTTTTAGATTGTACATTTATAAAATACATGAGAAGAGTTGTTAATTAGGTTGTTTATAAAATTAGTTCAATTTATTAAATCTATATTTATACTAGAACATAAGCATGGAGATATATTAAAACCTAAAAATGTCAAAAAGGTAATGTATAATATTTTTTCAACAACATGGTTTATGTCAATCCAAAAAAATAATAGATTTTAATATCATATACTACATACTTCAATTATTGCTTCATCCTACTTTTAAGGAATCTTTTAGGAGATACATTTCAAACATGCATCAGAGAAGAATCGCCACGTAGATAAAAATAACTAATCAAGTCAATATTCAACCATGTATTTTATTACAATACATAATGATAATTAATAATGGGGGTTTTGAGCAAAATTATGGAAGATGATTAGATTCTTATATTTTGGGATCCTGTATTTGATTTGAACCTCTGTTGTGGACCCAAAATTTTGAAGGTATCATTTAGGAGATACCTTTAAAAAATGTGTATAGGTACCCTTAAAGGTTTAAAGGTAGTACTAGGTGATACCTTGATGGTCCTTGTAATAACTTCAAGGGTACCTATGAAATTAAGCTTAAGATTTATTTTTTAATAGTCAAGGACATGTGGCATGCACCCATGAACCCATGACATTTCAACATGAAACCATTGATAACATTCATTTTCATTTTGAACCTACCCTTTGGCCTTTCTGAAATGATCACTTTTGTCTCAGATCTCTTTACCTAACCAACCTACACTTTGAAATTTTTGTTATGGCCATGTTGGCTCAATAGAATTAACCTTTAACCTTTTTGAATTGTCCTTTGGATTTTTGAAATGGCCCTTTCCCCACTTAAACATACCCTTCAATACTTTTGTCCCAGACCATTCTATCCTATGAAGTAGACCATTTGGGGATTTTTTACCATGAAGTAGACCCTTCAAACCTTTATGTGGTTACCTTTCATGATAATGGGCATGGCCCTTTACCCTCTATAACCCACCCTTTGACCTTTTTCTAAATACCCTTTGGGATTTTTTTCATCACCACTTTACCCTTTGGGACTTTTATCTCAAGCCCTTTTCCCTCTAGGACTTATCCTTCAGGACATTATCATGGGCCTTTATCCTATGAAGTAGACCCTTCATGACTTTTATCACGGGCAATTTTATGTAAAAGTAGATCCTTTATATTATTGCTCAATGAAAATGATCCTTTAGAATTTTTTAAATGACCCTTTGGGATAATTACCTCAGACATTTTATCTAAAATAATTTTCTCAATGATATTGCTAAATGGTGGGCTTTTTGTTGTGGGTTTTTTGTAAAAGATCAGTCCCTAGCATAAACTTGAATACCTTACTACCAAGAAAAATATTGCACCTTTGCCACACTTAGCCAAATAAATTTAAAGTGTCTTCTAATGATATGTACTAAAGACCCCTACCAACTTGAACTAAATTTTTTTGAATTATACATGAATATACAAGCAAGGTCAACATTGGGCATTTATTTTTCATGAATTGATATTCAATATAAAATCTTATTTATTTGATATGCAACCATTGGAAGCCTTCATTTATTTCAATAAAACTTACATTTGAATTTTCCTACTATCTTACAAGGACAAAGAACCCTAGATACTATCTCAAAGAGCATTGCGAGTAAAATGCTAGGGTCGAGTGGGTCATATAACATACATAACACCTAGAAGGAAAATATAAATAACAAAGAGTGTATACTTCAATGGGATCTTCATCCAGGACATTTAGGGGATCAATTCTACCATCACCATACTCAATCAAGGACTCCATAGAGTTCATAGATATAGTGTTTGATTATACCATATTCAAAAATAGGTACACCAACTATTCAAAGATATGGGACATAGTGGATTTGATGGGTGTATTTTTATTAGAGGATGAGATGAAACTCATTGATAGAATATTTTATATGAGGAATCCTAGGAATCCAATAGGGAGTCCCATAGTTGAATCATCACAAGTCTTGCCTACTGCACCTCCACATTTAGAACCAATAGAGGGAGAGGTTGTGATAATTAAGGACATTAAGGATGTATCTGATGAATACGTTGAACTAGAAATAGCTAAGGCTATGATCCTTCAAGTAGAGCCTATAGCACTGAGTTACTTAGGTACTCATCCTTTCATGAGTATTCCTTTATCTTCTATTCCCATTTTTGTATGAGTTTCTATTTCTTCTATGTTGAGGACACCCGAGGTGAAAGTGCCTACTTCCACCTCTGTTCATCCCTTTGCCCCTACCACATTCACTTAGTTACCTCTTATCACCCCTAAGGTGGAAAAATATGTTGATGCCACTACCATGTTCATTCCATAATCCACACCTATCCTACTCATCATACCTACCTCATTTGTCCCTTCTAGCACCTCCACCATCAGAACTTTAAATAAGAAGGTGTCTAAAAAGGTATAAACTACATTAGCCATTCCATAATTTCATGTTGAATCCACTCAAATTTACCTTCCCATACCATCCTCCATCTCCATAGAGAAACTATTGTGATAAGTTATAGCAAGGAAAGGAAGCCCAAGCCTCACTTTATTATAGTCCATCCACTCCCTTGATTTGGAGGAGTGGATTGGTCCAAGATTATTTGGCCTTACTACCTGACATCCTTTTCAAGGTTTAGAAAAAATATAAGGTTTAGGAGGAGGCAGAGAAAGAGGTTGTGGTTAAAACATTAGATGTATCTCAATTAGATATTCCTCCATGGGTGGTGGACTTGAGAAACAAGGCAACCCAAATGCATAGCTTCAAGATCATCAAGCTTCCCTCTCTCTCCACTCTATTTAACCGCCAATCTAGGAGTATACAAATAGTGAAGAAGAGTAAGTTGGAGGATGACAAGGGAAAAAAAATAATTCTATAAGAAAGACACAAAGTATTCTCCCTCACTAAGAGGTGGAATAGACAACCCAAATAGTCTCCTTACATTGAAAATCTTGTAAACCTGGTCCAAGCCCATAAGGATGTTATAATAGCTATCCATGAGGGAATATAGATGGCTAGACAGGAAATTCAAGTTGAAGTTTAGGAACTTGAGGCTGAGGTAGAACAATTAAGGGAGCAAGTGAATATTCTGCATATCCCTACAGGCATAGAAGATGAGGTACAAGAAGTAAATTTTCAATGCTACAACTCTTTAGAGGTAATGGAATTCATGAAGGCTAAAATAACCCCTCATGTAAATAATTCAAACCAATTGTATAATTCATTAAGAGATGACATCACTAAGTTTAAAATGCTAGTTGCATATATAGGAAACTCTTTATTTAGTCATCTATATTTATTGACAACACTAGAGGCATTGAATGCCTTGAACTTGGTTTTCATAAGATAGGTGGAAGCATGAGAATGGTTACAAGCAGTTGGGGATTTAATCCATAGATATTAGGTGCATGAAGCCCAAATCCTCCAAATTTTTCATGATTTGAAGCTATAAAAAGTTAATGACGCCACATGTAAATTGATCAATAGGATCAATTTTTATAAACTCATTCAAGAAGCGACGACTAATTTCAAGCAGAGTTTGTAAGGCTTAGCACTAGAAGAGATAGAATTTGAGTTAAGTGTAGCCAGAAATAAAATCATGGAGGTCAATATTTTTAAGAATAAGTTTTAGATGACTAAGGAAGAGCATGTAACACTCCTCAGACAAGTTAAGAGGATACATCAACCACCACTACTAAAATTAAACATCATACATTAGTAATATGACACATCATATAAAGTTTTTCAAGAGAATCAGGCTAAGAAAAAGTAGAAATATAGTGGTGCATTGAAATTTGTAATGTCTACAACTACCACACCAACTAAAGTATAGTAGCTATCCAGATGATTCATCCTTGATAGGCTAAGATTTTATGCATTTATAATTTTGTAGACTATGGACATAGTCATAGTTTTCTTATAGTTTAAACTTTTCATTGTAAATTTAACTTTATATATTGTGCACATGCACATGTTTCATAGTTTTGAAAAGGTTAACTTATCTAATTGATAACTATAGGACTACTCTTACACAGTTTTAACCATAATTAGAACTACATGTTCTAACTATCACATGTAATGACCTTGCATGAACTTAGAGGATGAGGAAACCCCTTCCCCAAGTGTATATAAAAAATTGCAATCCAACTTGGATTTTTATTAGAGAATTTTTGAATATAGGAGCAACATCAAGTTTAATCGTCAATGAAGTGTTTAAGTATTTTCTTTCCAATTTTTGTGCAATTAGTTGTAACTTTTTTGGTTGTATATTTTAATAATATTTAATGTGCAATAGCTGTGAATAGATTTTTGACTATCTTATTTGATGTACTAATTTGTATATGTGCAACAATTATTAAAATATTCTTAAATATATTGATTAGGATGATTAACTTCAAATTAATTTATATTTCTAAATGTATACTAGTGTTTTATTTGATGTAGTTTTTTATGTGTATGCTAAGCTACCTTAGATAATTCACTAGATTGAGCCATAATATCCTGAATAAGACTATATATTAGCTTCTCTAAAAGGAGCAACCTTTGTTTAAGGCCTGTCAATTTCTCACATTAGTATAGGGTTGTATGGGGATGAGTTGTAAGTTGTACTGATTAGACATAAATGATACATGATACAAAATTATAGTTGTGGGGAGGTAGGGGATGAGTTTTAAGTTGTACTGATTGGACATAAATGATACATGATATAAAATTATAGTTGTGGGGAGGTATGGGGTACATGTGGTTAACCTCTATGAAGGATTAGGGTTGTTAACCCCTATGTGTCATCCCCTAAAACTCATCCCCTATGATTAGAATTTTATTTTTCTTATGGTTAACCTTTGTGAAGGATTAGGGTTATTAACCCTTATGTGTCATCCCATACCACTCATCCCCTATGATTGGAATTTTCTTTCAAAGTATCTCCTAGGGGATTACCTTAAGGGCCTTGTAGTAATTTCAAAGGGTCTCTTCATAGATATCTTGAACATGAACACAATTGGAATTTTATTTCTAAGTAATTCCTAAGAGATACCTTGAACATACACATGATTGGTATTTTTATTTAAAGGTATCTCTTAATAGATACATTGAACATGCACATGATTGGAATTTTCTTACAAGATATCTCATAAGAGATACCTTGAACATGCACATGATTGGAATTTTATTTCAAGGTATCTCCTAGGAGATACCTCAAAAGGCCTTAGAATACTTCCATGTTGATTTCAAATGTACTTTCAAGGTATTTGATATAACCATGACACCTTTTTATTTGATAAGAACCCTGATGCACATGATTGAAATTTTCTTTTGAGATATCTCATAGGAAATACCTTGAACATGCACATGATAGGAATTTTATTTCAAGGTATCTCCTAGGAGATGTCTCAAAGGACCTTGGAATACCTTCCATGTTGATTAAAAATGTCTTTGCAAAGGATTTGATATAACCATGACAATTTTTTATTTGGCAAGAACATTGATGCACACTATTGGAATTTTCTTTTGAGATATCTCCTAGGAAATACCTTGAACATGCACATGATTAGAATTTTATTTCAAGGTATCTCCTAGGTGATACCTCAAAGGGCCTTGGAATACCTTCCATGTTGATTGCAAAGGTCCTTGAAAAGGATTTGATATAACCATGATAAATTTTTATTTGGAAAGAACTCTAATGCACACTATTGGAATTTTCTTTTGAGATAATTCCTAGGAGATACCTTGAAATGCACACGATTGGAATTTTATTTAAAGGTATATCCTAGGATATACATTGAAAAGACTTGGAATAACTTCCATATTGAGTTCTATGAGAACATCATAACAAGGTTTGGCACTCCTACTATTATTTTAGATAATGTTCTTGCTTTTATGGGTGCTAAGATAGATGATTTAGAAAATAGTGATGGTATGTTCTTGAGATATTCATATAACTATTACTCTCAAGATAATGGGTTGGATAAATATACTCACAAGAACCTGATCAGAATCATCAAGAGAACCTTGGAGCATAACCAAAGACCTTAGCACACCAAATTGAAGGGAAGCCAACTTGTCTATGAAAGGGAAGATAGGTTGTCCATCTCTCAAGAGATTCCTACCTTAGAGTTAGTACATCAACTAGAGTTGCTTGAGAACACTCCAATGGAAGTGATATTGATATAATTATTAGAGTTGTAATAAACTAGAGGTAAAGTTCATCAAGCCATGGAACATCACTAGGTACTAATGAAGAGGTCTTTTGACAAGAGGGAAACTCCAAGATCATTTCAAGAAGGTGACATAATATTGAAATGAGATGAAGATAAATCAAAACTAGGGATGCATAACAAATTTAATTCCATATGGAGTAGACCGTATGTCTTCACCAAGTGTAAGAAAATCAACTCCTTTCAGTTAGTAAGGATGAATGGAGAAGAACTACCTATCCCTATGAATGGGATACATTTAAAATCCTGATATTGAGAGCTGAAGGTCTCTTTTGTAAATATTAGGTTAGGTGTGTGTTTCCTTTCTTTTTGTGTTGTGTTCCAGTAAGTGCTCTTGAAGAACAACTGTGTCTTTACTTAGTTTCTTATCTTGTGTGTTGCTTCTTCTTTGTCTTTTCTATTTTTTGGTAGATTATAGAGGTAGTTTTTATGTTAAGCCTATATACTTATGAATCTATATCTTAATGGACAAGAATAGGCAATTGGTCATGACACAACAAGCATGACACCCTTGGGAAATCTCTAAAGATGTTGACCATTTTTCTCCACAAGCCAAAATGGATCAACCCCCTATAGTCATAATTTTATATAGGGTATTTTTATAATATCATAGGGTATGTTTCAGCTGATTCCTTATATCATTTGGTGTCTTAGGGGTCATTATATAATCATACATGCAAGTGGAAGGTTTTCATGGTGCTGAGCAGTTGCAAAAATAGGTCCAAAAAATCCTAAGTATACACTTAAGAAATATTTCAACTTTTGGCTAAGTTTTAGATCATTCAGAGTTCTCTCATAGAAATTAATCCACATATTGTCTAAAATAAAAGTACAAGGCATAATTCCCTTGAATAAATTGTTCCACTTTATTTGAATAAGTGTTGGAATTCTTTTGGGAAATTTATTTTAGGTTTTTGGCTTAGCATCGAGAATTGTTTCAAATATTTTGTCTAAAATAAAAGGCTCAAAAACACAAATTCTTGTGGACATTTTGTCTGTAATAAAATCCTAAAGGTCATTTTAGTTGAACAAAAGTCCAAATTTTTTTTTACAAAGGATCATTCTTTGAAAAAGTGGACCAAAAAGAATCCCAAAGGATATTTTTCAACAAAGTGTCTTATACAATTTTCCCAAAGGGTCATTTTTTGGGAAATTATCCCAAGATAGAGTCCTGAATGGTCATTTATTCAACAAAAGGCCCGATAGGATTTTTATAAAGGGTTATTTATTTTGGGACAGTGATGTAGACAAATTATTGAAGGGTCATTTCTTCAAGAAAGTGGTCCAAAACAAAAATTCCCAAAGGGTCACAAATGTCGTTTGAAAGCAAAAAGATTGAAGACAAAAGTTTCAACAAAAGGTACAAGGAAACAAATTCTTTCAAGAAAATTATCCAAGATAATTTTACTAAAGGAATAATTCTTTCATATAATTTTCTCTGAGGCAAAACACTAAGTACAAATTATTTTGGGGAAAGTGGCTAAGAAAAAATTATGAAGGCATGAATTATTTCAATCATTTTATCCATAAGAAATTATCCAAGAAAAGATAAGGTAGACTTAATTCATTTAATAAATTATCCCAAAATAATTTACCCAAGCATTTTATCTAATATAAAAGATCCACAAATAAATTAATTTAGAGAAAGTGGCTAAGACATAAAGCTCGTGACAAATGTCCATCAAAAGGTCTAAAAAAATAGCCTATAAAATTTGTGATCCATAGATTGATGGTTGCATAGACATCATTAATGTTCCCATGGGTGTCAATTGATGGATGCAATAATGCCAAATTAAATCCATGGAAAATTACTATTGAAGTTTAAATATCCTAGTGACAGTCATGCAGATGTCAAATATGTTCATACATACATATAATATGGTTTCATAGACATCAAATATAGTTGTGTAAATGCTAAATTTGAGGCCATGAATTAGCCATTTTTTTTCAAATAGTAGGTATAGTAAAATCCATTATTCCACATTCATCCATATAAAATATCCAGTGATGAGTGGTGATTGATGAGTTAATAGGCCTAGATAGATCAATGGGTTGCATTGAATCATGGATTTGAGATCAATAACATGCGAACAAGTCAAGGAGTTAACAAAAATTGAGTGAAAAATCATGATTAAAAAGAGGCACAAGCGTGTGAATCCTAGTAAAGGATCTATGGATCACTTTCATTCAGATTAAGTAGATCAACAGAGTGAGATGAGTTAAGAGATCAATGATCTGAGCCAATTTTTGATGAGCAACCAAATGAAGGTGAGCCCAAGTGACTTAGATGAATGTCGATAAACTAATTTTGATAAGGCAAGGTAAATAAAAGGCATGGATCTAAGTTCAAGCATGGTCTAGTTCATACCATAGATAACATTTTAAAGGGTACCATCAAGGTAAACATGTATAATTCAATGGTTTCATCTCTAGGAGCAATTACATGAAAGGGACCCTTCTCTCCACTATTTCACACCGTGACAAACTAGTGGAGCATAGTTAGCACTAGGATAAATCTCTAATAGATTGATTTGATTATTCTAATCAAATTAATGTTATAACCCATCTTAAAACAACTTGATCTTATCATTACAACCATTAGGAAAGATAAATGAGGGAATAATTTAACTGTATAACCACTTGAAGTGACCTAGATCAATCAAAAGGTTTGAAAGAGCATAATATATACAAGTAGCTATAACTATAATGAGGTATATCCTAGGATATACCTTGAACATGCACACAATTAGAATTTTCTTTCAAGGTATCTCCTAGGAAATACCTTGAAGGGATTTGGAATACCTTACATGTTGATTATAAAGTGTAGTCATATAAAATGCAAAATTTGGTAACTTGAGTATGACTAATGACACCTAATCCATAGGTCTATTTTACTTGCTCTCTTGACTCTTATAGGAATATTTTCATAGTTTTCCATTCATTTATAGCCTTCCATATGAAACCCTTATTGACCCAGACTTCTCTTTCCATGCTTGATCCATCCCCTCAGCTCTTGAATCCTCTAAACAATAGTGCCAAAACTTGGACTATAACACTAAAACTCAGGGTGTCCTATTTTTGGCACTATTGTCCAAGTGAAAATTTGGTTCAAATGGTCATATTATCCTAGTTCATGTTGGCCTAACATGAATTCATTTAACCCATGATCATTAAATCCCCTATAAAAGGCCATTCAAAGTCCATTTAGAAGGGTTGTCACTCATTTACGAGAGAGAAGCAAGAATACAAGAAAGACTACTCAAGCACTCTTCCCTAGTCTCTACATACAACCATCCAATAGTATCTCAATATTATTTAAACTTTTACACCAGTCCCTAGTCATTCCAAGTACACCTAGTTTCACATTTACTTGCATTTTCATCACACTATTACACTAAGCACTTTAATGGGAGAACCACATATAGCTTGATCCCTCTTTAGAGTATTGGTATGTAGGTACCATGCCCACACATAGGGTGTGAAGTACGTCTAGCGTATCCTTTAAAAACTAACCCCTTTTCCCTATTTTCCAAAGTTCTATTTAATTGCATAGAAGACACAAGCACAAAAAAAAATAGCTTTACAAGGGGTTTCATTGATAATGAGGATCTAAGATTTGGTATATAGGTTCACACAGATGCTAAAAACAAAACCTATAAAAATCATATCTCTATGAGCACTTTGGACAATAGTGGCAAGACTAGGAATACAACACCAGATAATAAGGTGTCTTATTTTTTATGATCCTATCCAATCAAGAAACAAAATCTAGATCTTAATTTATGATAGTGTCCCAGGCCCATTCTTCCAGTATCAAATTCTATCTCAGCCATACCAGCGTAGAATAAGCTAAGCCAAATTTTCTCTCACTCATCGCTATTTTTAGAAAAGGCAAAAATACAACTTGTTTAAATAAATTAGTGGCTTAATTATTACATATTATTTTACTAATTTAATCTACTTAGACCCATTTATTATTTAGAATTTAAACATCTAATTTACCAAAAATAATAAATCATTTGGTGAACCATATTTACTTTGAATTTTGCATAAAAACCCTAGAAACCCTAGGGTAAATTCTTAGCTAACTTTTCCCATAAATTTTTGAATTTTTACTTGAATATTAAAATCATAAATTCCTCTCAAATTTTAAAATTTTGTAGTAAATTTTAAAATAAATTTATTTCAAACCCTAGTTGCATATACTAGGTCCTAGTAATTTTTTAGTATTAATCCACTAATTTTTTGCTTGCATATATAAATTATAAATTTAATTCAAATTCTCAAATTCAATAGTAAATTTTCAAAAAAAAAAAAATTCAAACCCTAATTGCATCAACTAGCTCCTAGTAATTTTTCAATCATTTTCTAAATTTTTAGTTGCATATTAAAATAAAAAAATCACTTCAAATTTCATAAATTCATAGTATTTTAAAAAAATATTTTTGAAAAATCCCTAGTTGCATATACTAGCTCCTATTTGCTTCTTGGGGTATCACCTTACATCCATACTAAAATTTCAAAAATGTTGCTCATTTATTTACAAACTTTTTTTATATTTCTTGCAAATAATAAAGAAACCATAATGGGCCCTATCATGTACATGAATGATGAAGTCCATCATATTTTAGTATAAAGTTTCATCCTTTGCATTTCATGCTTAATTTTCATAATAAGGAATGATATTAAAACATTTATTGATAAAATTACATAATATTTAAATATTCCTTTTTCATACTCTCTATCTCTCATATGGAATAATTTTCAAGTTTATCATGCTAAACATGTTAGCAATATTATGTTACAAGTCAAATATTTTTATGCAGTCAGGCACAAAATCATGTTATCTATATTTTACTTTCTATTTGTCATATGGAAAATTCTCCAGATTTATGATACTAAACACATACAAAATGTTATATCACATATCAAAATTTTCTATGCATTCATGCACAATGTCACATTCTCTATCTCTTCCTTGTTATCTTGCCTGTGGATTATTCTTTATAAGTATATATTTTAAAAAATAATCACTAAAATTACATGCATTTCACTCTATGTTCATTCTTTCTACCACTAGTATAGAAACAATAATATATGAATAAAAAAACTACTAAAAACTGCATATAAATGACCAAACATGATCATGTGACCATTAGTAGTTTATTTTCAGTCATTTGTAATGTGACTAAATTGATGAGTAAACTGTTTTTAGTCATTTATTGGTTATTTTGATTGATCAATTTGGTATTATATTTAGTCATTTATTTTTGTAATCTAGTCACTTATTTAGTCATTTTTTATTCACTGATATATTTAGTCATTAATGTAGTCTTTGATATTTGTTAACTAGTCACTTATTTAGTCATTTTTGTTCACTAATTTTTTCCCATCGGTAGTGTGTTTAGTCATTAATTTTAATCATCATTTTGATCAATTTGGTAGTATATTTAGTCATTTTTATTCACTAATTTCACTGGTCATCATTGTATCTTGATCACATTTGTTACATTTTTAGGGAAATTTGGTTGCACCAACATATAATCGATGTAAGTGTAAATGCTCACTTCTTAAAAGAAGAATTTATAAAACCATCAATATAGATAAAAAATTATGATTATAGACACCCATTACAATATTTCACTTGTTACATTCTACAACTGGGGCTATCTTTTTGACTTCCATTGGATGCATAAGTAGTAGTAGTAGTAGTATAGATATTTTAAATATATCTATCTACAAAATGTGAAGAGATGTCAAATTTTATACTCCTATTTTAGATTTTTTACATACCATACTAATTAATACTCCATTAACTTATTCATTAATTTATAGCTGACAAGAGTATGAAAAAATTTAAGTCATAATATTAAGTACAAGAAAGGTAATTCCAATTAGGTTGCAGATTGCTTAAGTCACCTCCAATTAAGTAATATGATTACCCTAATATTAGGCACAAGAAAAGTATCTCCCATTACACTAAAAACTAATTATGTCACCTCTAATTGCATCACTAAAAATAGTCTTCAAATCCTGTGGCCATCAGACTTTTAAATGGCCCATGTTGTATGGCAGTGATCCTTAATTTTATTCACAAACCACATAAAATGCATAAATATTATTCTACTCAATATGTAGATCATGACTATGATGAATCCATGAATATTTCTCATGAATCAACATTTACAGCATTAGGTAATATAGCTTACTCTAATTTGAAACTCAAGATGAATTAATAATTGTTTGGGTATTAGATACAAGTGCCACCAAACATATGACATAATCATGAGACTTCAGAACATATGACATAGAACATATAAAAACATAATCAATCATTCATTTGTACATAATTAAACAACTATTAAGAAGGTAAAATACTAAAATTTTATTGATAAAAGGTGTTCTTACAATAGATACAAGATAGAAATATGGGTCTTTACTTTGAAAAATGTGTTAATACAAAGTGTGTTTCTCAGTGTTGTGACTAAGAAAACTGAGTTACAATGCCTTTTTTTGCTTATACAGATCTGAAATAGATAAAAAAAAAATACTGAGAATATCCCTAAACAACACATTCAAACTATTGCATAAAGTAGTGGCCCAAGTTGTCTAATAACTAGTACATAATAAACATCAACTATGTCATTTTTTTCAAATATTTTAGTGGCCACCATGTGAAGACCCCTTATTTTTATTTTAGATGGAAATATCCATATATTTTTTCTTTATAAGCAAAGGGTATGTTACTTATGACCTTTAAAATATTTACATTTGCATCTCTTGTTCCTTTTAATTTGACTCCATGTACAATAAATAGTAAGTGAATCTGCCCAATGCCCACAACAACACCATCAAATGGATCTAACACCTGGAATTTATCCCATTCTTGGAGTTTATCAATAAATGTCTAAAAAAACAAAAAAAAACACATTATATTGTAAAAATTGAGTGGAGTAATGGTCACATATCAAGTTGTGGAGGAAATTCAAACCGATTCTTGGTTCTTTGGGAAGAAAATGGTGACCAAAGGAAAGGGGATTCACAAGGTGTTGATGGAAATTTAGGATATGGTAGATTTGAAGTGAGTTAAAGGGAGAAGATTTTAATAAGAACAAACATGATTGAACTTGGCCATAGGAAACAAGGACCTAAGCATAATATGGATCCTAATAACAGGTAGGGTTTCCCTATGAGTAGAACCCCTAACTAAAGGCATGAGATCCTCAACCTTTTGGGATAGCTTGATCCAAAATATGTGGGATAAAATTACTTCTTGGAAAGTAAAATGGCTCTTATGGGCTGGGAGATTGAAAATGATCAAAGTGGTTATCTCATCCATGCCAATCTACATCATGTCTTGTTTGGCACTTCCAAAGGGGGTAGAGAACAAACTTGATCAACTCATGTGGAAATTTTTATGGCAAGGCATAGAGGAGAAGGACAAGATAGATCTTGTGGATTGGGATAAGATTTATAGATCCAAACAAGAAGATGGGGTTAGCTTGAGAAATTAGGTAATTCAAAATAAAGTATTAGGATTCAAACTAATTTGGAGGATGCATAAGGAATCCATAGTAAATGGGCCCAAATTTTGAATAGGAAATATCAGGTACATGTCTCTTCTAAAGGGATGTTGATAGTCATAAACACCCCAAAAGGATCAAGGATATGAAACTTCATGAATAATTACAAATCAGTCATCATGGATTTAATATCATGGGATGTTCATGATGGTAACAAAGCTAAATTATGGTCTGATTCTTGGGTAGTATATCCAAAATTTGATGACATTATAGAAATTTTGCATATCAAGGAGACCCTCTCTAGGGTTTGGGGGACTAAGGTTAACTATTACATAATTTTAGATCCAATGGAAGGAGGTGTAGGTTAGAAATGGAAGGATTTTTCAATATTCAATTTTAACCCCCAGGAGGTGGATAGTCTTAACTAGGAACTAAAGAAAAAAACATTGGTTTTTAGACAAGGAGATGACTCCATTGTTCGATATGGTTCAAAGACTAGGATTTATTCAGTTAAGGTAGGCTATGTAAGTATAGTAAAGACACAAGGAGTTATGAGGAACATCATCCCTCTTCAATATTGTTGGAATAAGTTTGGAATTCTTAAATTAGGATTATTCACTTTGACAACTCTGAAGAAAAGGATTCTAACTACTGAAAGATTTAGGAAGATGGGTTTCCATGGTCCTTCTTGATGTCCTTTATGTAGAGCGAAAGAGGAGATAGTGGATCATACTCTTCTTGGATATAAATTCTCTTTTGAATGTTATAGGTGGTTATGCATGAAGCTAGGATGGCTGAATGCCCTTCCTAATGATATAATGAATTTGTTTCAATATTGGCCCAATATCAAAAGAAATTCTACTTATCATTATTTATGGTTGATAAGTCCCACAATTCTAATCTAGGAATTTTGGAAGGAATGAAAGAGAAGATTATTTCAAGACAAGGAAATGAGTCTCAAATCCCTCCAAAACAAGATTGAAGCAAGTATTGTGGAAATAATTAACAACAAAAAAAACTCTATTATGTTAAAAGAGGTAATTTTTTTAGACTGGGATGCTAGTATGAGGCTCTAATGGGGTGGTTGAGAATTCCCCCTTGTTTTGGCTCAGAGGGTTAGAATAGAAAAGAATAATTTCAACAAGTAGTTTGGAGAGAGATGCCAGTAGGATGGGTAAAGTTAAATTTTTATGGATCAGCTAGAGGCAATCTAAGGGCTTCAGGGGCAGGATGTATAATTAAGGATTGTCAAGTAAGAACTTTAGTCACTTTAGCAAGAACTTTAGTCACTAAAAATGAAGCCAAGTTCAAGGCCTTATTGCATGGGTTGTTTCTATGTAAAATTATCAGAGCTAAGAAAGTGGAAATTAAAGGTGACTCAACGATTATCATAAATGCTATGAGAATAGGGAAGACTCCAAACTAGAAGCTAAATGCTCTTTTAGAAAAATCCCAAAACTTGAATAGTACTTAATTTCATGTGGTTTCATATTACTTGCCTTGATTTTAGCATGACTACTTATACTTTGAGTATCATGCACATGCTCGTTGAGTTCATCATCATAATTATCACTATCAACATTGACATGAAGTTGTATAGTTTTATAAAGAGCTCTATTGATAGGCCCTTTTTCTTTTAATTATGATTTCATATAATTTCTCTACATGTGGTTTAATCATCATGAAAAAAATTAATATAAGTCAAGTAAATAATGCAAAAGATATAAATTTTTGTCCAAAAGAACATTTTAAACATGAAGAATGATAAAACATTGGGACAGATTAACTTACAACTTAAAGAATACAAAAGCTATAATTTTTTTTCCAAAAGAAGAATGAAAAAACATTGGGACAGATTAACTTACAACTTAAAGAATGTAAAAGCTATAATTTTTTGTCTAAAAGAACATTTTAGGCATGAATAATGAAACAACATTGAGATAGATAATTGAAAACTATTATATTACCTCAGCTAATTTATCACAACTATGATGATTGTGTTGTACATTCTTGTCTAGTTCATCATGATCACTATCAATATTGATAGCTCTATTAACATCATGAAGGCATTTTTGTTTTCCTATTACTTTGATAAAATTGCTCTGCATTTGGTTTAACCATCATGAAAAAAAATATACAAAGCATTCAATATTCAAGTAAAGAATGCAAGCTATAAATTTGTCTAAAAGAACATTTTCTAGATCACTCCAATAATAAAGAAACTAGGTTGGTCCTATGATCATATTTTAATAATCTACATATTAAGAGGCATTTATATACAAAATTTCCAAACAAGAAGAAATGAGATCAATAGAGCCTCTTACCTCATTTGAATCTATGTATTTATGCTCATTCCATGCAAAAATTATAGGGTTAATAGAGGCAACCAACTATGGAACTTATTGAGTGAGACTGACTATGCAACTCATTACCTATTGGTACCCTTCATTTGAGTTGACATGATCTAGAGATGCTCCTACTAGGCATTTAATAGATGGAAATGAAATCACTATTGATGAACTAGATTTCCACTTCATCCCACTCTTAAATTTACTAGGTCAATTTAGTACTACCATATAATTGAAAATATCTTTTGAACCTACTTCTCTATCACTATTTTTCACCTAAAATACAATGTCAATTTCAACATATAGTCAGTTTAATAAAAAATCAAAATAAATAACACAATGTAAATTGAACCAAAAATACATGCACTTACTAAAAATATGTCCATTTTGGTTTACAACCTACCTTAGCCAAATGTATATCCAGCCCTCACATTATCTCTTGCTCTCTTGATTTGAGCAATATTTCAAGTGACAATTTAGGCGATGGTTCTACCCCAATTGGTGGCAGAACTTTTGGGAGCCATAAATTTTGCACCATATCTCTGTTTGACTCCCCATTTGAAACGTTGGAAAGCTAAGAATGAGGGGAACACCATGAGATGTCATGATCTCCACTTGATAGGGTTTTACCCTATAAAACTAAATGAAAGTTTCCAAAATTTTAATTTTAGTAGTGCAGTCTAAAAATAGTAAGTTTTTAAAAATAGTAATTCCTCAAATTTTGTATTGTTGTAAATCATGGAAGTCAAATAACTTAATCTCCCTTGAGATTGGTGATCTTCCACATCCTCCTCCTACCTTCAAAATGTTTATAAATGAAGACGTAACCTGAAATTAAAATCATACATCTCTTCTAAGAGATAGGCATATGTTTGGGTCTACAAATTTGATCAATAAAACATCTCTTCTCAGAGATAACATTATTACAATTATGTTGTTCTTGTTTCTTGAATTATATTTCAACCAAAGCTTCGAAGTTTTGGATCAATGTTATTAGATTAGTTTGTCTTGAGAGTGTATGAACCTGAGGATGAGGTCAGGCTACAAGAAGCTTGGGTGGAAAACAACAGACCTTCTAAACTATCCACCTATTCACTCTAAATGACCTCAAATAGTAGACAACACTGAGACATTTGATCTTTTTAAGGAAATGGTGAATGAATCCCTCTAATAGTAGCAAGTGTATATGCTACAATAATTCTCCCAAATTCTCTAACAAATTTTGATGGGAAATTTTGGCTGCTCATCTACACTCCCATATGTTTTAAGTGCCCCAACACCTTTCAAGGTTCAGGTAAATTTTGATATCCCTATATTTGAAGGCAAAATCAATGCTGATGTAGTAGAAAATTGGCTGGATCAATTATCTTCCTATTTTTATATAAATAAATTCACCGATAAAGAGAAGATCACTTTTACTCTTTTAAAAAAATTATTGCCTATCAAAAATTGGTGGGAAGTGTACATGAAGAGATTTAGTATGAATGATATTGGCCTTGAGATAAAACCTACCTGGGATGATTTCATAGAAGCTATAAAGGAAGAATACTACCCCGTTGGAGAATATGATGTTATGTATATAAAGTGGCAACAACTTTGCCAATGTAAGGAATAGTCTATTCAAGATTACACTGACATTTTTCAATCTCTATTTATTAGATTAGGCATCAAAGAAAGTGAGAAATACAAGGTTCTCAAATATCATGGTAGACTACAATGGTATATACGGGGGGAGATGAAAATCTTAAATCTAGGAGCCCTCGGTGAGGCATACAAGTTCACAGTGAAGATTGAGAAGAAGCATGGAAGAATGAATACAAAGAGTCAGCCTACAAAATGGAAAAATAAAAAAGAAGGTCAAACACGGGGCCAAAATTGGAAGAAAAAAGAAGGGAAGATTTGGAAATGGTGTGATTACCATAAATCTATAATTCACTCCAAAGAAGAATGTTGAGTCATCAAGTCCTTACTTTTTGAGTTATAATTCTCAACATCTAATGCTTTACCACATACACACCCTACAGTTGAATATGATGAAGAAGAGATTGTAGATGATGAGCTTGATGCCATCATTGCTTCATCATGTACCCATGAGAAGAGGCCAAATGATAAGGAAAGGTTATTTCACTTTAAGTTATGGGTGAAAAGTAAGCCTCTACATTTCATTCTTGGTAGTGGGAGTCAAAAAAATTTAATCTTTGCTAATGTTATAAAAAGCCTAAATTTTTATATGTTACAACCATTCATGTATGATCAACATGGAATCTATGAATCAAGAAATTGAAGGATCACCCTCATGCTTGGAACATTGTGGTATAGGGTACCATAGGTACCACCTTCTACATCTGTCTCCCTGATTAGTGCCAAGAAACTCATTTTCATAGTGGTTAAGTCACAAGAATCCAAAAGGGCCGATGTTGCAGCCTTGACTACACAAACAATACAATAATAGAATTAAATAGATATCAAGATGAAAAAGTTTATGGCCTTCCATCAACAAACTAATGGTCAGATAGAAATAGTGAACAATTAGGCCCTGCACAGCTCCACAAAGCACAACTCCATAAAGCACAGTTCATTCCAAGTATGCATCGAGAATCAAATAAAAATACAACCACACTTGATGAAAAATATTGATGCAATGGGGACAATTTATTATTAAGGAGGGATGAATGATCTAAGTAATATTTTAGGCAACAATTCAGGTGATGTTTTTACCCCAATTGGTGGCAGAACATTTGGGAGCCATAACTTTTGCACCATAGCTCCATTTGACTCTCCATTTGAACTGTTGGAAAGATAAAAATGAGGAGAAAACCATGAGATGGCATGAGTGCTTATGAATGGGTTTTAACCCATAAAAACTAAATATAATTTCTTCAAATTTAAATTTTAGTAGTGTAGTCTAAAAAAAGTAAGTTTGTAAAAATAGTAATTCTTCAAATTTTGTATTGTTGTAAATCATGGAAGTCAAACCACTTAATCTACCTCAAGATTGGTGACCTTCCACATCATCCTACCTTCAAAATGTGTATAAATGAAGATGTAACCTGAAATGAAAATTAAACATCTCTTCTCAGAGATAGGCATATGTTTGGGTCTACAAATTTGATCAATAAAATATCTCTTCTAAGAGATAATATTATTATAATTGTGTTGTTCTTATTTATTGAATTATATTTCAACAAAAGCTTTTGAGTTTTGGATCAGTGGTATCATATTGGTTTGTCTTGAGAGTGTATGATCTCGAGGATGAGGTTAGGCTATAAGAAGCCTGGGTAGAAAAAAATAAAGCTTCCAAATTATCTACCTATTCACTCTAAATGACTTCAAATGGTGGACAATATCGAGATATCTGATCCTTTCAAGGAAATGGTGAATGAATCCCTCCAATAGTAGTAATCACAGATACTATAACAATTCACTCAAATTTTCTAACAAATCTTGATGGGAAATTCTGACTCCTCATCTACACTCCCACATCTTTTCAGTGCCCCAACACCCTTCAAGGTTTAGGTGAATTTTGTTATCCCTACATTTGAAGAAAAAATTAATATTAATATAGTTAAAAATTGGTTGGATCAATGATCTTCCTATTTTTCTATAAATAAATTCACTGATAAAGAGAAGATCACTTTTACTCTTTTAAAAGCATCATTGTCTGTCAAAAATTGGTGGGAAGTGTACAAGAAAAGATTCAATATGGATGATATTGGCCTTGAGGTGGAACCTACCTAGGATAATTTCATAGAAACTGTAAAGGAAGAATACTACCCCATTGGAGCATATGATGATTTGTATATAGAGTGTCAACAACTTCGCTAAGGTAAGGAATAGTCTATTTAAGATTACACTGACATTTTTTATTCTCTATCTGTGAGATTAGGAATCTAGGAAAGTGAGAAGCATAAGATTCTCAAATATCATGGTTGACTACAATTGTATATATGGGGGGAGATGGAACTCTTCAATCTGAAAACCTTCAGTGAGGTGTACAAGTTTGCAGTGAAGATTGAGTAGAAGTATGGAAGAAAGAATACAAAGAGTTAGCCTAAAAAATGGAAAAGTGACAAAGAAGGTCAAACAAGAGGCCAAAATTAGAAGCAAAAGGAAGTGAAAAATGGGAAATGATGTGATTACCACAAATTTAGAATGCACTCCAAAGAAGAATGTCAAGTCATCAAGTCCATGTTTTCTAAGTCACAATTCTCAACATCTACTACTCTACCTCATACACACCCTATTGTCAAAGAGGCTGAAGAATGGATTATAGATGTTGATACTGATGCCATC
Organism: Torreya grandis; assembly: GCA_037957365.1. Taxonomy (NCBI): domain Eukaryota; kingdom Viridiplantae; phylum Streptophyta; class Pinopsida; order Cupressales; family Taxaceae; genus Torreya; species Torreya grandis. The sequence continues at coordinate 1,016,264 of JARHVA010000909.1, read as the reverse complement.
ATTGCTTCATCATAGACCCATGAGGAGAGGCCAAATGACAAGGAAAGGTTGTTTCACTCTAAGTTATGGGTGAAAGGTAAGCCTTTGCATTTCATTCTTGATAGTGGAAGTCAAAATAATTTAATCTCTGCTAATATTGTAAAAAGACTAAATTTTTATATGAAGCCTCACCAAAAGCCATATAGTATTGGATGGTTGAGTCCAGGGAGAAACCTCTATGTCACCCACCAATGTCTTCTCTCATAAGCGATAAAACCTTTCCAAGATGAGGTCTTATGTGATGTGGTCAATCTAGATGTTTGTGATGTACTCTTTGGTCAACCATTCATGTATGATTGACATGACATCTATGAGTCAATAACTTGAAGGATCACCCTCACTCTTAGAACATGGTGCTATAGGGTACCATAGGTACCACCTTCTATATCTGTTTCCTTGATTAGTGCCAAGAAATTCATTCTCATAGTGGTCAAGCCAAAAGAATCTAAAAGGAATGATGTTGCAGCCCTGACTACATAGATAATATAATAATAGAAGAAAATAGATATCAAGCTAAATAATTTCATAGCCTTCCATCCACAGACTGATGGTCAGATATAAATGGTGAAAAATCAAGCCCTACAGAGCTCCACAAAGCATAGTCCATTCCAAGTATGCATCAAGAATCAAATCAAAATACAACTACCACACTTGATAAGAAATCTTGATGCAATAGGGACCATTGCTTCTCAAGGAGGGAGGAATGATCTGAGAAATATTTCAAGTGATAGTTTAGGTGATGGTTCTACCCCAATTTGTGGTAGAACTTCTAGGAGCCATAAATTTTGCACCATAGCTCTTTTTGACTCCCTATTTGAACTGTTGAAAAGCTAAGAATGAGGGGAAAAATATGAGATGGAAAAAGCTCCACTCAGTGGGTTTTGATCCCTAAAAACTAAATGGAAGTGCCCCAAATTTAATTTTTTATAGTGCAATCTAAAAATAGTAAGTTTCTCAAAATAATAATTCCTCAAATTATGTATTGTTGTAATTCTTAGAAGTTGAACCACTTAATCTCCCTCGAGATTGGTGACCTTCCACATCCTCCTCCTACCTTAAAAATATATATAAATAAAGATGTAACATGAAATGAAAATTAGACATCTCTTCTCAGAGATAGGTATATGTTTGGGTCTACAAATCTGATCAATAAAACATCTCTTCTTAGAGATAACATTATTAAAATTGTATCATTCTTGGTTCTTGCATTATCTTTCAACCAAAGCTTCTAAGTTTTGGATCAGTGGTATCAAAGTGGTGTGTCTTGAGAGTGTATGATCTCAAGGATGAGGTCAGAGTATAAGAAGCTTGGGTGGAAAATAACAGAGCTTCTAGACTATCCACCTCTTCACTCCAAATAACCTCAAATGGTGGACAACACCGATACATCTGATGCTTTCATGGAAATGGTGAATAAAGCCCTCCAATAGAAGCAATTATAGATTCTACAATAATTCACCCAAATTCTCCAACAAATCTTGATGGGAAATTTTGGCTCTTCATCTACACTCCCACATCTTTTTAGTGCCCCAACACCCTTCAAGGTTTAGGTGATTTTGTATATCCCTACTTTTGAATGCAAAATAAATGATGATGTAGTATAAAATTGTTTGGATCAATTATCTTCCTATTTTTCTGTAAATAAATTCATCGATAAAGAGAAGATCACTTTTTCTCTTTTAAAAGCATCATTGCCTGTCAAAAATTGGTGGGAAGTATACAAGAATAGATTCAGTATGAATGATATTGATATTGAGATGGAACCTACCTGGGATGATTTCATATAAGCTATAAAGGAATAATACTACCCCATTAGAGCATATGATGATATGTATATAGAGTGGTAACAACTTCACCAAGGTAAGGAACAATCTATTCAAGATTACATTGACATTTTTTATTCTCTATCAATGAGATTAGGCATCTAAGAAAGTGAAGAACACAAGGCTTTCAAATATCATGGTGGAATACAATGGTATATATGGGGGGAGATGGAACTTTACAATCTGGAAACCCTCGGTGAGACATACAAGTTGGTAGTGAAGATTGAGTAGAAGCATAGAAGAATGAATACAAAGAGTAATCCTAAAAACTGGAAAAGTGACAAAGAAGGTCAAACACAAGGCCAAAATTGGAAGAGAAAAGAAGGGAAGTCTGGGAAATGGTGTGATTACCACAAATGTAGAATGCACTCCAAAGAAGAATGTTGAGCCATAAAATCCCTACTTTTTGAGTCACAATTCTCAACATCTATTTATCTACCTCATACACACCCTATATTCAAAGAGGATGAAGAAGAGATTGTAGATGTTGAGCCTGATGCCATCATTGCTTCATCATGGACCCATGAGGAGAGGCCAAATGACAAGGAAAAGTTGTTTCACTCTAAGTTATGGATGAAAGATAAGCCTTTGCATTTGATTCTTAATAGTGGGAGTTAAAAGAATTTATTCTCTATTAATGTTATGAAAAGCTTAAATTTGTCCATGAAGCCTCACCCAAAGCCATATAGTATTATATGGTCGATTCTAGGGAGAAACCTCTATGTCACCTACCAATGTCTTCTCTCATATGCAATAAAACATTTCCTATATGAGGTCTTATGTGATGTGGTCAATCTAGATATCTATGATGTACTCTTTGATTAGCCATTCATGTATGATTGACATGGAATCTATCAATCAAGAACTCAAAGGATCACCCTTACTCTTGGAACATGGTGTTATAGGGTACCAGAGGTACCACCTTCTACATCTATTTCCTTTATTAGTTCCAAAAAATTCACTCTCATGGTGGTCAAGCCACATGAATCCAAAAGGGTTGATGTTGCAGACTTAACTACACAAGCAACACAATAATAAAAGAAAATAGATATCAAGCTGAAGAAGTTCATGGCCGTCCATTTATAGACTAATGGTCAAATAAAAATGGTGAACAATCGGGCCCTGCATAGCTCCACAAAGCATAGTCCATTCCAACTATGCATCGAGAGTCAAATTAAAATACAACTTTCACACTTGATGACAAATCTTGATGAAATGGGGACCATTGCCTCTCAATGAGGGAGGAATGATGTAAAAAATATTTTAGGTTATAATTTTGGTGATGGTTCTACCCCTATTGGTGGCAAAACTTCCAAGAGCCATAACTTTTGCACCATAGCTCTATTTGAGTCCCCGTTTAAACCGTGGGAAAGCTAAGAATAAGAAAACACTGTGAAATGGCATGATATTTTCTCAATGGGATTTGACCTTCTAAAACTAAATGAAAGTACCCCAAATTTCAATTTTAGTAGTGTAGTCTAAAAATAGTAAGTTTCTAAAAATAGTAATTTCTTGAATTTTGTATTATTGTAAATCATGAAAGTTAAACCACTTAATCTCCCTCAAGATTGGTGACCTTCCACATCCTCCTCCTACCTTCAAAATGTGTATAAATGAATATCTAACTTGAAATGAAAATTAGACATCTCTTCTCAGAGATAGGCATATGTTTAGGTCTGCAAATTTGATCAATAAAACATCTCTTCTTAGAGATATCATGATTATAATTATGTTGTTCTTATTTATTTAATTATATTTCAACCAAAGCTTCTAAGTTTTGGATCAGTGGTATCATATTGGTTTGTCTTGAGAGTGTATGTTCTTGAAGATGAGGTTAGGCTATAAGAAGCTTGGGTGAAAAATAACATAACTTCCAAACTATCCACTTATTCACTATAAATGACCTCAAATGGTGGACAACACTGAGACATCTGATACTTTCAAGGAAATGGTGAATGAATCCTTCCAACAATAGTAAGTGCAGATGCTACAACAATTCACCCAAATTCTCCAAAAAATCTCGATAAGAAATTTTGGTTCCTCATTTGTACTCCCACATCTTTTTAGTGCCCTAACACACTTCAAGGTTTAGGTAAATTTTTATATCCCTGCATTTGAAGGCAAAATCAATGCTAATGTAGTAGAAAATTAGTTGGATCAATTATCTTCTTATTTTTCTATAAATAAACTCATCGATAAAGAGAAGATCACTTTTGCTCTTTTAAAAGCATCATTGCTTGTCAAAAATTGGTGGGAAGTGTACATGAAGAGATTCAGTATGGATGATATTGGCCTTGATATGGAACCTCCCTGGGACAATTTCATAGAAGCTATAAAATAAGAATACTACCCCGTTGGAGCATATGATGATCTGTATATAGAGTGGTAATAACTTCACCAAGGTAAGTAACAATTTGTTCAAGATTACACTGACATTTTTCATTCTCTATCTATGAGATTGGGTATCTAGGAAAGTGAGAAACATAAGGTTCTCCAATATCATGGTGGAATACAATGGTATATATGGGGGGAGATGGGACTCTTCAATCTGGAAACTCTCAATGAGGAGTATAGGTTCATGGTGAAGATTGAGCAGAAGCATGGAAGAATGAATACAAAGAGTCAACCTACAAAATGGAAAAGTGATAAAGAAGGTCAAACAAGAGGCCAAAATTGGAAGCAAAAAGAAGAGAAGATTGGGAAATTATGTGATTACCATAAATTTGGAACACATTCTAAATAAGAATGTCAAGCCATCAATTCTCTAATTTTTGAGTCACAATTCTCAACATCTATTACTTTGCCTCATACACACCCTACAGTCAAAGAGGATGAAGAAGAGATTATATACACTGACCCTGATGCGATCATTGCCTCATGATAGACCCATGAGGAGAGGCTAAATGCCAAGGAAAGGTTATTTCACTCTAATTTATGGGTGAGAGGTAAGCCATTACATTTCATTCTTGATAGTGGAAGTTAAAATTATTTAATCTCTGATAATGTTGTGAAAAGCCTAAATTTGTCCATGTAGCCTCATCCAAATCCATACAATATTAGATGGTTGAGTCTAGGGAGAAACCTCTATGTCACCCACCAATGTCTTCTCTCATATGCAATAAAACATTTCCAAGATGAGGTCTTATGTGATGTGGTCAATCTAGATATTTTTGATGTACTATTTGGTCATCCATTCATGTATGATTGACATGGCATCTATGAATCAAGAACTTTAAATATCACCCTCACTCTTGGAACATGGTGTTATAGGGTACCAGAGGTACCACCTTCTACATATATCTCTCTGATTAGTGCTAAAAAATTAATTCTCATGGTGGTCAAGCCACATGAATCAAAAAGGGATGATGTTGTAGCCCTGACTACACACACAACACAATAATATAAGCAAATAAATATCAAGGTGAAGAAGTTCATGGCTTTCCATCCATAGACTGATGGTTAGATAAAAGTGGTGAATAATCAGGCCCTGCATAACTCTACAAAACATAGTCCATTCTAAGTATGTATCAAGAATTAAATCAAAATACAACTACCACACTTGATGATAAATTTTGATGTCATGGGGACCATTGCTTCTCAAGGAGAGAGGAATGATTTGATTAATATTTCAAGTGAAAATTCAGGCAATGGTTCTACCCCAATTGGTGGTATAAATTTTGAGAGCCATAACTTTTGCACCATAGCTCCATTTAATTCCCCATTTGAACCATTAGAAATTTAATAATGAGGGGAACACTATGAGATGGCATGATATTTTCTTACTAGGTTTTGAACTCCAAAAACTAAATGGAATTTCCCCAAATTTCAATTTTAGTAGTGCAGTTTAAAAATAGTAAGTTTTTAAAAATAGTAATTATTTGAATTCTATATTGTTGTAAATTGTAGAATTCAAACCAATTAATTTACCTTGATATTGGTGACCTTACACATCCTCCTCCTACCTTAAAAATGTGTATAAATAAAGATGTAACTAGAAATAAAAATCAGACATTTCTTCTCAGAGATAGGCATATGTTTGGGTCTACAAATTTGATCAATAAAACATCTCTTCTCAGAGATAGCATGTCATGTCCCCTTTTTCCTGGACATTGACAGTCTTGATGATTAGCCTATTATACGACCTTCGTAGGCTAATAGGATGGATAGAGGGTCATAATGGAGCTTGGATTGACTTTGATTCACAGGATTTCTACATTTGGTTTTCATTCAGGCTCTTTCGGACATATTTGGCCTGGGCTCCTACTTTTTAGGGATATTTGATATGCAGCGGAGCGCCTTTGTTTTGGTATGATCATGTGCGGAATCACTCCCTGATTCACTAGCTTTGATCGGTTCGAGGATCCGACATGTATTGAGGGAGATATTAATATTTGATTGATTTAATCAAATATTAATTATTGAGCCTATTTTTAATTAGAAACCCTAATTATAATTTAAGAAACCCTAATTAGGGCAAGCATATCTTTTTGAGGGTATAAGGGTTTCTCATGGAGGCCATTGTTCATCATGCATAGATTATTGATTATTGATTTGAAGAAATTCTTCTGTGAAGACTGAGCCAAGGGTTCCAGGATTCCATTGCAGTGGAGAACGTTCCCTCTTCATTGTGTGTGATTTAGAGGCTATGAGATATCAGCTGATTTATTGCCAAATTGAGAGATAGCTTCATCCAGAAGTTATCACAGAGATACAGATCTGAGAGATAGCTTCATCCAGAAGTTATCACAGAATTCCAAGGTTGAGAGATAAATTCACACAAAAGTTTATCACAGAGCTTTCCAAGTATTTTCTTATTTAGTTTTTGATCTAATAAGTTATACAGAGATAGATCTTGTGTTAGAATCTATATTCGTGAGATCAGGCTGTTAAGCTATCAGGGGTTATGAAGAGACAGGTTGGCGGCCGTACCAAGTCCGTACAAGTCCATACAGATCTGCATCAGGCACCGACCTCGGCAGAGAAAGGGCTACAGTGACTGACATCGGTCGACTGAAGACCGACGTTGGTAGAAAGCCAACCGACAGTGACCGACGTCGGTGATATATCGACCGACGACGGCGTTTGTGTGTTGACACAGAAAGGCCGAGACACTTCCAGATCCAGTTTTCATTGCCAGATTAGCAAAACCCAGGGTTTTAAGACCAGGATTTTAATATTCTTATTTTGTATAACAGAGACTCAATTGTGTAATCATCCAGAAGAACAAGTAATGAGATCTTTATTTGCTATTGAGAGATTATACTGTGATTTGTGTATGCATATGTGAATCTATTCTGCACGTTTGTATTTGTGATCAGAGCTTTATGAGTTTATATATTCCCTGTTTGAAGGGGATATTACAGTTGTTCAGAGCGTTTGTAGAAACCAAAAGAGGCCCTAAGTAAGGGACATCACAGTGGTATCATAGTTTTGTGTCTTTCATATATCCCTATTGGTAGGGGATATCACATAGCATTATTACAATTGTGTTGTTCTTATTTTTTAAATTATCTTTCAACCAAAGCTTCTCAATTTTAGATCAATGGTATCAGAGCAATTTATCTTGAGAGTATATGTTCCTGAGGATAAGCTTAGTCTATAAAACGCATGGATGAAAAACAATAGAGCTTCCAAACTATCCACCTATTCACTCCAAATGACATCAAATGGTGGATAACACCAAAACATATGATCATTTTAGGGAAATGGTGAATGAATCCCTCCAACAATAGCAAGCAAATATGTTACAATAATTCACCCAAATTCTCTAACAAATCTTGATGGGAAATTTTGACTCCTCATCTACACTTCCATATCTTTTCAATGTTCCAACACCCTTCAAGGTTTAGGTAAATTTTGACATCCCTACATTTGAAAAAAAAATCAATGCAAATATAGTAGAAAATTGGTTAGATCAATTATCTTCCTATTTTTTTTATAAATAAATTCACTGATAAAGAGAAGATCACTTTTACTCTTTTTAAAGCATCATTGCCTATCAAAAATTAGTGGAAAGTGTACAAGAAGAGATTTGATATAGATGATATTGGCCTTGAGGTGGACCCTACCTAGGATGATTTCATAGAAGTTGTAAAAGAAGAATACTACCCCATAAGAGTATATGATGATTTGTATATAAAGTGGCAACAACTTTGTCAAGGTAAGGAATAGTTTGTTCAAGATTACACTGACATTTTTTATTCTCTATTTGTGAGATTGGGCATCTAAGAAATTGAGAAACAAAAGGTTCTCAAATATCATGGTGGACTACAATGGTATATATGGGGGGAGATGGAACTTTTCAATATAAAAACCCTTGGTGAGGTGTACATGTTCACGGTGAAGATTGACCAGAAGAATGAAAGAATGAATACTAAGAGTCAACCTACAAAATGGAAAAGTGATAAGGAAGGTTAAATAAGAGGCCAAAATTGGAAACAAAAAGAAGGGAAGACTAGGAAATCATGTGATTAACATAAATCTAGAATGCACTCTAAATAATAATGTTGAGCCATCAAGTCCTTACTTTTTGAGTCATAATTCTCAACATCTACTAATCTGCCTCATACACACCTTGCAGTTAAAGAGGATGAAGAAGAGATTGTAGATGCTAAGCCTGATGCCATCATTGCTTCATCATGGACCTACGAGGAGAGTCCAAACAATAAGGAAAGGTTATTTCACTCTAAGTTATGGGTGAAAGGTAAGCCTCTGCATTTTATTCTTGATAGTGGGAGTCAAAAGCATTTAATATATACTAATATTATGAAAATCTTAAATTTATCAATGAAGCCTCACCCAAAACCATACAATATTAGATGGTTGAGTCCAGGGAGAAACCTCCATGTCACCCACCAATGTCTTCTCTCATATGCAATAAAACCTTTCCAAGATGAGGTCTTATGTGATGTGGTCAATCTAGATGTTTGTGATGTACTCTTTGGTCAGCCATTCATATATGATTGACATGGCATATATGAATTAAGAACTCAAAGGATCACCCTCACTCTTGGAACATAGTGTTATAGGGTACCAAAGGTACCACCTTCTACATATGTCTCCCTGATTAGTGCCAAGAAATTCATTCTCATGGTGGTCAAGCCATAGGAGTACAAAAAAGTCAATGTTTCACCCTTGACTACACAAACAACATAACAAAAAAAGCAAATAGATATCAAGCTAAATAATTTCATGGCCTTCCATCCATAGACTTATGGTCAGATAGGAATAGTGAATAATCAGGGCCTGCACAGCTCCACAAAGCACAGTCCATTCCAATTATGCATTGGGAATCAAATCAAAATAAAACTAACACACTTGATGACAAATCTTGATGCAATATGTACCATTAATTCTCAAGGAGGGAGGAATGATCTGAGCAATATTTCAAGAGACAATTCAGTTGATGGTTCTACCCCAATTGGTGGTAGAACTTCTAGGAGCTATAATTTTTGCACCATAGCTCTGTTTGACTCCCCATTTGAACTATTAGAAAGCTAAGAATGAGGGGAATACCATGAGTTAGTACGAGCTCTACTTAGTGGGTTTTGACCCTTAAAAATTAAATAGAAGTACCCCAAATTTCAATTTTAGTAGTGCAGTCTAAAAATAGCAAGTTTTTAAAAATGGTAATTCCTTAAATTCTATATTATTATAAATCGTGGAAGTTGAACCACTTAATCTCCATCAAGATTGGTGACCTTACACATCCTTCTCCTACCTTCAAAATGTGTATAAATAAATATGTAACCCAAAATAAAAATTAGACATTTCTTTTTAGAGATAGGCATATGTTTGGGTCTATAAATTGGATCAATAAGAAATCTCTTCTCAGAGATAACATTATTACAATTATTTTATTCTTGTTTCTTGAATTATCTTTTAACCAAAGATTCTAACTTTTGGGTCAATGGTATCAGAGTGGTTTATCGTGAGAGTGTATGATCTTGAGGATGAGGTTAGGCTGCAAGAAGCTTGGGTTGAAAACAATAGAGCTTCCAAAATATCCACCTATTCACTCCAAATGACCTCAAATGGTGCACAACACTGAGACATCCAATCCTTTCAAGAAAATGGTGAATGAAGCCCTCCACTAGTAGCAAGCACAAATACTATAACAACTCACCAAAATTCTCTAAAAAATCTCGATGGAAAATTTTGGCTCCTCGTCTGCGCTCCCACATATTTTTAGTGACCCAACACCCTTCAAGGTTTAAGTGAATTTTGATATCCTTACATTTGAAGGAAAAATCAATGTTGATGCAGTAAAAAATATGTTAAATCAATTATCTTTATATATTTTTATAAATAAATTCAATGATAAAGAGAAGATCACTTTTGCTCTTTTAAAATCATTATTGTCTATCAAAAATTGGTGGGAAGTGTACAAGAAGAGATTTAGTATGGATGATATTGACCTTGAGGCAGAACCTACCTGGGATGATTTCATAGAAGCTGTAAAGGAAGAATACTACCCCATTGAAGCATATGATGATCTGTATATAGAGTGGAAGCAACTTTGCCAAGGTAAGGAATAATTTATTCAAGATTAAATTAAAATTTTTCATTCTCTATATGTGAGATTGGGTGTCTAGAAAAATGAAAAACATAAGGTTCTCAAATATCATGGTGAACTACAATGGTATATACAGGGTGAGATGGAACTCTTCAATCTAGAAACCATCAGTGAGGTGTATAAGCTCATGGTGAAGATTGAAAAGAAGCATGGAAGAATGAATACAAAGAGTCAACCTACAAAATAGAAAAGTGACAAAGAAGGTTCAACATGAGGCCAAAATTGGAATCAAAAGGAAGGGAAGAATGGAAAATGGTGTGATTACCCCAAATATCAAATGTACTCCAAATAAGAATGTTGAGCCATCAAGTTCTTACTTTTTGAGTCACAACTCTCAATATCTACTGCTCTACCTCATACACACCCTACAATCAAAGAGGATAAAGAAGAGATTGTAGATGTTGAGTTTGATGCCATCGTTGCTTCATCATGAACCCATGAGGAGAGGCCAAATGACAAGGAAAGGTTAGTTCACTCTAAGTTATGAGTGAAAGGTAAGCCCTTGTATTTCATTTTTGATAGTGGGAGTTAAAAGAATTTAATCTCTGTTAATATTATGAAAAGCCTAAATTTGTCCATGAAGCCTCACCTAAAGCCATATAATATTTGATGGTTGAGTCCAGGGAGAAACCTCCATGTCACCCACCAATGTCTTCTCTCATATGAATAAAACCTTTCCAAGATGAGGTCTTATGTGATGTGGTCAATATGGATGTTTGTGATATACTCTTTGGTCAGCCATTCATGTATGATCGACATGGCATGTATGAATTAAGAACTCAAAGGATTACTCTCACTCTTAAAACATAATACTATAGGGTACCAGAGGTTCCACCTTCTACATTTATCTCCCTGATTAGTGCCAAGAAATTTGTTCTCATGGTGGTCAAGCCACAATAATCCAAAAGTACTAATATTGTAGCCTTGATTACATAAATAACACAACAATAGAAGTATATAGATATCAAGCTAAATAAGTTCATGGCCTTCCATCCATAGACTAATGGTCAGATAGAAATGGTGAACAATTGGGCCCTACACAGCTCTACAAAGCACAGTCCAATCCAAGTATGCATCAAGAATCAAATCAAAATATAACTACCACACTTGATGACAAATATTGATTCAATGGGGACCATTACTTCTCAAGGAGGGATGAATGATCTGAGAAATATTTTATGTGACAATTCAAGTGATGGTTCTACCCCAATTGGTGGTAGAACTTTTGAGAGCCATAACTTTTGCATCATAGCTCTATTTGACTCCCTGTTTGAATCATTAGAAAGCTAAGAATGAGGGGAACACTGTGAGATGGCATGAGATATGATTGATGGGTTTTGAGCCCAAAAAATTAAATAGATGTTCCCTAAATTTCAATTTTAATAGTGCAATCTAAAAATAGTAAGTTTCTAAAAATAGTAATTCCTTGAATTCTATATTGTTTTAAATCATGGAAGTTAACCCACTTAATCTCCCTCGAGATTTGTGACCTTCCACATCCTCTTCATACCTTTAAAATGTGTATTAATTAAGATGTAACCTAAAATGAAAATCAAACATCTCTTCTCAGAGATAGGCATATGTTTGGGTTTGAAAATTTGATCAATAAAACATCTCTTCTCAGAGATAACATTATTACAATTGTGTTTTTCTTGTTTTTTGAATTATTTTTCAACCAAAGATTTTGAGTTTTGGATCAGTGGTATCAAAACAATTTTTCTTGAGTGTGTATGATCCTGAGGATGAGGTTAGGCTATAAAAAACTTGGGTGGAAAATAATAGAGCTTCTAAACTATCTACCTATTCACTCCAAATGACCTCAAATGGTGGATAACACTGAGAGATCTGATCATTTCAAGGAAATGGTGAATGAATCCCTTTAATACAAGCAAACATAGATGCTACAATAATTTTCCCAAATTCTCCAACAAATCTTAATGGGAAATTTTGGCTCCTCATCTACACTCCCACATATTTTTAGTACCCCAACACCCTTCAAGGTTTAGGTGAATTTGATATCCCTAAATTTAAAGGCTGATGTAGTAAAAAATTGGTTGGATCAATTATCTTCCTATTTTTTTGTAAATAAATTCACTGATAAAGAGAAGATCACTTTTGATATTTTAAAAGCATCATTATTTGTCAAAAATTAGTGGGAAGTGTACAAAAAGAGATTCAGTATGGATGATATTGGCCTTGAGGTGGAACCTATCTGGAATGATTTCATAGAAGCTATAAAGGAAGAATACTACCCCATTAGAGCATATGATGATTTGTATATAGAGTGGTAACAACTTCACCAAGGTAAGGAATAGTCTATTCAAGATTACACTAATATTTTTCATTCTCTATCTATGAGATTGGGTATCCAAGAAAGTGAGAAAGACAAGGTTCTCAAATATCATGGTGGAATACAATGGTATATATGGGGGGAGATGGAACTCTTCAATTTGGTAACACTCAATGAGGCATAAAAGTTCACGGTGAAGATTGAGTAGAATCATGGAAGAATGAATACAAAGAGTCAGCCTACAAAATGAAAAAGTGACAAAGAAGGTCAAACACAAGGCCAAAATTAGAATCAAAAGGAAGGGAAGATTTGGAAATGGTGTGATTACCATAAGTATAGAATGCACTCCAAAGAAGAATGTTGAGCCATCAAGTCCTTACTTTCTAATTCACAATTCTCAATATCTACTGCTCTACCTCATACACACCTTGCAGTCAAAGAGGATGAATAAGAGATTGTAGATGTTGATCTTAATGCCATCATTACTTCATCAGGGACCCATGAGGAGAGGCCAAATGATAAGGAAAGGTTGTTTCACCCTAAGTTATGGGTGAAAGGTAAGACTCTACATTTCATTCTTGATAGTGGGAGTAAAAAGAATTTAATGTCTGCTAATGTTGTGAAAAGCCACAATTTATCCATGAAGCCTCATCCAAAGCCATACAGTATTGGATAATTGATTCTAGGGAGAAACCTCTATGTCACCCACCAATGTCTTCTCTCATATGCAATAAAACCTTTCCAAGATGAAGTCTTATGTGATGTGGTAAATCTAGATGTTTTTGATGTACTCTTTGGTCAACCATTCATGTATGATCAACATGGCATCTATGAATCAAGAACTCGAAGGATCACCCTCACTCTTGGAACATGGAGCTATAGGGTAACAAAGAAATTTAGTGCCAAGAAATTTGTTCTCATGGTGGTCAAGCCACAAGAATCCAAAAAGGCTGATGTTGTATCCCTAACTACATAAAATACAAAATAATATAATCAAATAGATATCAAGATAAAGTAGTTCACAACTTTCTATCCATAGACTGATGGTTAGATAGAAATGGTGAACAATCAAGCCCTACACAGCTTCACAAAGCAGAGTCCATTCCAAGTATGCATTAGGAGTCAAATCAAAATACAACTACCACACTTGATGACAAATCTTGATGTAATGGGGACCATTACTTCTCAAGGAGGGAGGAATGATCTAGGTAATATCTTAGGTGACAATTTATGTGATGGTTCTTCTCCAATTAGTGGTATAACTTCTAGGAGCCATAACTTTTGCACCATAGCTTTGTTTGACTCCCCGTTTGAACTGTTAGAAAGCTAAGAATGAGGGGAACACCATGGGATGGAATAAGCTCTGATCAATGGGTTTTCACCCTCAAAAACTAAATGAAAGTTCCAAAAATTTTAATTTTAGTAATGTAGTCTAAAAATAGTAAGTTTTTTAAAAAAATAATTCCTCAAATTATGTATTGTTATAAATCGTGAAATTCGAACCACTTAATCTCCCTCGAGATTGGTGACCTTTTACATCCTCATCCTACCTTCAAAATGTGTATAAATGAAGATGTAGCACAAAATGTAAATCAACATCTCTTCTAAAAGATAGGCATATGTTTGGGTCTATAAATTTGATCAATAAAACATCTCTTCTCAGAGATAGCATTATTACAATTGTGTTATTCTTGTTTCTTGAATTATCTTTCAAATAAAGCCTTTGAGTTTTGGATCATCTCTTGCCTCTATTACTCTTTACCAAATATTATTTGGAATGCATACTTTGTTTCAATTCATCCCACTATTTGAGAGATAGAGTGGAGTCTAACCTTTATTTTCCCTCCATGATTATTTTTCTACAATTGTATCTAAAATTGTTCATCAAAATTCTCTTCTTTTGCTTGTAATATTTTCTAGGGATTTATCCAATAGTAGTTTCAAAAGTATTTTATATTTTTTGTATAATATTTTCCATAGTTCATGGATCTTTCTCTACAAAACTTGATTTGAAAATATCCAAATGGGCCCTACACCTTACACCCAACTCAAAGGCCCACTTTGTAGCATTTGGCCCAATGGGCTCACCATCTCTTGATACCTCAACTAAAAATGGTTTCTTGCCTTCTAATTTTCTTTCTTTTACATTATTCTCTATAGATATATACAAATCTTGACTCAATCTTTATCTTTTGACAAAATCAGACACATCATCTATTAAATGACTACCAATATTTCTAGCTAGTCCACTAGTTCCATCAAAAGTTCTAGATGTAATAGGTGCACGCTAAGGCACAACAGATGTAAGCAATCTCTTTTCATGACTTTCATTAACTAGAAATTCTTACTCCTTAGCCATATTAGGTGTGGCATGAGTAGTTAGATTAGTACCAGTTTCCATAGATTTCACTTTAAACACATATTTTAATGTTGAGTAAATCATCTACAGACCTGTTGTTCCTTTACTCTGATGTTTTTTAATAATATCTCTTAGACTTTGTGCTAAGAGATCATCACAATGTTACACATCACCATGTGATTTATCAAGCTTCACATCACCATGTGCTATATCAGGTTGCACATCACCATTTGCTACGTCAGGATGCACATCATCATAACTATTGTTTTCACCAACTAAATTTGTTGAATCACAAATGTGTTGGCTTCTATGAGATGGCAACACTATATATTTTATTTCCTTTTATTTTTTCTTTGCATTTTTTTTCACTCTTATTACCTACAAAACAAAAATATATATCATATTATGTCTTATATACATAAATCTCTTACCTATAAAATTTCATTAAACACTATTAAAAAAATAATATACTACTTAGTGGATATACAACTTGCCTATTTTTCAAACCAAGACATGATAAATATTCATTATTCCTGGCCATTTTTTATCTATGAAAGAACTCATAATCTATCAATGGAATTTCATCATTATGATCACTATCATCGACTAATTTGTGCCTTACAGTCCTTTTCCTCATTTCTTGAAGTCCAAATAAACAATAATGTATAAATTAACAGCTTAAATTTGTAAAAAATTATTGAGTTCATAAGTTGATAATTGTTGAATTTCTAATCTACTGATAGCTACAAATGGAAACTTAAAATAGAATTCAATTTACAGATTAAAAATAATTTGTAGTAAAAAACCAAGAATATGTTTACAATTATAGGTATTAGACTATCAATATGACTATCCCTTGTTTCAACTGGATATTGACACTTATGAATCTTGATCACTCATATCTGCATCTTCTTTATTTTCTTCCTCATCCTCATCTATGACATGTAATACATTTTCTCTCCCAATTTCTTCTTCAACACTCCATCATCATCTTCATCCACTTCTTTGAATGTTTTTTGTAAATTAACATATTGCCCATCAGGCATTACATCGACAACTTCCATGATTTTTTGTTTAGAACGAGAATCTATTTGAATGACATATGGCCATCTTGGGATTATTACATAATAAATTATAAATTATTAGTTCATTTTAAGAGGGGAAACATATGGCTCATCTATCTCTAATAAAAAATGTCATGTATTTATGTGTACACATCCATACATATCAAATTGTACTATAGATGGTCAGATCCACTTAAATTTTAATAATATAAGACTATTTTCACCAAAATCCACTTGAATCATTTCTTGGATGAATCCAACATGAAATTTCTTCTCATTTTCATGAAGAAATTCAGCACTAACAACACAATCACAATTTGTCTTTCCTTTGTCTTTTTCTTCCACTCTTAAATGACTGCCATAGGCCTACATTCCACTAAAATGAATAGCACATAAATGTGGAAATTGTGAAATCTCACTTTCATCCATTTTTATATCTTGAACTTATTTTTTTGCATCATTGACTACATTAGCAATCTATTCTTCAAATTTTTGAAAATAATCACCTCTAATCAAATCATGACGTATGTGCTTTTGAGGTTGATGTTACATCCAAGCTTGATTCTCTTCTTCATATTTTATACATAAAATATTGACATACACATATTAAGACTAATAATATAAATGTGTAAATGTAATATCCCTTCGGATACCAAAACAAAAGCTCTGAATTGCTTATCTGTATTTCTATAAAATATCTTCAAATAGATAAATAAATCATAGTATAATCTCTTATTTATTCGCTCATATGCTTACAATAGAGGACCTCTATCAGGTATACAATGAATATTGAAAATACGGCCTTAATAGCCTAAGTATTCTACAAATCTAGGAAATAAATCTAGATTTGGTACATCTCAGCCTACTGTGTCGAACACACAGTCACTGGCGTCGATTGATATACTGCTGACATCGGTCTCTGTCGGTCCTTCTCTGTCGACATTGGTCATCAGTCAGCCGATGTCGGTCACTAGGGATCTCTGTCTGCCGAGGTTGGTATCTGCTTTGATCTATACATACCTGTACAGACTTTGTATGGCCGCCAATAAAGCACAACCTATCTGTTTTCAACCCCTGATCTGAAGATATATGGTTCTAATACAGAAGATCTCTATCTATATAATTTATTACATAAAAACTAAATAAAGAATTACCTAGAAATCTCTATGACAACTTCTGCATGAAGTTACCTCTCAAATTTGTAAACCTCTGTGATAACTTCTGTATGAAGCTATCTCTTAATTTGGCAATAAATCAGCTGATATCTCACAGCCTCTGAATCGGACACAATGAAGAGTTGACGTTCTCCACTGCAATGGAATCCTCGAACCCTTGGCTCAGTCTTCACAGAAGAATTCTTCAATATCAAAATCAATAATCAATGCATAATCCAAACTCTCTCCCATGAGAAACCCTTATACCCTCCAAAGGTGTGCTTGCTAAAATTAGATTTCCTTAAATTAGACTTAGGGCTTCTTAAATTAGAACTAGGGTCTTTAAAATTAGACCAATTCTTAAATTAGAATTAGGGTCTTAAAATTAGACCAAATAATTAATAATTAATAATTAATTAAAATTAGACCAAATAATTAATATTTGATTAAATCAATCAAATATTAATATCTCCCTTAATTCATGTCCGAAAGAGCCCGAACGAAAACCAACTGGAAAAATTCTACTAAACGAAGCCAAGCCAATCTCCATCAAGACCCTCTAACCATCCTATCAGCCTACGAGGGTTGCATAATAGGCTAACCATGAACTCAAAACATGTCAATAAAAAGGGGACATGACAATCCGCCCCTCCTGAAATTGCTTGCCCTCAAGCAATCACTGAATGATACACCCATCAATCCACCTGGATCCCAAATGTAGTCATGATCTACCCTGCTATCAATCAATGCAAACTCCATGCCATGTCCATCCCTAGTACTAAGATAAGCACTCCAACATCCAATCCATAAATGAAAATCAGCAAGCAACTCAAGCAAACTCCTTACCTGAATAATATCTAAATCTGGATTGTGAAGGCTAGAAATAGTCATATCATCATCAACCTGTGACCCGACTATAACAGAAGGCTGAGTCCTTACCACATGTGATAACTTCGGAACTGCACTCACCTCAAGACCAAGCTCATCCTCATATCTCTCCTGTGTTGGTGCCAATGTGCACTTGTCATCACACTCTATCATGTCATGTCGTATGAGCATCTCCATCTGATGAAAAAACATATATCTGAAGCTGTTGCCCCATATTGCCTTAATAATATGTGTCTTCCCATCAACATCAAATTGAACCTCCATGTCCTTGAGATGAAGAGTAACTTCCTCAAATGAATGAATCCACTTCATACCCAAGACTAAGTCTATATCCCCCATGTTCACCACATAATAATCAACCTTGAACTCATAGTTGTTCAAGCACAATGGGAGGTCTCTAATCATACACTCACACCTAAGAGTGTGACCATCGGCTACCTTAACTCTAATGCCCTCAAAATCTTTAGTAGTGAGTCCACATTTTTCCACAAATCTAGCATCTATAAAATTATGTGTGGCTCTTGTATCAAGAAGGGTGATGACCTTCTGCCCTGCCAAAACTCCACAGAGTCTGAATGACTCATCTAACTGAATGTTGGATAGGCATGCCTCCTATATGTGAAGCTCTAACTCTACCTCTGCCCCCTCAGAACTATTCTGCTGTTCAAAATCCTCTAACTCTGAATCCTCATAATATGCCCACATCACACGATTCGCCTTGCCCTTAGGCCTCAAAGGGCAATCGTGATGGATATCATATGGACCTTTGCAGTAGAAGCAAAGCTTCTTCCTGCGTAGATTGTTAAGCACCTC
This sequence comes from Torreya grandis, assembly GCA_037957365.1. NCBI lineage: Eukaryota > Viridiplantae > Streptophyta > Pinopsida > Cupressales > Taxaceae > Torreya > Torreya grandis. Next base: position 997,259 of record JARHVA010000909.1, on the reverse strand, counting down.
ATGATCCAAAGGTGCTGCTGCTGGATTGGCCTTTATATCATTCTTTACACCTGATTTATCTATGCTGAAATTTAGTCTCTCTGTATTTGTGTTGTAGCACTTATGGTCTCTAGATGAAGAAGTACCTCTGGAGTTAAATTTATGGGATGGGGCTGCCATATCCATACTACGTGCCTTCTTCATAGCTACCTGTAATGAAGGAGGATCAAAGGCTTTAATCCAACCTCTCAATGGTTCTGTCAATCCCTCCATGAAGAGAACTACCAATCTACGCTCGAAAATATTGGGCACCATGACTGTGAATCTCTGAAACTCACCAATGAAGGACTCCAAGTTACCTATTTGTCTCAACTATGCCAGATCTCAAAAGTAAACCTCGAGATCTTTCCTGTCAAACCACTTAACCAATCTATCCATAAAGTCCTGGTACTCTGTCACCTAGTTATGCTAAAGTGTTACCATACCATGGTACCACCAATCATGTGCTACTCCATCCAAGTGCAAGGTGGCGTATTTGATGGCCTCTATCTCTGACATTGGTCTCAATGCCAAAAAGGTGTCAAGCTTATGAACCCAAGCTTGAGCTGTCATCTTGCCACTGCCATCAAAAGTAGTCAAAGAAAGCTTACCAATAGCCTTCTTCAGCTCACTGAATTGAACTCTAAGCCTCCTATCCTGTCTAACTAATCTGTAGTTCTCTCTCCTCAACTGAACAAAATGATCAAAAGACATCCTCTCTTGAACATGAGGAGGTAATAAGTCCCACTCATCATTTGCAGCCATGTAAACATCTGCAAATGGGGAATTTCCTACCTCCTCCTCTGTTGGTGCCTCTGGTTCCTCTTGAATAAATGTAGGACGTGTAGGTCTATCAGCTATTCTAGAGTGGGTTTACTGTGGTCTCTGATTAACCGTAGCACTCCTGTCTTCTCTTTGTTCCCCGTTCTGTCTATCAGGTGCGTTCATCCTCTCTATCATAGTAGTGAGTCTCTGTATTGTCTGATTCATCTACTATTGGCCTGTCATCATATCACGGTGGAATTCTCTGGTGTCCTAATCAACATCATACCTATGGCCCCTGGGTGGGCTACCCTCACGTCTGTCACTCATGATAATCTGCTATTGTTCTAATAACTGGGTACCTTTAAGCAAGGCTCTACTGCATGTGTTATACCTATGTGGTCCCAACTCTTGTGGCTGCATAAGATTGTCAAACCCTCAGGATGGTAGGATTTAGCTCTGATACCATTGTAATATCCCTTTGGATACCAAAATAAAAGCTCTGAATTGCTTATTTATATTTCTACAAAATATCTTCAAATAGATAAATAAATCACAGTATAATCTCTTATTTATTCGCTCATATGCTTACAATAGAGGACCTCTGTTAGGTATATAATGAATATTGAATATACGGCCTTAATAGCCTGAGTATTCCACAAATCTGGGAAATAAATCTAGATCTGGTATGTCTTACCCTGCTATGTCGAACACACAGTTGTCGGCGTCGGTTGATATACTGTCGACATCGGTCTTTGTCGATCCTTCTTTGCCGACGTCGGTCTTCAGTTAGCTGATGTTGGTCACTGGGGATCTCTATATTCCAAGGTCAGTATCTACTTGGATCTATATGGACCTGTACAGACTTTGTACGGCCACCAATAAAGCACAACCTGTCTATTTTCAACCCCTGATCTGAAGATATATGGTTCTAATACAGAAGATCTGTATCTATATAATTTATTGAATAAAAACTAAATAAAGAAATACCTGGAAAGCTCTATGACAACTTCTACATGAATTTACCTCTCAAATCTGTAAACCTCTGTGATAACTTTTGTATGAAGCTATCTCTCAATTTGGCAATAAATCAGCTGATATCTCACAGCCTATGAATCGCACACAATGAGAGTTGACGTTCTCCACTGCAATGAAATCCTTGAACCCTTGGCTCAGTCTTCACAGAAGAATTCTTCAATATCAAAATCAATAATCAATGCATAATCCAAACTCTCTCCCATGAGAAACCCTTATGCCCTCCAAAGGTGTGCTTGCTAAAATTAGATTTCCTTAAATTAGACTTAGGGCTTCTTAAATTAGAACTAGGGTCTTTAAAATTAGACCAATTCTTAAATTAGAATTAGGGTCTTAAAATTAGACCAAATAATTAATAATTAATAATTAATTAAAATTAGACCAAATAATTAATATTTGATTAAATCAATCAAATATTAATATCTCCCTTAATTCATGTCCGAAAGAGCCCAAACGAAAACCAACTGGAAAAATTCTGCTAAACGAAGCCAAGCCAATCTCCATCAAGACCCTCTAACCATCCTATCAGCCTACAAGGGTCGCATAATAGGCTAACCATGAACTCAGAACATGTCAATAAAAAGGGGACATGACAGTAAATTCAATTGAGTAAATAAATTATTATGTAATTTTTTGCCTATGCCACTTATCGAATGAAAATGTGTTTTGAAGAATATAGGCATGTATCACAATTCTTTCTTCATGTGATATCTTGAAGTGAAATACATTTCCTTCTAATACTTCATTTGAAACTCTAATATTTTTTATCATCCCATACATGTTGATTGAAAATTTTAAAATCCTTCATATATTCTATGCAAAATCCCATGGCTTCTTGCATTGAATATCCCTCAGACATGTTGCCTTCCAGTTTTTCCCTAGTATGAATAATTTTTTCAAAACCTTCATATATCATTCTTTAAGAAACAACCATCTCGTTCTTACTGGGCCACAATGCTCTAGTTCATATTATAGATGTATCAAAAGATGCATAGAAATGTTTAAGGTTTTGGTGAAAATTCCTGTTCCAATAGACAAAGGACTTCAACAACCTCCTCCCTCAAACTATCAAAGTTCAAAGGATATAATACATTTAAACTCATTCTCTTTAATATTAGGCCCAACCTTATAATTTCCAATCTTGGCCCCTTTTCCAAACTTGATATATTTACCACAATAGGTAAAATTTTCTCGATTATGACATGATAGTCATGGGTCTTGATGCCTCTTAAGCCATTAACATCAGTTTGGCTTCTAATACTACTACTTACATATCCAATGGGAAAGTAAGTCTGAGACATCAACTATAATAATTATGCATGTTGTTCATTTATCTAGACATAAGGAACACTAGGTTTTCTATATTTTTCATCATCACATTTTTCAATCCAAAGATTTCAATGAATCTTTAGTTGTCGAAAGTTTTCATGTGATAAAATAGTATTAAAATCAGCAGAAAGAGTTTTTATAATAGCATAGGCTATATTTTTCTCAGTATGCATAAAGTCAATAGTATTCCTAATGGTTATATCCTTAAAGTATGGCAACTTATAAAATATGAAAAACCATTTTACACTAATTTCATTACATGGATCATATCTACTACCAACAATCCCATCATTTTCAATAAACGACATTATTTTTTGTCCATTCTCAATAATGTAATCACCTTTTTTAGCAATGGTGATTCATGATTCTCTTCTTGACCATTTAATTTTTTTTTTTTGTCGATGATATGGATGATCCATTTTAAAGTAAGCATGATTTACATAATAAACACACGTAAAATTATTGAGTGCCTCACAATATATTTAAAGTTGTAAGTAGGACATCCATGGTATTCAAGAACACTGAGACCAGACAATGTGCCATATGCAAGAAGATCATGAATCATAAACAATAAGGAAGTTCTTAAAGTGAATTTGACTGAATAACCATCCCTTAAAGATTGAATTTCTTCAATTCCTTTCCACAATTCCATTATCTCATCATATAATGGCTCTAGATAAGCATCAATTATATTTGAACTCACATTTTTCTTTCTTGGTACAGTCAATGATAGTATTAAGAAAAATGGTTTAGTTGCTAATCATGGAGGCAAGTTATAATATAGTAAAAACACTGGCCAAGTTTACCATTTAGTACTTTGATCTGAGAATGGGTTCACCCCATCTAGAGCCAAACCCAACCTTATATTACAAGGATCTTGAGAAAAATTAGGCCATCTATTATCAAATTCCATCCACATCTTAGAATCAAGCACATGTCATTATTTTCCATTAGTGCTTTTATTTTGGGCATGCCATTGCATAAGTTTATCATTGTCTCTACACCTATACATTCAGAGTAATCATGAGATTATCAAAAAGTGGTGAAGAACCTTTCTAACAACCATAGTTGATTTCAACCCTTGTCTATACCTTGCTTCATGACACTTTAGACATTCACTTTCACTTGTAATATTATTGCAAAATAATACACAACCATTCACACATGTGTGGATGTTTTCATAACCTAAGCCTAGAAAAGTGATTTTATTTTTACATTGACTTCAATTTGTTGGCAATGTGGAGTTAGGTGGTAACAATGAACTTAATAATGCCAATAACTGATCTACACTCTCATTTGTCCAACCAAACACCACTTGTAAGTTAAGAATTTAAAGTATTATTATCAAATGACTTAACTTGTAATTAGCATACACAAGCTTTAAATCATCCTCCATCAACTTGGCCCAATCATCTTTTAGATCCTCATTCAACATTATATCAACTTCAAACCCTTCATCTAACATTGTTGCCTCTTCATCTATTTTTATTGCCTCTTCATAATAATTGTAATCCTGAGGGCTTATACCACTATGCCCATATTTTATCATATGTCAATAAATCAAATTTCTTTTTCTCACCTTTCTACCAAGATAGTCATTACATGGACATGGATATTTATCCATGTCCCTCTCATTATCTACTCTCTCATAAAATGCATGGTATTGATTGATAGTCAACCTTCGAAGTTGATCCATCTTTAATGTCCTACACATAGAAACAAAAATATTTTGGAGAAAAATTTGGCAAACCAAAAGTTCAAGATTTTTTGAAAATATTGAGGAAAAATTAGATTTTTAAAAAAATGTAAAAAATTGTAGACTAAAAGACAAAAACTATTTTTTTAATTGAAAGGCATTTCCATAGCAATAGATTTATAGAGAGAAAATAAAATAGAGAGTTTAACTAATGAATTGTAAAAAAAGTTTTTTGTAGTTTATATTAAAATTACTGAGTACATTACATTGCACATGTTTCAAACTCAAAGCATTACTTCACATTGATAACTAATAACTAGATGATAATAGATGGTAAAATTTAAATTACAATATAGTTTTTACAAAGTCAACCTAAGTAGTTATGAAATTACTTCACATTGCATAACTAATGCTTGTCATGGCATTCCATGAGACCACATTTATTTGAGGCATTTTTTCAAATAGTCACTACCTTGTCTATGCTACCACATTTTTCATACATGTCTACCAAAGCATTTTATCAAATAGTTCACTACCTTGTTTCTATGGCTAAAATCCTAAAACAAGTGCTTTCGAATAAGCTATAGATGCTTGGAAAAAATCTATTAAAGCATAATAGTAAGCAATAACATAGACAAAGTAGTGAATTGGTTAAAAAAGCCTCAAATAAATGTTGTCTCATGGTGATGGAATGCCATGACAATCCATAAAAATTCACTTGTCATGCCATTCATTATGGCATTCCATCACCATGAGACCACATTTATTTGAGACATCTTTTCCAAAATTCATAAAATTCATCCTAGGAGTCCATATTTATTTTATAATTAGTCCATGAGTCATTCATAAGCATCCCATATCATGTCCATATGAAATACATTTGTATTTTGATCATTAATGTGTTTTTTGTCTCTTACCATAGCCCCATAGTACATTCAAATAGCTTTGGTGGGTATGTGAGAACCAAAAGAAGTGAAAAGATAGTTACTGCTTCCCTGGAGCATGTAAGAACTTCACTTGTGGTGTTGTAGTATACATAGAATAGTTATTGTTTCCCTATAGAGGTCTTAAAATTAATTGGCAGGCTAGCGGTAAGAGTTTAAGTAACATATAATATGTCACCATGACCCCATGATAAACAAAATGTTGACCTACGATGATGCGGTAAGAACAAATAGTAAAGGTTCACCATAGCCCCATGGTGGATAAGAAAATAAATTATAGTATGGTGGTAACAGATAAGCTGATAGATAACACATACCATAGCCTCATGAAAATTCAAAGAAGGTCTTACAGGCTAGCGATAAGTGATAAAATTTATATAAAGTATGTCCTGTGTTCCCATAATAATTTTCTACATAATTCATTTTTATTTTGATATGTTGAAAGATCACTTATTTTAATTTTTTTTAAATACATTTAATTTATTTTACAATCTCATCTATTATCCATACACTTATCGATCCACTTGATATTGAATTGATTAATATTTTTATATCACCTTCTATTATTAACTTTTTCCATCCCTTCAACAGTACTAAATACATCCCCTTTAGGAGTGCCATGTTGTGTCTACCTGATTATTTTCATTATTCCTAATATCCAATGAGCATACAAGATGATTAACCTTGATGGTCCCTCAATATTCCTCCACTGCCTACTATTATTAGATTACCTTATTTGATACAATTCTATTTTTTGGATTTTTTAGTTGATACATGATCTTTTTTTCCTTAGGAAAAATCATAATTTAATATTTAAAAATAGGAAATTTGATAATATTATATGCATCTAAAAGCATACCATAGAGATGAAATACATGGATATAACCATCTAAAAGACCCAAACATAGAAAGAGTTGAAGTATAAGGCACTCAAAGAAAAATAAACCAATATAAAAAAATGTTTGTCAAGTAGACAAGAAAGATGTTAAAGGTCAAGAAGTAGCCTTACCACATTAGTCTCATCTAACTAAGTGTTAGAGTGATCATTCACATTCATTCATAGAGTTAAGTTTGATTTAGAGTGTTTTATTATAATCGTTGGATTATTTTCTTTGTGTACACGAACAATATTTTATTGTGTATTTAATTAGACAATCCACCTATAATTTGATTGATCACAATAATCAAATGGTTATTGTGAAACCAACTCATTAGCCTATTTAGTAGTCTTTCCTTATTTTTCAACATGTCAAATCCAATGCTTGTGGCGATATGGTAAATAGTGAAGGGATGCAAAAGGATCCCATGATCTCATGATGGTCTGATCAAATGTTGGTGGTAATGTAGTATGAGGTATATGAGGTAACATGTATCATGCCATCCCATGATGGTGTGTATCAAGGCTTACAAGGTGGTGATAAGTGGTGAAAGATGTGATATAACTGTCCAGAAGCTCCCATAGGCCCATGATAAATCTAAATAGGTCTTGTGGTTATGTATTAAAATATTAAATGCTAAAATGACTATATCATCACCCCATAGTGGTTATCATTGATACCTATAATTGAAGTTCTTACCCAGCCATTGGATTGGACCAAATCAATGGTCTATGTTTGAAAGAATTGAATATTGAGATTTATCAATTTCATGGCATGAACCAAAGTAATGGCAAAATGACTAGCTCTGTAGTAGAATAAAATTTGGAATTTCTTTGCATTTTGTCATTCAAGCAAATTCAGTGGTGATTGTAGATGATGAATTCAAGATCTATGTGTGCACATTGGCCATCTTCCAACTAGGTAAGTCTACCTCATCACTCTCCTCATAAAATTTGGTATTTAGTTTGTGTTTAGTTTTCAACTGGTTTGGTAGAACAAGTGACTATCAAAACCCTAGTTCATAAAAGCATCAAACTATCGCACCTAAGAAATATGAGCCTACAAGTAAGAGCATTGAACCCCCTATTTTAAGAAGCAGTCCCTTTAACAATCACTATTGTAAATTTTACCAAATTCAATTGACAAAATATATAAGAAACTATTCAAGGATGTAGCAGAGGGGTGTTGGGATGCTAGAGTCCTTATCTCAAGATGGAACCTTTCTTGGTATTTTTGTGAAAAGAAAGATGGAGAGGGATTGGTTACAAACCCATGGAATTTGAATTTAGCTAAGCTTGTGGTATGAAATGTATTAATGTTTTCATATTTGATTAGGATATTGGAATAACACTATCATATAACTACCAAAATTGCCAGGTTGCCAAATGGGTCACCATTAGTGGATGTGGATAGAAATGCAATCATTGATTAATTCATGCTCAATAATCAAGCCCTGATAAAAGTTGACTTGAAGAAGAGTGAACAAGAATATATCAATCCAAGAAATACACATAAGAGTGATGATTTGCCCATATACATGAGGAAAGGGGCCAACAAATTAATGATTAAAATTCCAACCACTATAGTTGAGCCTTTTCCAGTTGATGACTTTGTTGTCTATTTAGAAAGGACATATTTTGATTTGTGTCAAGTGCTAGGAATTGATGCCCAAGATAGAATGCTAGTTGGCATGATGATGATGGCCATGAGAATATAGAACCTAGAGGTTAATGTTGACTATGATTTTGCATCAATTGTTGAGAAGAAATTGTATTATGAATTTTTGAAAATAAGGGAGAACAAGACACCTATGGAGTTCAAATATTATTCTTTGTTATGTCATTTAATTTTGTATCAAAATAGAAGGAATTAGCCAAGTAGGATGGACTTGAGCATGATTGATCAAAAGAGATAAAGATTTCCTACATAGTGATGGTGTTAAAAATGGGACACTCATTATTAGAACTATAACTGTGTTATGTTCCATGATGATTTCTTAGTCATAATAATGAATTCCCTTGATAGCCTTTTTCCTAGATTGATCAAAGAGGTTAGGGAAATGTTGAGGCCTCTTGCTTATAAGCCATAATAGGATCATAAACATAACTTTTCTAATTGGTATTTCTTGCTTGACCATACTATAATTAGAGTATATGGGTGTACTCAGCCACCCCATGTATTGCCAAAATTTATGCCAAATAGAATTGATTTTCTTAAATTCATGTGCTAGATGCTCTGGATGGAGAAAGATGTGATGAAAAAACAAAAGAAGAGTACATTTCTTCTAGATTACACTATGTTTGGTGAATGGTACATTGGTGCAGATACCTTAGAGGATTTTTAAGCCTATTTAAAGGCTAAATATTCTTTGAAATCGGGGAGAGAGGGTTTGTGATCTAGAGGGTCACATGAACTTTGTTAAACAAGCCATCCTTATCAAGATGGGGATATCCCATCAAATCAATTTTGATGAGGATATGATAAATAATTGTGTCACTTTTGAAGAGGTATATAATAGGAAAATAAAATGGGAAATTTTGAAAAATATTGTGGATAACAAAAGAAAACAAAACCCTAATTTTTTAGTATTTTTTATTGAAGAGGACCCTTTGAAAAGAATAGATTTGATAATTGATAATTTTGAAAAAATATATGGCAAGTCAAAGAATTAGCCTACAAAATCTACCAACCTCCTTGTCAAAAATATAATAGGAGTTATGATTTAAGAACCTAGTCTAAATGTAATGTCAGTGTAAGATCCAACGGTTCCTGATTCACCACTTTCCAAAAGACAAAAGACTAATGATATTTCTCCACTGGTTCCATATGAAATGACTAAAGGATTTGGTGACTTTGAGGAGGTGGTTAGTATTTTGAGACATATGGGAGAGGAAGAGGAAGTTGATCAACCCCTTATTGGTCAAGAAATAGAAGCACATAAACCAGAAGCAAGAATGGATGAACATGCACAAGGTGAGCTTGAAATACAAGAATATGAAAGGGTTGTGGCTTCTATGAGGTTCATCAAGGATGATGATTTCATCAATACCCATAATTCAAAGATTTTTGGATAAAAATGAAGATGAAATAATTTTAATAAAAGGTGGAAATAAATAAAATGGGTGATGATGAATCTTAGCATGATCAAATTATGACATAGACTTTCAAGGATTTAAAAATTGATGAAATAAATGTCAGTCCTGATGAGGGTAGATAAATGGTTTTGAAGAGTAATATGTTGATCATCCCTAGCCTTGAATTGAAGAAAATGTTTTTGTTGGACCAAGTGAGAAATTAAGATGACCCCATGATGGTTTCTAAGTTTGATTATGAGGATGGTGTCAGTGGTTGTGGGTTTAACCCAAAGACAAAGACTCTATAAATATGGGCCACATAGAAGAACACCAATAAGCCAAGATTTATTGATGTATTCTAGGAGTTGATTTAAATAGCTATGGTGAAAAAAATTTAGGATACATCATTTTTTGAAGTTGCCACCCTTACTGTGCACTCTGTAATGTTCACACAAGTTATTGTCAAGAAAATGGAACAAAGATTGTTGGACTATGAAAAAACTCAAATTGAGATGAATGATGAAGTGAATAGGCTATATTTGGAAAATGTCAAACTAAATTAGTAGTTAAAGGGTGTTGATTCTCAAATCCAAGTAATTATTCCATATAAAGAACTTGTACCATAAATAACTAGTGATAATACATTCCTAGTTGATCAGTTGAATGCATTAAAGTTTAAGTTGGAGAAAGAAATTGAAGATTTGAAAAATAAAAATGAGAAGATAAAGGATGAGTCCAAATTGAAAATCCTTAAGGTGTTTGAGAATATTTTGGAATATAGAGTAAAATTAGTAGTTGATAAGTTAGGAGATGTGCATGAATTCTATTCTTCCTTATCTCAAACCACTGATTAGTTGAATGTCAATCTTTCTATTTTGGATCCAATATAAAATAAATAGAAACCTACACACCATACATTTCTAACCTTGTGCAAAGTTATACAAAGAGATCCAAGTGCTTTGGTCTCACTCAAGCCAACAGAGAAGATAGTGAAAATGATCTTAGATGAATTTCAATATGTGAATGGTGAGAGCTAGAAAATGCAGGCAAATATTGATTCTTTTACTACCATAAAACACCAATTTATTCCTTCCATTTTGATAGAGGATAAAAAGATTAAAGTTTTTGATGCATGGAAAAGTGAATATGGTCAAACAGTTTCTCAAGCCATTGATTTCTTGAAAAAAGATCAAAACATAAATATTCTCAGTTTCAATGTCATTTTGGATAGAGTAATTGCTTTGGATGTTAGATATGCAAAGTTCATCATTGATGTAAAAGTGTTTGTAGATAAAATATGGAAAAATCACCAAGCCAACCTGCTTCAGATCTAAGAATATAAGTGGCCTAATGACTTCATAGTGTACCAATTAGAGAATCAATATTTGAAAACTAAATAATAAGCAGACCAAGTATGCAGAGGAGCAATGATCATCAAGCTAGTGTCAACATGGCACCAAAAAATCTTGGGTGTCCTCTTATTTTGTCTTTTTCTTGTTTTTATGCTTTCCAATATGTATTCAAAATATATTTAGCGGTATTTTTTAGACTTTTCAAAAAGTATATGTTGTAATAGGTCATATTAAGGGATGGGTATATGAAAAGTCATTTTTTGGAATGTGAATGGTCTAAAGCTTGTAGCTTCCTTTACCCCTATAATAAGGAAATGAAGACCTTGGGAAATCTATTTGGGAATTTGATTTTGGAAAAAGATATTATAAGGCCTGCTCTTCAAAGATATATCAATAAAAGCAAACCATATTTCTCTAGTGGCATATATATAGTTCTAAATTTCTTTTTGAATATTCATGTTATACGTTATTTGGTTGTCTCCATTTTGTTTCTTCTTGTTATTTGAATTAAGATATCAAGTATATGTTTAGTTATTCAAAACACATTTTTTGTTTTCAGGTGGTTTATCTAATTGGGTTTCCTTAAGTAGGGATTAAATCCATTGAATAGATCACTGTAACTTGGAGGATTAAATTTGGATAATTAAGAAGATCCAATTAATAATAATCTTGCATGTCTGTGCCAGTCATAGACAATCCCAATCCAAGTAATTTGAGTTGTGTCTAGATAGAAATCATAAATCTTTTTGTGAATAGACTTTGTTACCTAATTGTTGAGAAAGGCACCAATCAATTATTTTCCAAAATCATTTCCTTGTATCATATTCAAAAATTCAAATTTTAATTTTTTGTTGTGTAAGAGGAGTAATAGTAGAATAGAAAATGAGAACTTCACAAGGAACTAGATGATATGGGGTAATTGTCATATATAGAGTTGTAGAGGAAATGTGAAAATATTCTCTAAGATTTTATAGTGAACAAAGGAGCCAATGGAATTAAGGATATTATTATTAAGGAGGATGAAAATTAAATAAACTCACCTTAAATGAATGATTTTAAAACACTTAAGTGAAGATTATCGACCATGGAATTAATAGTTCTAATCCTTTGACACGTATGGACAGATACCCCAAAGCTTGGTAGTCAAGCTCACTTGAGCACCATTAATGATATTGAGCTAGGCATAGAGGGAAGGGCTCTATTTATTAGATCCCAACAAGGTTTTCTTTGAATGAATTTGAAGCTGGCTGTCAACAAAAATGGAAATGTCAATTTGCCTTCACAATGCATGAAGTCAAATAGCTTTCTTAGGTTTTATCACAGACCCGAGGCTGAGGGTGATTAAAAAGCCTCAAAAAATTACTCAAATACTCTTTTTGGAGTTGGAAGTGATTAAAATGGTATTGGGGAGGGATTTTATAATAGATAAAAATAAATATAGAATCAACTCAAACATAGCTTCATGGTTTCTGGCATCTCTACTAGATCTTGGAGGTGTGAAGGTGGACATTCTACTCTTGTTGCATGAAATTTTCAAGTCAATTTTAGGGAAATGATTTGGAGGTGGTGTTGTGGGTAGATCTAGGTGTGGGGATTCCATGGTCTTTAGACCTTTCTTCACTGATCATACCAGATGTTAGGGTTTTGTAGCTTCTATTTCTCTTCAACATGATAGATTGGTCTCTTGAATGTCACCATCATTAGGCCACCATCGATAATAATTTCCTTAGGTCCTCTCATGCCCTTGATATGGAGATGAATGAGGAATGGGTGTTACACTTCATAGAGCTAGTGGAAAATGGTGATTTCTATGGGTTTCCTTAGCTAGTGTATTATATTTCCATGAGATTTTGATGTAAATATTAACGTATATGAAGAAATTTTTGGGAAATAATATGAAATCCATGGGGTTTTTTGTAATAGAATAAATTTTTAGGGGAAAATCTAATCCCCATATGTAATAATTTTTTGAATCAATTTTAATAGAATCCCTGCTATGTTGCTTATTAATAAAAAATAGTAGAATAGAAAATTTTAAAAAAAGTCTAACTCAAATCATATACCAGTTTAGATTAGGGTGAATTAGATGATTCAATTGAAAAAATTACATAAATCCCTTAATCTATTATGAAGTCACCAACAAATTTGAGGATTAATTAATCATTGGTGAATATAAGGTAACACCCACCTAGGCAAAGTAGAGCCTAAAGTGTAGAGAATCCTAACCACTTGGGTTGATTCTATTAGTTGGCCAAATTGGTTGCATAACCTAATCATAAAGCTTCACATCCTTTTTAGGTTTTGCACACTACAAATTTGAGAACCAACAAAAGGCTTTAGAAATTTTAAGAAAGGCAACTTGCATAGATCCACATGATGCCCATGCATTTATCAAGATGGGCGAGTTATTAATATCATCAAACCCTAGTGCAGCCTTAGATTCTCTTAAGATGCCAAAGTCTCTTTTGAAGAAGAGTAGAGAAGAATTAACCATTTAATTGTTAAAAAATATTTGGGTTCTTCATTTTGAGTGTGATGAACTAGAGTTGGCTCAACAAAATTTTATGGAGGCATTAGGAAATGACATTTGGGTTGAATTCATAAATAAAAGCCCCAGTGCCAATTCTATAGTTTTTTATATGAACTTTAAGGATATGGAATTATTCAAATGACTAGAAGAAGGTGGTGTTTCATGTGAGTTACAAGTTCAATTCCCATATGCTCCAAAATGCATAGAGGAAACTAATGAAAAGATAGTCTCCTAAACCCTAAATTGCCTATATGGTTTTGGTATTTAGTTGCCTATGTAAGTACTGTAAGTTGCCAATCAGAAAGATATATATTTTGTGTTTAATGTAATGATGGTTTTTAATTACCTCTAAATTCACTAAAGAGGGCATCCCCAAATCTGACTTCACTATAGAGGGCCTCATTGACTTCAAATTCTTTGCAGCAAACTCCAAATTCCTTGCCTGCCTCTTCAAAAGTCTCTAGGTCCTCTCCAAACAAGATTTATCACCCATGAAATTAGATTCTATAACCCAAAATGCCTTAGTGTCAAGCTAATTACCAACTAATGAAATGAGGAAATATTCAATAAATAATGAATCGTGCATAGTACACACTTGCCAAAAATATATTTTTAAAATTTCATCTAATTTGTATTTGTGGGGGGTAAATATTTAGTCATTTTTATTTATTTGACTAAATAATTTTTTTTTGATGAGAAAATTAGCCATTTATTTACTCATTTATATCTAAGTTAAAAAAAAAAGTAGAATTTAGACATTTTTAATTATTATGACTAAAATTTTTAGTCATGTATTCATTTATTTGCCAAATTCTACTAGTGTGCCTCAATGCATATAACTCATTCGATATTTTTGAGTATCTCCCTATGATTAATAGACACCAATAAACATTAAAAATTATATCCATCCCTTCTTCCTTAAAACTTGCTACATCTATCTCTTCTCTCGCACTTACTACCATCTCTATGCCTATAGTAGATTAGGTGGTCCACGTTATCACCCATGTTTATGAAGATAGGGAGGTTGATTACACCCATGGATATAACTTTCTCACTCAAAATAGCATCTCTTCAAACACAATTTCCATTCTTTAACTCCTTTAACAATCCAATATTTACAAATATGTGTTTTATATGGCCCTTTATAATACCATATTATTGTTTCAACCAAACTAGCCTATGTTACATCTATCCTCAACATAATGCAATAGACTGAAGAACATATTTCCTTTGATAAAGAGGATTTACCCCACAAAAAATCATTTCACAACACCTCCCTCTGTATATTCAATTAAAAATCAATTATGTAGGGAAAAAATTGGTGTTAGTTGATAACAGTTTAGGACTCAAAATTTGCAACATTTCCCTTCTTAAACATCTTAATATATAACCTCATGATCTAGATCATTCTAATATGAACATTAGAGGTTTTTAAAACATTCTAAAAAAATTCATGGGTCAAATAACACTTATATCACATTAGAGCCTAAGACACTACCAACTACTTTCCAAGTCATGCCAAATGGCCCCAACTACAATATGCATGCAGTCAATCCCTCCTACACTCCATGCCTATATTAAATTTAGTCACAAAGGCTACTTATACACATTCCTAATCCATAATGAACATTTTAAATATTTTTAGGTTGCTGACACACCACATAATTATATTCCACACTTTAATCCTAGCTATTTACCTATGCAATCCATTATTCATAATGTACCCCTGAACTATGTAACACATCAATAAACTCCAAATTTTATAATATAACTAACATAAAAGCACTAGTTTACCTTGCCTTTTTCACTTAAATTCCTTAATCAAATGGGATATCATGGTAAAGGCCTTGGAAAGTATGAACAAAGAATCATCAATTTTGTCGAGGCATCTACACAACATGGAATGTAAGGGCTAGGATATCAGTTTACCTATCCTCATAGTAAACCCTCTTATAACACTTCAAATCATATAAAGTTTTGTCCACCCAATACATCAATAGATTACACCATTAATCATACTTCAATATTATCATTAAACTACCTTGATCTCATTGATGATATAAATTCACAAGACATGTTCACATTAGATGAATTTTCTAACAATGAATACCTCCTATAATTTCTTGGAGCATATGAGGACTTCCCATCTTGTTACCATAAAAATATATTTCCTCATCACACAAATTCTCATGCATATTTTGGAGAAAATCTAAACTTGACCCAATACATACCAATTGATTCAAATGATACTATCCCTACCACTCCTTACACACTCGATCCTTCCACACTGCTTAATGAAGAAACCATACATTTTAAATTTGAAACTGATCAAGATCCCCATATTTTATAATTATTTGTGACCCTCCAAAAGGAAGAAGATATAGATATCTATCAAACTTTAATAGATTTACCAAAAAAAATTCTTGGTCTTACTCAGATATGCCAAAGAATTGATACATCTACCACCATCCATAAGATTCCCTTATATCTAGATGCTAAACCAGTTAAGCAAAAAAAATTTAAAATTCATCTTAAAGTATCTCTTTTGGTCAAAGAAAAAATCTAATGCCTCTTAGATGCTGACTTCATTCAACTAGTAAAACACCTTGAATGGATTTACAACATAGGCCTTATAGTCAAACCTAATGGATAAATTTGGTATTGTTTTGATTCTCAAGATTTAAATAAAGCATGCCCAAAAGATGATTTCCCTTTTCCTAATATCGACATGATCATCGATTCTACAACTGGGTATGAAATTTTATCATTCACAGATTGTTTCACTGGATACAACCAAATCAAGATCACTGAAGAAGAATAGGAAAAAACATCTTTTACAACACCCTAGGGTACATTTTGTTATATTGTTATGCCTTTTTGATTAAAAAATGATAGAGCCACGTATCAACACAAAATGTCACATATATTTCATGATTTAATTCACAATATAATTGAGGATTATGTTGATGATATATTAGCTAAATCCAAGCAATGACAAAATCAAACTATTGATTTACAAATGATCTTTTAATGACTTATATAATATAATATCTGACTAAACCCAAAGAAATGTATGTTCAGAATTACATCAGGTAAACTCTTATGTTTCATTATCTCTCAATGTGGCATAGAAGTTGATCCTAAGAAAGTCAAAGTAAATATCAATATGCCACCTCCCACCAACTTAAAACAAATTCAAACCCTACAAGGCAAGATCCAAGCAATATGCCATTTCATAGATTAGCTTGCTGATAAAATTTAGTCATGTAATTAACTACTAAAGAAAGATACAATCAAGTAATATCTTCTTAATCCACCTATTTTAGTACCACCTATCCTAGACAATCCTTTCCTAATATATATCTTAGCAATATATAATGCATTAAGAACACTCTTAGCACAACATGATGATCAAAATACTGAATGAGCAGTTTATTACATTAGTCGTACATTGGTTGATTATGAAAAAAATTATTCCCCAATAGAAAAACTATGTCTTGCAAAAGTTTTTTCCACATCAAAACTCTAACTTTACATGGTCAATAATGAGATTCAAGTTATCACAAAATAGACCCCTTAAAGTTCATATTGGCCAAACCACATCTTTCTAGTCGTATCACAAAATGAGTTATGTTATTAACATAATTTGACTTCAAAATAGTCCTCTAGAAATCAATAAAGGGCCAAATCATTACAGACCATTTGGTAGTAGAACCACTACTAGATACCAACCCTCTTAGTGACAAATTCAGAGATGATTTCACCACTTATTCTACTCATTTAGATATCTAGACTATGTTGTTTGATGGTTCTCGATGCACATCTGGTGTAGGGGTAGGCATTGTCTTTATTGATCCTTTTGGTCACATAGTTATTATAGCATAATGATTAAGTTTCTCTTGCACTAACAACACAATAGAATATAAATCACTTGTCTTAGGACTATTCACTACCCAATCCCTCCAAATCAAATCTATTCAAGTCTTTAGTGATTTCAAACTAAGTTAACAAAATTTATCAAACAAAATAAGAACACATTATCCCATACCATAACATGGTGCAATGTTTTTCATCATAATTTGACTACTTTTTTATCAAGAGCATCCCTAGAAAAGACAATAGACACGTAGATGCAATGGCCAATGATGCATCTCTAATTCTTATTAACATCAATGATGATCAAACAATCTTTATAATTAAATGATTATAATCACCATTTGTATCCAATGAAAACTTGATCTCTCTTTCCATCTTAGATACTACACGAAGTTATACGACCCTATAATGGTTCTATGATATTTATAACTTCCTACACAAATCTATTGCACTAAACACTTTCTCCCAAAAATGACAAATGTAAGTTACAAAAATAAACAATCCATTATGTAATCATTGGTGTGGACCATTTTAAGTGATCCTTCGATGGATACTTACTACAATGCTTAAGCTCACCAGAAGCCAAAATTACACTTACTACAATCCTTAACCTCAATAGAAGCCAACATTACTCTAGCTCAAATACATGATAGTGAATGTGGTGGTCACTTTAGAAAAAAATCCATGTCACATAGATTACTTTAACAAGGGTACTACTGGCCTACCATGGAATATGAATGTTTACAATATGCAAAGCTATGCAATAAATGTCAATGACACAACAATCTATATTATGCACCATCATAATAACTGTAACCTATAGTCTTTCCATGGCTATTCATGTTATGGTGATTTGATCTTATTGGAAAAATTAACCCCAAATCCACTAATAGACATAATTACATCTACCAAATACTTTACCAAATGGGTGGAAGTAGTTCCACTTCAATCTACCATAAGCGAACACATTTGTAATTTTATCATGACTCTTTATTTTGCATGTCATCCTACTGGTAGCTATCATCTCTAATAATGGAACATCATTCAAGAATAAAACTATCAATTTTTTTTACCAAATACAAAATTAAGCACACATTCTCCATTCCATATTACCCATAAGGAAATGATCAATTAGAAGCTACTAATAAAGCTATTAATAACATTTTAAGCATTATGGGCCTATCACACAAGTATCTGTACACCCATAGAGCTACTCCTTATTCACTCATTTATGGCATAGAAGCAATTTGACCATTGGAATTAGAAATCCCATCTCTCTATGTCTCTCTTAAAGGTATTCTCTTGTCAGGATCTTGCTCCACCAATTAGAACACATATGATTACTTCTTGTATTAGCAACTAAACACGGAATTTAACCAGAATGATAAGTAACTAGAAATATGAAACAACATAGGAATATGAGAGACAATACACAATTGTATTAATAATCACTTAGAAGAAAATACAATAAAGAAGATGCCACTTCTTCTTCCACCTCAAAGGCTCACCATACCTCAAGACCTTCTTCCCTCTCTCTCTCGTTCCCAACAATCAACTCCAATACAGAGTTGGTGTTCACCTCCACTAGTCAGAAACAATGTTACCAGTACACCAAGTACACAACCGTACTCCAAGTATATCTCCTGCTCTCTGCTGCTACCTACAAATCACTAGACCTTACTCACCATTGTAGATCTCCAAAAGAAGCCATGCACACCTGCTGACCAAGATCATACATATACAAAGAACCCTTCTGATTCTCCAAACCAACACCCACACTTGGTACTGTGGCACTAAGAGGAACACACCATTGCTCTCCTCTCTCTGAAGGAGCTTATTTGCTCTCTTACTCCCTAGCACTAATTTACAATACAACCCATGAGTCTATATATAGATCTCATGCTTACAATAAGACTATCTTAATTACAATAATTAGACACACAACTCAAGACTATAATTAGCCTTTAACATGCAAACTAACAGTCCAAGAACAGACTCTCAGGAATCAACATGCAAACTACATGTTCACGCACAGGCTGCCGATGTCGGCTCCTCCATGACCAATGTCAGCTGACTGATAACTGACATCAGTTGTTTCTTCATTGCTATCTGACTAACATCAATTGATTAGGCCAATGTCAGTTGCCCTAAAACTCATTCTGTAACTCTCTGCAACTTCTGTAACCTCCGTAACTCCTCCTATTTGCATCCTAGTGAAGCTTTTAGCTCCACAACCTAACAATCTCCCACTTGGAGATAAACAGCTGCACCTATACCTATACCTGTATACCATCTAATTTATTCCATGGCTTGTATCCCTCTTCAAGCTCAACCCTAAAGACCAACCACTACACACCCTGTGATGCCTTTCCTGTCATCCAAGTAACCTACCACATCTAAACCTACATATCCATGTAGTGAAGACCTTGACCCTGCATAACAAGAATCCCTACTGCTAGTTCCTCTCAGATACCTGAGAATCCACTGAACTACCCTCCAGTACTCCTTCCCTGAATTGGCTCCATACTTTCTGACAACTCCCACTAATTGGGAAAACTCAAGTCTACACTAGACCTCATGTGATTTCTAACCCTGTTCTAAGTTAAGCTTGAACTGTCCAGCCCTTGGTGTGCTTACCTATTCTGCATCCTGCATCTCAAACCCTGCCAACACCATCTTCACATCAGCTCCCACTGGAGACAAAATCTCCATGTCTCTTATGCCAAAGAATTTTGCTGCTCCAAATTCCTCATGGCATACCTCTAAACTAACCTTACCCTTAGCTCAACAAATCCCTGTATGTACAAACTTGCTCCAAGCATACCATCCACATACAGTAACAAGATAATGTTGTGACCATCATCCACCTGGTAAGATAAACACAATGGTTATACTGACATTGACAAAAGCTCTACTTTGTCATCCACCTGGTACCACCTATCAGCCCTATACCACTGTCCTGCAGCTTCCTCAAGACCTTATACCTTGGCCTTCTGTCTCACGTATCCATCCACTCTCTTCTTTAACTTGGGAATCCATTCGTCTCTCAGTGCTTTCTTCCAGATGACAACTCCACCAACAAACTCCTATTTGGTTCTTCTCCAAGGACTCACACTCCTCATCCATGCCAAGCTCCCACTATTTTTGGATTCTACCTACATTACCTCTTCACATCTTCCTGGTTCTCGACCATCAATAAGAAATATAAAGAAGGTGAACAATGAATATGAGGTTCACTTACCCTTTTTGACCTCTGTATGAGCGTTTGAGACTTATTGACAACTTGTTGTCTGCCCACCATCTGTTCTAGTGACCAATCTCAGCCATCTCCCAGTCTGCATCTAACCGATGTCAGTTCCCTGCACTGACCTTAACTGCTGACATCATTTCCCTGGCCGATGCCGATATCCATTCTGCCAATGTTGGTTCTTGTCTGACTGACATCAGTCTTCCTATTGCTGATGTCGATTACTGTCTGACTGATGTCGGTACCTGTGTTCACCTGTGAGTGATAACTTTTTACCCGTGAGCTCTCCATGGATCAAAACCCTATTCAAATCAACACAGCCCTACTCAGAATAATTTAGTCCCCTGAACTGATCTCTATCCACCATCTCCTCCATGAACACCAAGGCTTTCTAGTTCTTAAGTTTATCAAAGATATCTATCTTCCACTTAAGAACATGCATTCCCCTCCTACATATGTGACCAAGCCTATAAAGCCATGTCTCTACAACAGAAGGTGAATCAGTAATATAAGTAGATAGATAAAGGATACCTACTTTCTTACCACCATCTAATTAAAGTGTATCCACTGTGAGAGTTACAGTGCATCTCCCATCACCCAAATTTCTTTAAGAAATTAGACTAATCTCCAAGACTGGTACCTGCATGTCCTCCTTCAACCCCTGTGAGTTATCCATCTGCAATTTCAGCTTTACTTCCTCTTCATCAATAATTTGACAAGGCTCACCAACCCCTAAATAAATCTCTCCAAAGTCTCCAAAGACGTACCCATGAAAAGATGCTCTATTTTGGGCTGCATGGAAAGAGGCAAAAGAATCTGTAAACAAAGATTTTACTTTATCCAGAGTAACATGTGCAACATCACCTGCAACATCTACTTCTACACGCTGATCTTCTACCGACCAACAATCTCCTTTTCCCTGCTCTTTCTTTCCATCAATTAGACCATTCATGCTATTCAATTTCTCCATTCATAGCTTAATTTCTTCTACCATTCCTATACTCCCACTCAATCTAAAACCCCTGAGAGTGACCTGTAATCAAAAACACAACCAGATCTGACCACCTGTTAGTCAACTCAACCAAAAGCTTTGATACCACTTGATGGTATCAGCTCTTGAACATACAACCAGGCTCTGATACCACTTGTCAGGATCTTGCTCCACCAATTAGAGCACATTTCATTACTTCTTATATTAGCAACTAAATACGAAATTTAACCAGAATGATAAGTAACTAGAAATATGAAACAACACAGGAATATGAGAGACAATACACAATTGTATTAATAATCACTCAGACAAAAATACAATAAAGAAGATGCCACTTCTTCTTCCACCTCAAAGGCTCACCACACCTCAAGACCTTCTTCCCTCTCTCTCTCGGTCCCAACAATCAACTCCAATATAGAGTTGGTGTTCACCTCCACTAGTCAGAAACAACGCTGCCAGTACACCAAGTACACAACTGTACTCCAAGTAGATCTCCTGCTCTCTACTACTACCTACAAATCACTAGACTTTACTCACCATTGTAGATCTCCAAAAAAAGCCATGCACACCTGCTGACCAAGATCATACATATACGAAGAACCCTTCTGATTCTCCAAACCAACACCCACACTTGGTACTGTGGCACTAGGAGGAACACACCATTGCTCTCCTCTCTCTGAAGGAGCTTATTTTCTCTCTTACTCCCTAGCACTAATTTACAATACAGCCCATGAGTCTATATATAGATCTCATGCTTACAATAATTAGACTATCTTAATTACAATAATTAGACACACAACTCAAGACTATAATTAGCCTTTAACATGCAAACTAATAGTCCAAGAATAGACTCTCTGGAATCAACATGCAAACTGCATGTTCATGCACAGGCTGCCGACGTCAGCTCCTCCATGATCGATGTCAACCAACTGGTAACCGACGTCGATTGCTTCTTCACTGCTATCTAACCAATGTCGGTTGATCAGACTGATGTCGGTTTCCCTGCAACTCATTTTGCAACTCTTCGCAACCTCTGTAACCTCTGTAACTCCTCCTATTTGCATCCTGGTGAAGCTTTTAGCTCCACAACCTAACATTCTCACTGATCACTAGTATCATGAAAAGCATCTACACCAGCTCAAATAATTAGACCATACACACTTTCAAGATGAATAACACCTTAGAATCTACCAATAATATATATTGATCTTACAACAAATGAGTTCACACCAGAGAATTTGAAGTTAATGATCTGGTTCTCAAATTAAACCTTCATAATGCCAATGCCAAAGAAGAAATTAAAGGAAAATTCAAACCAAATTGGCTAGGTCCATATATTATTACTAAAAAAATTAGCCCTAAAGCGTGTTGTCTAGCCTCACTTGAAGGAAAGAAACTCAAAAAACCAATCAATATTATGCATCTACATAGACTCCATGTCTAGCATGCCATTTTACATATTATGGTCTACATAATTTCTATTCAAAGTTTAATTATACATAGCTTATTTTAAAAATACAAAAACAATATAACATTTCAAAATCCAAAAATATTCAAATATATACAAAAACACAAAAAAAAAAATATTGTATGCATCATCTATGATTTACATTACTACTACTATGCTAGGACTTACATTTATTGTTTCATTCTATTGTTTATGGATTTATCTATATTAACATGCTTCAATTGATCTTCTTTGCATGTGTTCAGTGACATCTAGATCCTTGACTACTTCACTCTACCCATTAAAGGGGAATCCTACTTCTACATTTGAGAATACACATTGATATACATACCCACTAGGGGCATCTTCTAATTGACTACTCCATCCAGGTTATGTCATTCCTACACTACACACTCTAAGTTATCATGCTGATGTATATTACTTACTAGATTACATAGATCACTAGATTGACATTTCACTAGTATCTAACACTTGATCTCTTTATCATATACCCAGTCTTGTACTAAACCTATCTTGCATACTTTCACTCTTGCTTTGATTAGTTATAAGTGATGCTATCTTTCTAGTTATTACTTACTTTCTCTTTTTGGTTAGTGTAGCTTGTTGGATTGCATTTCTAGTTCCTACTAGTCTCTTACATGTGCTTTACGATATTTACCAATGTCCATTGCTTCTATTCATGTGTGTGTACCTTTGGACATTTCCAATGTCCTTTGCTTGTACTCTTATATGTTTTTATGGCCCTCATGCCAATCTTGCTTGTTTTATGATATATGTATGTGGCATTTGAACATGTCTTGTATGTTTTCTTTCCAGTATGAGTGACATGTGCCCATGTCACTTGTTTCCTTGGCCCTTGGCCACCCTTGTATTCTTCTTGATTCTTTCTTTGTATGCTTGTTGATTCATTATTTATCCTTTTTTGCAAATGCCATGATCCATATCATGTATTTATTTGCTTTTTTGGATGCCATGATGGACATCATGCTCCATCCCTCCTTGCTAACAACTAACAACTAACCCTTTTGATTCTAGTTTAGTACATTTCACATGCATTTACATCATTATATCTATCTAGGCATGCCCCTATTTATCTAACAATATCTCAATAAAAATATCACTATATCTCAAGATATCTTGTCAATTATCATTGTTATATCCTGTATCTATGTAGCATAACACAATTTTAGGGCTATCTCTTCTGAGGGTAGTCATTACAGGGTCTTCATTCCTACCCTCAAAAGATGAGGAAATAAATAGGGGTTTTATCATAGATATCAAAGCTCTTAGTGGTCAAAATAGTAGTTTTTAGAATAGTATCTAGACATCAGACCAAATATAACATACTAGGCAGACAACACAAAATCCATAATAGTCATCAGTTTGGGCCCTAGACAATAGTGCCAAAGTTAGACTATATCACCGGATAAAAGGGTGTCCTAATTTAAGTTCTCCTATCCAAACAATATAAAAATTAGTTTTTTTAGAAATAGATAGAAAGGTGAGTTCAATCACAAGTTTGTTAGTATAGCACAATCTAGATTTAACATGTTTTAGTCTAGTTTTTTCTCAGAGAATCCAAATATAGGGGGCATCATGCACGACATGATGGCTCTTACTTCCAATTTTAGATTAGGTATTTGATCTAACTTCTAGATTAAAATCCATGTTGTAGACACAAGTTATTAGGGGAAATGTGCATGACACATTGGTCCTCCTCTCTTTCTGAGTTCAATTTATTTTTCCTAACCATTCTCAGTAGTTGAGTTCCTTACTCCATCTACAAGTGGTTGGCATCATTATTCAAGTTTGGTTTTCATAAAAGCTTAACTTCTTGAGTACTCAAATTCTTGAGTTGGCTTCCACACAAGCCTATTACACTAGTTTCAGAGTGGCTTTCATAAAATCCTAGTCTCCATCTTTTTAAATGTCCAAGAGTGGCCTAGTTTCTAGCATACATTTGGCTATCCATGCCAAAATTGTCAGATTATGATACATTCATGGGATTCAAGAGCCATCACATATGACATCTATTCCATACCAATATCATGTCATAGCTTCACTTCATAGGGTAATGATGTATCCAAAGGACTAGATAACCTTTTTATTCTTGAACCACTTATTTAGAAGAATTGGACACATAGTCCAAACATTGATTGACATATGCATGATTCTTTAGCTTTACTTAGTAGGCGAATATAGAGCTAAAGGGCCTACCTTTACATTCTTGAGCCACTTCCATGGAATTGATCACTTAACTCCATTTATGATATTACTTTTGGTACAACACATACCCAGCACAATCTAACATCACAATAGGTTTTGTATTGGTTTGCATACCTAGTGAGGTGTATTCATTCCTTTCTCTTCTTCTTTCTCTTACCTAGATTTTATATGTTCTTATTTTAGATATAGCATATCTATTAAGGACTTATCTAATTTATAATTTTTCATTACAGACTCACACTTCACACCATTCTCTTTCTACACACATCCTACATCACACGGCTTCATGAATTTCACCTTTACAAGTAAGTTTAGGTACACTTTCCATTTTTCTTTTGTCCTAGTATTTCACTTTGCTACACCATTAGAATAAGGTGTGGGGGGGAAATTCAGTCATATAAAATGTGACATTTGTTAACTTGAGTATGAATAGTCTTATTTGCTTTCTCTCTTAACTCTCATAGGCATGTTTTCATAGTTTCCTAGTCATCTATAGCCTTCTAGACCGAACCCTTGCTAACATATACTAGTCTTTCTATGCTTAATCCATCCCCCTAGTCTTAGACCCTCTAGACAATAGCACTAAAACTTGGACTATAACACTAAAACTCAGGGTATCCTATTTCTAGTGCTATTGTCTAAGTACAAATTTGGTTCAAATGGTCATATTCTCTTGGATACTTATCCTAATTCATGTCGGCCTAAAATGAATTCATTTAGCCCACAATCATTAAATCCCTTATAAAAGGACATTAAAAGTCCATTTAGAAGGGTTGGAACTTATTTACAAGAGAGAATAAAAAATACAAGAAAGAATACTAAAGCACTCTTCCCTATTCTTTACATATAGCCATCCAACAATATCTCAAGCTTATTCAAACCTTTACACTAGTCCCTAGTCATTCTAAGTACATCCAATTTTGCATTTACTTACATTTTCATCACACTATTACACCAAGCACTTCAATGGGAGAAATACATATAGCTTTATCCCTTCTCAGAGTATTGATATGTAAGTAGTGTGCCCACATATGGGGTGTGAAGTACATCTAGCGTATCCTTTACACACTAACCCCTTTTCCCTATTTGCTAAATTTTCATTTAATTTCATAAAAGACACAAACACATAAAGAATCAAATCTATAAGGGGTTATATTGATAGGGAGGATATAAAATTTGGTACACATACTCATACAAATTCTATAAACAAAACCCATAAAAATCATATCTTTGTGAGCAGTTTGGAAAATAGTGGTAAGACCAAGATGACAACATTGAAGAAAAGGGTGTCTTATTTTTGGTGGTCCTATCCAATCAAGAAATGAACTCTAGATCTCATTTTTTGATAGTGTCCCAATACTATTCCTCTAGTATCAGACTCTATCTTAGCCATAACATCCTAGAATAAGCTAAGTAATATTTTCTCTCACTCATCACTATTTTTAGAAAAGACAAAAATACAACTTGTTTAAATAAATTAGTGGCTTAATTATTGCATATTATTTTACTAATTTTATCTACTCAAACCAATTTATTATTTAGGAATTAAACATCTAATTTCCCAAAATTAATAAATCATAAAGGTCCTTGCAAGGGATTTGATATAATGATGACAACTTTTTATTTGGCAAGAACACTGATGCACACTATTGGATTTTTCTTTCAAGATATCTCCTAGGAGATACCTTGAACATACACATGATTGGAATTTTATTTCAAGGTATAACCTAGGAGATACCTATAAGGGCCTTATAATACCTTACATTTTGATTTCAAACGTACTTTCAAAGGATTTTATTTAACAATGATAATGTTTTATTTGGCAAGAACACTATTGTACACTATTGGAATTTTCTTTCAATATATATCTTAGGAGATACCTTGAACATGCACGTGATTGGAATTTTATGTCAAGGTATCTCCTAGGAGATACATCAAATGGAATTATAATAACTTACATATTGATTTAAAATGTAATTGAAAATGATTTTATATAACCATGATAATTTTTTATTTGGCAAGAACCCTGATGCACACTATTGGAATTTTCTTTCAAGATATCTCCTAGGAGATACCTTAAACATGCACACGATTGGAATTTTTTTTCAAGGTATCTCATAGGAGATACCTCTAATGTCCTTGGAATACCTTCCATGTTTATTTTAAAGGTCCTTATAATTTATTTGATATAACCATGACAACTTTTTATTTGGCAAAAACCCTGATGCACATTATTAGAATTTTCTTTCAAGATATCTCCTAGGAAATACCTTGAACATGCACATGATTAGAATTATATTTCAAGGTATCTCCTAGGATATATCTATAATTTAATTTTAATACTTTCCATTTTTATTTAAAATTTATTTTAAATGGATTTGATATAACCATAACAACTTTTTGTTTGGCAAGACACTGATGTACACTATTGGAATTTTCTTTCGAGATATCTCCTAGGAGATACCTTGAACATGCATGTGATTGGAATTTTATTCCAAGGTATCTCCTAGGATATACCTCTAAGGGCCTTGTAATACCTTTAATGTTTATTACAAAGGTCCTTTCAAAGGATTTGATATAACCATGACAACTTTTTATTTGGCAAGAACCCTAATGCACACTATAGGAATTTTCTTTTAAGATATCTCTTAGGAGATACCTTGAACATGCACATGATTGGAATTTTATTTCAAGATATATAATAGGAGATATATAAAAATACCTTTAAATACATTCCATTTTGATTTCAAAGTTCCTTTCAAAAGATTTGATATAACCAAGATAACATTTTATTTGGCAAGAACCCTGATGCACACTATTAGAATTTTCTATCGAGATATCTCCTAGGAGATACCTTGAATGGAATTAGAATACCTTCCATTTTTATTTCAAAGGTCTTTGTAAAGAATTTTATATAACCATGATAATTTTTTATTTGGTAAGAACCCTAATGCACACTATTGGAATTTTATTTCAAGATATCTCCTAGGAGATACCTTAAACATGCACATGATTAGAGTTTTATTTCAAGTTATATCCTAGGAGATACCTTGAAGGACCTTGGAATACCTTCCATTTTTATTAAAAAGGTCCTTGAAATGGATTTTATATAACTGTGGCACCTTTTTATTTGGCAAGAACCTTGATGCTAGCTCTGATTACCTGTGAGAATGATGCATGGCACTCCTGCAACCAACCAAAATTAGAGGGCCCTGACCAAGATATCACCATTAATAGAAAGATGCCATGTGTCATAGTTGAAAAAAATAATCACACTAAGATGCATTTAGAAAGCCCTCAAGAATAATCAGTAGGTTCCATGTGTTAAAAGGTGATAAAATTTAGCTTTAAAGCTAAAATTGATCATGAATCAAAGGAAAATCAGCATTCAATTTGAATTCTAATGGAATTTAATGCCAAAAAAAATATCTCAAATAAATTCCCCCACAAGGCTCCTTGCAAGTTGGGTATAACTAAAATCATAAAGTTGTAGGGCATTGTATTAGCTACAAGGCATAAAAACTCATATGTATTGCCTATAGATGATTTTAGGGCATGTGTCCCCAAAATATCATTGTAAGGCACTTATTAAAATTAAAAAAATATGTGTCTATGGAATATAAACACCAATAAGAGGTGCACAAATGGATTTATAGGGATGCAATGAATGATGAGGTAGTCCTTAGAAATTCTAAAAGGAAGAATATCGAGATGGAAATGAGGCTTGATAGGTAGAAAAAGAAAGGGGATATTATGAATCCCCAACTCCCAAAAACTCATGGGAGCATTTTCAATGCTGATTATAAGGAAACACAAGAGGAGGAATAAGATGATGTTCATCTCATTATAAATAGGCCATGTAGACCTCTACTATAGGCTACTCCAAGTGGACAAAGCCTACCTACAAGTTTCAAGCAAGGGGAAGCTAGTAGCTAGCCTAAACCCTCTCAAGGTCCTACACTTGTCTCTACATCTACTGAGGAAGTGATCATAGAAATATTGGATCAATTGAATCTAGATGTCATTGACATCAAGGACTCTCAATATGGAATTGAGTTCTCAATGAAGGAACTACAAACATTAGCTGACATGGATATAGAGAAAGTTTACACAAGGAAGAAGTATCCTAGAACTACTATGAGAGGAGAAGTGCCTTACACTTATATAAAGTGATGAAGAATAGGCATGAATATGGAATCCAACAAGCTAGAATGGTCATGAAACTTGACCAAGCAATGCCTTACACTTATATTTTATCCACTTGGATATATTTGGGTGCCTTTTATGGGCCCACGTAAACTTGTCTTAGGCATTTTTGGAGCCTATAAATAGGGGTTTACCCCTTATTTGTAACCAAAAAAAATTGTTATCAGAATTAATATAAGGAGCTAAAGAATTTGAGAGTTTGTCTAGATTTTTCTCTTGTGCATGTTCTATGATTTTTTATTCTCACACTTTTAGATGGATAATAGTTTATTTTATGCAAGCTAATTTAGTAATAACACACATTATATGCATATGTTTGCTTGAGTTTAACACTAGGTTGACTAATTTGATAGTTTACTTGCTCGGTTTTCTTCTCATTTACAATTGAATGTGCCATGCAATTTACTATGAGTGAGTAATTACCATTCAAAGTATTTTTTTAGACATATGCATTTCATTACTTTTAATCCTAAATTACATTGATTTAGCTTTGAGCATTATACTAGAATTGGTAAATACTAGTTTCATGTGTTTTTGCCTCAAAAGTTAATAGAATTGGTATCTTTGATCATCTTAATCATAATCTATTTTTTGTTCTACCCTACTCAATGTTGGATCCACACATGAATCACTTTAGCTTAGTTTATGTTGTAAATATCCATTGTTTGTTTACATTTTGGGAAACAATTGGTAAATATTGAAATAAATTTACAAAGATTAGCAAGAATAAGTGTCATTGCATAAACATTTGTTGTCCCTATAGTAGGTTCTTCTAGTAGACTTTAAAAGTGGTGATCACATTTCTACTATTTATGTTATTTATAGTAGTAGTTATATAAACAACTTAAGCCCCAAGTCTTCCATGACTTAAAATTGAGTTGCTTACTTTCCCCTTGTTCCCTAGTGACATAGGGAGCACAATAAGTTCATCAAACAACCCAATAAATTATCCTTTAATCAATCAATAAAGTGTTCTTGAGACACCTACAAGTTTGGTTTTAAGTCAAAATATGCTATAGTTAGGGGTCTAGCAGTATTAAGACCTTTTCTAGGCTTGTGGAGGTTGTTTGGACTATCAAATGCATGAAATATTAAGATGAATAACCTTAATATAGAGCTCAATAAGGATACATGTGAGGCTAAAATAGGGATAAATAAACACAAATGTACATCTATAGCTAGCTTCAAGAGCACTGCTATAGTCAAGTAGGTGAACCATGCTTAATGGAGACTTCAAGGGTATAGACTTTCAAGTATGGTAATGAGATTGTTAAGAGATCATCATACATAGATCAAATCATGGGTACTTTATATATTTTCAAAACTCCCAAAGCATCTTTATACCCTATCATGGTTTGTACAAAGGACATCACATCATGCATAGTGGTCTATATAGGAGAGGTTTGTTTTCATAATGAAAGAATGGTGAACATGTGAAGAAGATAATAATCTAAAAGGAATGCATTAATTTGTAGTCTTTGGAGGAGAGATTAAGGAACCAAACTCAATTGAATATTAAATTCCATGAAATCTTCACCTACAACTACTTAAGGGACTTAGAAAATATGTTAATAGTCAAGGCATTGAAGCAATAAGGTCTTACATATTTTCAAAGTTCATAGGATCTTGTTATGTTTGAAGAATCATTTTAGTTTTTCCTTACTCTTTTCATCCCAACATATAATAGGTTTAGTAATTGATCTTAAATTCACATATTCAGATGAGCTAGCCTCACAACCTTGAGGTCTGGTCTACATACAAGCATCCCATAACCTTAGATCATTCCAATGTTAGTCTAGATATGAATCAGATCTGAAAAGTCTGATTTTAATTGGGTGCTATCTAGGTTGCTAACAAAAGTCAAAGGAGATATATTGGTCTTTGTTGTTATAAGGGAACTTTATTTTTTACCCTTCCTTACTCCCTCCTTTTAAAAATTTTAAACATTATTCACTTTAGATTAATTCTTGTTGTGTATATCCATTTGTTTGTTTAAGATTTTAGGCTTATATTGGAAAATATAAATCAATTTACATCATAAAAAATTCAGGTAGATTATGTCACTACCATATTCTTGTTATCCCTACTGTAGGGTATGCTTGTAGACTAGAAGGTGGTAATTTGTAACGACATAATATCTCCAAAAAAATTGAGTGAAGCCCCAAGGTGTCCCTATAAACTAAGAAATGTTATTCTATTATTCGCATTACATCCTTGACATAAAAACACATCAATAGTCTAGAAGGACCTGAGGATGAATCTAAATATTCTCAACCTACTATTTCCTATTATGCACTTTCAGGTATTATTACTCCTCTAAATATTAAGGTGGTCGATTTCCTCAAGAAATAGAAGTTGACTATATTTATTTACTCTGGGAGTACACACAAATTCATCAATAGTAAGTTGGCTACTCAATTGAACTATTTCATTTACCCAACTCCATAATTTCAAATCCTAATTACAGGTGGGGGCATAGTCAATTGTTCTGGTAAATGCCATATATAAAGCTATGGGAGACTACCTATTATATTATCTTATGTTTTGTATCATCATGGATGGGGATAACATTTTTTTTGGATTGTAATGGCTCACCACTTTATGCATAATTTAGATGAAATTTGAGTAATTATTCATGCTCATTCATTTATAAGGTAGGACATTTGGACTGTACAGTTTATTTGGTTAAATTTACACAATTGGTTAGTTTTCACTAGATGATGAAGATGATCAAAAAAGGTAAAAAGTAATTATTGCATGACTATTTTCCATAGAATTTAAACCAAACAAGGAGTCTACCCATATTAAATTACAACTAGTAGAGTCTACCCATTTTTATCTTATACACCCACTTGAATCCTTTGACATCTTTTCCTTTTGTACCATGCTTTACAGTAGGGCTCAATGCTACCTAGACCAACCCAGGGCTTCCTTGAGCTTGACACACATTATTAAATTACTATTTTTAATTAAAAATTGATTGAAGTATATACAAGCAAAGTATTTGGAATTATATTTATTGTATTATTTTATAAAATTTTAGTGTTATAATTTAAAAGCCCTGTATGCCTGAACAAGAGTCATGTGCATGCTCCTTCAGTAAAGGCTCACTAACATCACAGTTGGGAACACTCTAATAGGGCCAAAAATAGTATAATAATCTAGGTATACTATCTGAATCTTAGTGATTTCATAGCATAAAGTGCTAAACAATGAATAAAATGGCCAAGACAACACAAATAAATCACACATTTTTTATACATTAAAAATATATATATAACACTATTAAGATTAAATATCTAAAAATAAGGATCTATAAAAATGATAGCAATAAACATAGTCAACGCTTTAGACACTCTATAACCTACTTTATTCTGATCTGTTAGTGATATCTAATGTATGTTAAAAAAAACTAAGATTATGTAGGAATAGGAATATATCTGGTTAGACATGTTCAGTGGTTTTGGTTCCTCTTAAAAATGTGTGAAAATTATGCAGACCCTATTTTGCAAAGTAAATTTGAATTTCAAATTCGTTGGGGACTCCCACCTATTTATGAATGCAAATGCACCTTGAGAGTAATCAATTTGAATTGAAGGAAAGTGTTATATTTAATATATTAAAATAATATTTATATATATTATATTAAAATATATAATATTTATTTAAAATATATACTAGAAATATATATTATATAATGTAATATGTGGTCAAGTAAAGCTCCACATCCTCTTTAGAAACACCTCTTTGAGTTGCCATGGCTATGAATTTCATCAAATTGCCCACTAGTGGACTACAATTTAGCTCCCAAATTGAGTTATCCTTACACAGACAACAATGTAACTCTCCTTGGCTTGATTAAAATAATCACAAGGTTGAATTAAGGCTCTTATACTTGATAGGGATTTTTTAAAGGTTTATGTAGAGCTCTAATGGTGACAATGAATCCAAATTATGAGTTTCATACCTTAGTTTGTTTGGATCGAATATTTATACCTTTTCCTTTTGCAGGTCCACAAATCTTCAAATCTACCATGTCGTGCTTATGTGGTGTCATTGTGTCATGTCCATGGCATCTAGCTCATTAATATTTAAAGTGATAGTTTCCCTTTGAAAAAATCCTCTTCACCTTGCACCATCATATTTATTTGCATGGATCAATGTGAGCCATTGATCTTGATCTAAAGGATCAAACACTATTGGCTATCTTGTTATACTCCTCATAGTTATGACACTTATCACTGCCACATTTTTTTTGGATTTATTGAAATGTCAACCTTCATATCATACCATTGTATTTTCATTTCTCAAATGAATGTGTTACTTTTGATCTTGATCTAATGGATTATGTCCTTTGATCCACATACTGTTGATTGAAATGTGTATGCTTATCTGCATACCAATAGTCTCTAGGAAGATGCTCAAGCTTTAATTCATGACCCATAGTTTTGAAATTTGTCATTTCCATGATTTCTCTTGTTAGTGTAGTGATTTTTCCCACTGGGTTTTGTCTACATAGTCGTATGGCCATGTAAGCTTTCTTAGGTTAGTTATAAAGGGTCCATAAGATAATTATCTTTTATTGTAATTATCTAATTAGGAAAATTAGAGGCTTCCTTATGTTTCCCTAATTTTCTCTATATGTACCCCACCTTTTCTTTTTAGAAGGTTAATGAAGAATTCAACCATATCATTTTGGATTTTATAGCTTATTACAAATATCATGTGTTTTTTGGAGACATCAAGCTACCACACAGGATTCAACTTGATTACACAAAAATTGTTCAGATATTTTGGCAAAATATTTCATGATATTAGAGCGATCTTGATAGTCTCATGCATCAAACTCCCTAGTAAGATCCTCCATGCATTCACCTTCTTGATTTTTCTTGTCTTGGTTGTTATTTTTGACCTTGGAGGTGTTTTCTTAATCTACCTTGAAACTCATGTAAAAAGGCATTTGATGAAAAATCCATTTGCATATTTTTTTTGAGTTTTTTGAGATCTAAAATGGGTTATTCTTAGTTTTTTGAGGAAATTCATATATTTATTCAAAAGCCATTTCTTCCATATGATCTAATATACGTACGGACGAACTAATATAACTTGCAAACCCTGATTTACTCTTCGTAAACAAAATTAGGCTCATGAACTTCTTCAACTTCTCAAAATGCAATTACTTGGAAGTAATCAAGTTCTTAGAGGGTAATTACTTGATTTCAAACAACATCAAGCTTTTAGAGTACTTCAACTTCTCCAACGCAATTAATTATAAGTAATCAGTTTTTTCACGGGTGACTACTTGAAGTAATCAAGGTTCTTTAGTGTGACAACTTGCTATTAGACTAATTTAGGCTTTCAAGGTAGTCTTACTTCTCCAATAACCTGATCAACACTGGTTAGACCCATTCAAGTTTGTGTAGGTTGACTACTTATTACTCATTACTTGCTTTATAAGTAATAAGTCATGTTGTTTGAAGAACCTGATTTACACTGAGCAAGATCCATTCAGTTTTGTGGAGGTCAACTACTTATTACTCATATTGCTCTATAAGTAGTAAGTCAAATAGTTGGAAGAACTTGAATTACACTAGAAGACCCATTCAGGTTTTCAAAGAGCTTTTACTCATTACTTTTTATAAGTAATGCAGCTGCAAGAACCCGCAGTCAAGCAACTACACAAACTCACGTGACGTTTAAGAGGGTGTCAAATTTGAGGTGAAAGCTAATGAAGAAATAGAGTTAAGTCATTTTATTTTTTGGATTTTTGGATGAAAAAACATAAGAAAAAATTTCCATTTTTGGAAAGGGTCCACGAATGTGTGAGAGTAAGAACTAGTAAGTGCTATAACTTTCAATCTGTAACTCCTTTTTGGGTGTCATTTTTTTTAAAGTGCATATTTTCTCAAGATTTATGCATTGGTGACATTTTTTTAAGACTTTTGTAACATCCATTTTTTACATGGTGTAATAGCTTAAACCTCTCTTCAAATCTTAGTACCTTTCCTCTTGGATGCATTATCAGTAGTGCCTGACGTTCCTCTCATACTTTCTCACACTAATTGATCATAAATGCATTCTCAATTGTGCCTGACATCCAATATTGAGCGTGTGTGCATTGCAACTTTAGTGAGGTATTCTTGATAGTTTAAGAGGTACTTGTACTATGTGCTTTCTATTTTTTACTTTCATTTCAATCTTGTAATTTGTCTCATTCTAATCTACACTAATGGATCTAAACATCAAACCACTCACACCATTTAACTATCTAGAATGGAATTCTAAAATACAACTCACTTTAAGAGGTAAAAGACTCTATCAGATTACTATGGGTGAGGGAACTGAGCCATTTACAGATGCAAAAAAGGTTAAGTGGTACAATAGATGTGATGAGGCCTATGGGTTTATATGCTTGTTAATGTCTCCTGATCTCTTATTTCATGTTGAATCTATATAAACTCTAAAAAAAGTCTGGACAATCTTGGACAAGCTTTTTGGAGTGTAAGACATCATGAGGGGTCATGAGCTAGATAATGAGCTCATCACATTGAGCCCAAGTGACTATTACACCCTATAATACTTATTTACAAGTTCAAATCACTAAGACTATATTTGAAGCAATGTGGAATTGAGAAAATAGATGACCAATTGATTCTATCCGTGTTTGTAAAACTAGGTCATGACTATTTAGTTTTTATATCCACATTTCATGCTACCAAATATGTACTTAGATCCACTTGGAAAATTCCATCATTTGATGAGTTTGTTTCTGATATAACTTGGGAGCAAGATAAGTTGGTTTAAATGGGTGCACTAAAGTCTTCAAAATCACATGCCTTGATTTTTAATCAAGACAAGAAGAAGCCTTCTAGCAGTGACAATAGGATAATAAATAGTTTAACCCTGATCATGAGTACAAGAAGGATAAAAAATTAGATGCCAAGTCTAAGGCATCATCAAATGAGTCCTCATCAAGAGAGAAACCTAAGAAGGAGAAACTCAAATGAAACTTTTGTAAGAAACTTGGGCATGATGAATCTCAGTGTATGAAAAATAAGAATGACACCTTGACTAAGATGCTTGAGAAGAACAACATCAGTGTTCCTAAATCCTCATCTCATAACACATCAACACAAGATTCTACAAAAGGTAAAGATAAAAAAAGGGTAAAAAAAGGGTAAGGAAATTGTTGTAGTAGCTTCTTAGCCTTTGACTTGGGTTATTAATTCAAGTGCTTCCTATTGCATGGACTCTTTAAAGGACCTATTTTTAGAAATAAAGCCATGTTCTATGCCTTCAATTCTCATGGGTGATGACACTTTGGTAG
Source organism: Torreya grandis (assembly GCA_037957365.1). Lineage (NCBI taxonomy): Eukaryota > Viridiplantae > Streptophyta > Pinopsida > Cupressales > Taxaceae > Torreya > Torreya grandis. Next base: position 960,300 of record JARHVA010000909.1, on the reverse strand, counting down.
AATTCAGCAGTAAAGGATCAATAGAATTAAGTGATAGGACCTTCAATGATGTTTCATGTGTTCTTTCAATATCCATCAATCTTTTTTGAGTATATCAAATCACTCACATAGTTGTAAGGAAGTGAGTTGAGTTCACACCTGATTCAGTGGTCATCAAGGAGATGCACATTAACATCATAGTGGCTTATGAGAAGACTAATCATTAGCCTAGGCTATATAAATTCTCACGATTTGCCCCAGATTAGTCTTTAGCTGCACTGCTTACTCATGTAGATGGAGTGAGCAAACTATGACATGAATGGTTTGGCCATTTAAACTATTGTTATCTAAAGAAACTCAGTTGTTAGGACATGGTTTCAAAGTAGCCTAGAGTCAAATTATTAGATGACCTATGTAATGGATGCATACTTGGTAAGCATTTAGAAGATAAATATGATAAGGGCAAATCAAGGATAGGTGAACAAAATCTAGAAATAGTCCATAGTGACTTAGCAGGTCCATTTCCAAAACCTTCATTCAACATGATAAGATAAATGATCACATTCATCAATAAATTTTTGAGGTACACCTTTCTTTTTTTCTCAAAATGAAGTTTGGGGTCTTTGATCACTTTAAGGACTTCAAGGCACTTGTGGAGAAGCAATCAAAATGTTCCATTAAAATCTTAAGGACTGACAATGGTGGAGAGTATGTCAATAATAGGTTTGAGTAGTTTTGCACATCAGAGGGGATTTAGATGTAACACATAGTTCTATATAGTCCTTAGTATAATGGTGTGGTTAAATGTAAGAACTGTACCTTGAAGGAAATGGCCAACTACATGCTTTAATTAAAGCTCTTGCTCCTCAATATTGCGCTGAAGTAATAAACTATGTGTGCTACATTTAGAATCAAATTATACATAAAGCTTTGAAGGGAATCACTCTTTTTGAAGCTTGGGATGGTCACAAGCTTGTAGTAGATCACTTTTGAATTTTTGGATCACTAGTAATGGCCGAGATTCCCAAGAAGAAACATAAGGCAATGGACCTTCAGAGTTAGTCTTGCATCTTTGTGGGGTATGCATAGGGTGTTAAAGGATATAGGCTTCTCCATCCTAAAAATCATGAATTTTTCATTGAAATGAGTGTCAAGTTTTGTGAGGGCCCACTTGAACAAAATCATAGCTCTTTAAACTCTTCAAAAGTCTCACTAGACATTGATTCCACTTCCAAAAGTGACATAGATCCACCTCAAGATCCTCTTGATGATGAGGATGACTCTTCTTCTTGAAGTTAAAGCAATGAGAGTAGTGATGAGGATTCTCCTCCTCCATATCACACTCACACTATAGATGATGAGGACTCACCTCTTGATTCTCCAATCTCATATAATTTTGGTCCTATTTGGGCTAGACAGACACTTCAAAGTGTTGAAGGATGGGTTAGAAATCCATCGACTACAAGGTAGATGCAATCATAGTTTTAGGGGACCTCACATGCCTACTTGGCCATTGCCTCAGATCTGCCAACCTTTCATGATGCATCTAACATTCTAGAATGGGGTTATGATATGCAATAAGAGTACAGTTCCCTAATCATGAATAAAACATTGGACTTAATCCCTCTTTTGAAAGGAAAAAAATTGGTCTAGTGTAAATGGGTTTATCAGACCAAGTATGGTGTAGATGGGTTAGTCGATAGGTACAAAGCTCATCTAGTTATTAAGGGGTTTTCTTAGGTGCTTGGCATAGAATACGTTGAGACATTTGCTCCTATAGGGAAGATGATGTCTATAAGACTCACTTTAGATATCATAGCTACACATTAGTGGGATGTTCACCAAATGGATGTAAAGAGTGTTTTTATACATGGTAACCTCAAGGAAGAGATATATATATGGAGCAACCACAAGGATTTTTGGAAGATACCTCCTTGGTCTGAAAAATCAAGAAATCTATCTACAAACTCAAATAGGCCCCTCAGGCATGGTATGCCAAGATGGACTCCTTTCTCCTCACAATTGGGTTCATCAGATGCCACTCAAATCTGAATGTTTACATCTTACAGTAAGATGATTCTCTATTCATCCTAGTTATCTATGTGGATGACTTACTAATTACATGGAGATCATGATCATCTATCTCAGTAGTGAAAACTACACTTTTGGATAGATTTTCAATAATAAACATGGGATTATTGCACTACTTTCTTAGGATTGAAATCATTCAGTCAGATTTTTGGATAACTTTATCACAATCCAAATATTCTCTTGATTTGCTTGTGAGGTTTAACATTTTTGATTGTAAGCTAGCTCTTACTCCCTTCTTATCTAGTGTGAAGCTTGAGGCTGATTATCCTACAACACTTGTTGATGCAACACTGTATTGGCAACTCATGGACAGTCTTATATATCTCACACACACTAGACCTAACATATCCTATGCAATTGGTTTGGTCTCTCAATTTATGTAGGAGACACATGAGTTTCATTGGAAAGCAACAAAATAGATTCTTCACTACATTCAAGGTTTGCACAACTATGGGATACACTATAGAGCAAGAATAAAGGTTTATTTGATTGGATACATAGATTCAAATTGAGCAATTGATATTTAGAGTCAAAATTCCACTTCAGGCTATAGTTTTTCACTTGGTTCGGGTCTAATAAGTTGGTCAAGTAAGAATTAACATGAAATTGCTTTATCATCCACAGAGGTAGAATATAAAGGGGCTGTCAATTCCACCACTAAAGCAATTTATCTTTAGGGGATTCTTACTAAGTTTGATGTCCAGTTTCATAAGCTAACAATCATCTACTATGACAACCAAAGCACTATCTAGATTTTTAGGAATCTAGTTCTCCATCAAAGGACCAAGCACATAGAGAATCACATTTATTTCATCAGGGAGCTTATCAATGAGCAAGTCATTGATATTCGATACTATCTAACATCAGAGTCAATTATAGATATTTTGACCACACCTTTTATAGAGAGTAAATTTGTTAATCTACGAGCTCTCATTAGAGTTAAGGCTACTCCACCTTCTTCTTCCTCCTATGGAGGTTCATCACTATATACTTGGGTACCTCATTAGGCTTTCAATGTCAGGACCCAATTATCATCTCACCTAAGCTACTCTTAAGGGAGGGGGTATTAGTATAGTGATTTTTCCCACTAGGTTTTTATTACATGATCGTATGGCCATTATAAACTTCCTTAGGTTAGTTATAAAGGGTCCATAAAACAATTATATTTTATTATAATTATTTAATTAGAAAAATTAGAGGCTTCCTTATGTTTCCTTAATTTTTTCTATATGTACCCCACTTTTTTATTTTTGGAAGGCTAATGAAGAATTCAATCGTATCATTTTGAATTTCATAGATTATTGCAAATATCATGTGTTTTATGGAGATCTCACACTGCCGCACAGGGTTCAACTTGATTTCATGAAAACTATTAAAAGATCTTAGTAAACTCTTTCAGCTCTGAGTTCTTTTGAATTTTCAACTTTGATCATGCTCCATACAATTAGTTTTCACATTTCTTGTAATAGGGGTTAAAACCATATCATGCATCCAATTAAAAACACCACCATAATTGGTTTACATTAAATCCTTCTCCTCATCTAATTTAAGTTCCATTACATAAAGCACCATATAATCTACATTAGTGTGGTTGAGTAGCAGTGTTAGTTGGAGCATCTCCTTGTCCACTCTCATAAGCATGAGTATGGGAAAATTGGCTCGTATCTTACATGAGGGTGTTAGTAAGTGAATTAAGTACATGTAAACTATCAATCTCTACAACATCCTTCACTATAGGAGGGATTGTCTTAGGTTAAAGTAGTTATTTGATAGATATTCTCAAAAGTTTATTAGTTACATGATATGCACCCAACCTATCCTATTGAAAGCCTTTTTATTAGCCCTAAAAAATCTAAATAATAAAATTAATAAATAATTTCATTTTAGATATTAAACTTGCATTAAATTTTCCTCAAAAAATATGAACCTCATTATTGTTAGAAGGTGGGACATCATAACCATCCACCATTAGTCTCAAAAATTCTTTCTCATCAATGAATGGTGGCAATAGTGGATTGGGAAATGTTTGAATTACATTAGAATTGGCACATTGGTTTTTGGATTATTGAACAATGAGAATTTTTTAATTTTTTAATTTTTTATCTCTCAAACTAACCACTAAAAATTTCACATTATCATACTATAGGAATTACATCTCTCTTTATAAAATTCCCATCTATCAATTTGATATGTTACCATTTAATCAAATTCACCTATAGTAAAGTAGGGGTCCCATGCTAGGGGATTGCTAATTATTTTGAGGGTGTGCTACTTAGAAATTATAGGATTATTTTTCCTAATTTACAGTCCTACATTATTTAAAAATTTGTGAAATATACGTTGCTCATAAAAATTAATTCAAAAGGGGACCTAGGTTAAGCATGGACCCAATTAATCTTGAACCATAGACTTAGTTTAATTTTTATCCTAATTTGGTTGTGTTTTCAACATAACCAAACTTTAGGCTAAAAATCATAGCTTGGTCTACGTAGTCATATGGTCCCTTTGTTATAAGGCTTAGCCTAAAGTCTTATCCTAAGGTTTATCATATTTATTAATATGATAAAAACCTTATGCTAAGACTTTACACTATGCCTTTGTTATTCACAAAGTCCTTTTATTTTAGATTTCTAACCTTAGTATAAAGTCTTTATCCCTTGGTCCATTTTAATTCATGGGGTCCCCTTTAACATGTTTATAACTGAGCTTAAATATTTTATCCTAAATCCTTTATATATGCTCTTGAGCTTAAATTTCATTCTTATTTATAAGATCAACGATCTACATTCGCTTAGATGAAATTGAATGAATGACACGAGCTAAGTCAAGACTTTAACAAAGCCTGAGATGAGTGAGAGGGTGACAAGTGTCACCTTCTCAATAAATGACTTTTGAGTAGTCAATAGAGGTACATTCCTTAGATCTTGATTTAATGGTTATAATTTGATCATATGAGATGGATCTAACAGAGCATGATAAGTATTGAAAATTCATACTCTGACTAAAGAGTTAAAACCTGAGCATATTCCCAAGATCTATGGTCTACATGAGCTAGGCATAGTTGATTGAACGATGCATGAAACATTGAATTGTTAAAGGTTCTATGGAGATCTAAACATGTGAAAAGTGTCACCTTCATGGGAATTTATTATAGAGATCAAATTATGTACATGATCCTATTACAAAGAACACATAAGCACCAAGTAGTTACCATGTGACACACACAAGAAATAGGATGAACCTGGGAATGACAAGTGATAAGCTCAGTAGAGAAACCTGGAATTGTTTAAAATTTATGCTCACATGCTCATCAATGATGATCATGTGGACATGAAGTGATGATCATGAGGACATCAATTTTAAGACAAAAAAGAGCTTAGATTACATGTTTAAAATTGATGGTCACGTGCTCATCAAAGACATTCACAAAAATGTCAAATGATGGTCATGAAGAAGTTAATTTTAACATAGTATAAAGTTATGAAGATGAGTTTGAAATTAACAGACACATGCTCATCAAAGACATTCATGTCAATGTCAAATGATGGCCACAAAGACATCAATTTTAACATAGAAGAGAGTTTTGAAGATAAGTTTAAAATTGACAGTCGTACACCCATCAAAGATGTTCACATTTATGCCAAATAATGGGCATGTGGACATAAAACTTAAGAAAGCTACTTGGATCCAAATTCCAAAGTAACAATCATATTTTGAACAATGATGAGCATAATTCCATGGGGATGCCATGGAAATGCCGCATCAAAACCATGTGAGTGTAATGTGCCAAATCAGAGACCATGAAAACCTAGTGATGTAAATGTAGGGATATAAGCTCATGATGTTTTATTTTATATCTACCATTAGAGTACTATTGAAACTTGCGAGAATGCCTTGGCAAGGCAAGGACCCTAACAAAACCCTATGAGCATTATGATTGATCTGAAGGGAGATGAATTGTCAGTTATGTAAATATAAGTCAAGATAGAGTCCATTAACAAGCAATCTTTTAGGATTTATATAAATGATGAGGGACATATCCTATATCCTTGAGAATCTTGGAGATATAACATTGCATGTATTAGGAAACATTATTAAGTAATGAAGACTCTATAGCATTAATGGAACACTTCATCAACTAGAAGGTTCTCAAAGTCAGAATATTCCTCCTATGGTTAAAATTTATCCATTTTAAAAGTGAAATATTTTTTTTGTAAAGGCATGTGTTATTTTTAAAACACACTTCCTATTGATCAATCTATTGGGAAAGTCAAGTGTATTTATAGAACATTTGTGGCAAGGACAACTGTCCCTAAACCTATACTTTTTTAATTGATTAGGACTGATCGACATGTTTCCTTGCATATTATAAAAGGAGTAATGTCAATTGTAAAGAGGGGAAGTTTTAGATCCAAAATTACTTTGAAACTTGAAACAATTAATATAAGCAAGGAAATATGTAAAGATTGTCGGGTATTTTCTTATGTTCATTATTATTATAGCTTCTCTCTCACTTATTTGTTCGGATTTCTAGATTTGAATGGTTCCTATGAATTCTTGGTGTACACCTTTAATTGTAGATTTTTTAACTTGTGTCAATTATAGGTTAATTGAAAGTCCTTAGGTTCATTTTATTTTATTACTCTTCTTGCATTTGGGCTAATGATGTTTGCCTGCAGGGTAAATCTTTAAATTTAATTAGGTTCTTATTTGCATTATTTCCACCTTCTTTAGAAAATTGTTTGATGTGTAATAGGATTTAAGCTTATGATACTTCATGTTACACATTGGTTAAGTGCATGTCTAGATGAAATTTGAACTTTGTCATGATGTTTGGAATAAAGATAAGCAACATTTATTGATGGCTTACCCTTCTTTTTACTTCTTTTTTAATCAGATCACCTTATCTTAATTCTCACTATAAATATCCATCTTAGATTAGTTATTACATTAGTTATTGATCATAATTCACTATTCTTAGCATAGATACTTCATAGTTTTCATAAGATTTGCTATTTATCCACAATGTGTGAATACATACATCTTAGTAACTATGCATTATAAAAAATGACCAACACATCTCCAACTCACTTTGCAGCACCTATAGTTAGGAATATCAAGAAACACATCTCACAGTCATAGTTAAAAATTAAAGTTATTAAGCAATCATTATGGTCTTAATAAATTGGTGAAATAAAGCAAAGTATTTGAGTGGAGAAATAAACTCACTGAGATAGATATTTATTAGCGCTTTAGCTTAATTTAAACTTGTTCAATAGAAGAATTATGTATCACTAATTTAAATTGTAGCTCAAAAACCCTGATGGTTAACTAAAATATGATGGTCATTTTGTAAAGTAGAATAGACTCAATTCCTTTTTATAATTTATATGTAATTTAATAGTTTGTATAATTTTTATAACTAAGTTCAAAGGGCTACAAAATTAATCATTTACATTACTTAATATTAATTAATTATCCATCTCTTTACTACCAATTGTCTCATGCCAAGTGTCATATCCAACATCAAATTTAATGCTTGTGATTCATCAATTAAGGCACCTAGAAAATTAATCATACGCATTACTTGAATTTAATCGATTGTCCATCTACTTTACTGCCCCATGTCTTGTGCCAAGTGTCATCTTTAACACCAAATTTTATGCTTCATGATACATGATTTAACCTTCTTGATATGTGATTATAACTTTTAATTTATTGCCCATTGCCTACCAAATATTATTAATGTTTGATAGATTTGTTGTTCAAAGTAATCTACATCTATTGCATACATGGTAAAGTACAACAAAGTTTTAAATTCGTACTAGTGATCATATTTTCTACCCCATAATGTTAAATGAAGTAGAATCTTAGCCCATTTTCATATTATGTGGCATTATACACTACGTTAAAGACATAAAAATTCATTTAATTTAATTAAAAAATATAATATTATTTTTGTACTATTAACAATATATAGATGCATTGAAATATATTATATTGAAATATATAATATAGATTTATAACCTATATTAACATATACATTATATGATATAATAATATTGATTAATTTTAAAATATATTTTAAAATATATATAATTTATATATAATATTAATATTTAATTAATTAGTTTAATATATAAAAATATTATGATATATATTATATGTCAATTATATCTATTTAATAACTAATATAATTTGTGTGTGTTGGGGGGAGGCGGTAAGAGGGGTTATGTGAAACGAAAAAGTGTAAATAGATAATTAAACCTATTAGTTACTCCAAACCCATGACAATGTCAAAATAAGTTCATCTAAAATAATTGTGGGCACAAACCTATCAGTTTCTAAATCACCATGCAATGTTTTAGTCTACGATGGCTTGCATTCTTCATGTAAAGAGAAAGATTATTAACACAATCACTACGTCAAAATTTTAAATCCATTGATTTTGATCAGGAGGCATTTGTATTCACTAGATAAGCAACACAGTTATGGGTGATCAAGTTTTTTCTTGGCGATTTCAATGGAGAAATTACTTTTCTTTATAATAATGCTAGAAAAATAGAAGTAACCAAGAAGAATTTTGGGTTTAGAAATATGATAAAAATTTGAAGTGAACATATATGTTCGAAAGACACCATCTATTCCAATGTGTTTGCCTACCATTATACCACCACCATTCGTTTCTCTTAATAATTAATAATATTAAATCTTCAAAAAATATGGATGAAACTCCACTTATTATCCAAGAGCCTAATAATTATTTCTAAATCATTACCATCAATTTCAAAGTTTCATGATGATAATTTTACTTATATTTCCATATTTAATCTTCTATAATTTTCATTGTACTATGGTCTTGTAGTGGATTTCTAAACGTATTCTAATTTTGATGATCCCCTAGATGTGATCCAAAACCCATGGTAAGAGATCCATCAAGTGTAATTTGTTGTGATGAGTTTGTTGCTATTTTATTGGAATGAAATTCCCTAAATTATACAAATATATATTTAGATACAATCTATAAATGGAAAGTCTATAGATAGAAATACTATTTATGCCCTCACATAACCATAATTTAGATAAGCACACAAAATCCTTTCCCAAGAGGTCTTTGAGTTACTAGGTATGATTTTGTGTCACCTATTCTAATATTAGTTTTTAAGTTCAAGAAAGGCAACTCACCCTCATAGGTATTTGAATTAGTTAATTAAATTGTCTCAAAGGTATTCTGAGGGGGGGGGAGCAGGCGGGGGCGTGTGCTAAAAATTAAGGAGTCAAATCCCTATTAGACAATTTGCTTATGTTACATCTTTAAAAAATATGGATGAAACTCCACATATTATGTAAGAGCCTATTATTTATAAATCATTAGCATAATCTATACATCAAAATTTCAACTCCCTTGGTTTCGATCAAGGAGCATCTGTATTCACTAGATAAGGAGCTTAGTTATGGGTGATCAGGTTTTGTCTTGGTGATTGTAATGGAGAATTTTCTTTTGTTACAATGGCACTAAAAAAATTATAAATGACCAAGAAGAATTTTAAGTTTAAAATATGAAAAAAATATGAAGTGGACATATATGTTAGAAAGACACCATCTATTCCAATGTGTATGCCTACTATTATACCACCAAGTCCACTTGTTTCTCTTAATAATTAATAATGTTACATCTTCAAAAAAATTAGATGAAACTCCACTTATTATGAAAGAGCCTATTATTTGTAAATAATTACCATCGATTCTAAAGTTCCATGATGATAATTCTACATCTCTTTCCATATTTAAAATTCTATAATTTTCATTGTACTATGGTCTTGTAGTGGATTATTGAACATTTTCTAATTCTGATGATCCCTTGGATGTGATCCAAAAACCATGGTAGTAGGCCCATCAAGTGTAATATTTGGGGACTTGTATAAGTAAAAAAATTAACCAAATATGCTCAGGGGTTGCTTACAGGTGTAGGGAGAGTCTGATATAAGTTGACACTTAGCCAACTTCGTAATAAGAAGCACCAAAGGCTTTGTGAATATAGTATTTTTTTGTGAGATGCATTTTGTAATACAACTCATCATGATACCATCATGTTCACTATTTGATTGGTATCACATTTTGGTTCATTCAGATTAACATTGTAAGATGGATTGATCTTAAATTTTCATGTATTAGATGAGGTTAGTGTAGAGGCCCCAAACTTTACTATCTTGTTTACTGCAAGGAGTATCATTTTTCGATCTTGCTCAGGGTGACCTAGTTATTTCTCATAAGTTAAAAAATTTAGTGCCACATATTTTGGTAGCAAGGGATGAAATGTTACCTCTAATGCAAGAGGGTTATGCAAGAGATATTTTGAATCAAGCAAATCATTTGGATGCCTTTTAGGTTTTCTTCTCAATAAGAGATTTTTTTCCTCCAATGATTTAATCATTTATAATGGGGATTGTGAGAAAGCCCCACCTTGGTTCCTTTACCTTGATTTACAAGATTTTGTTTTGAATACAAATATTAATATCTAAAGACATCTATAAAAGGATTCAAATCTAATATATAATAATATATGGAAATCTATTTATAAATATACTACATAAATATAAAGTGTTCTTGTGATAGCTAGAAATGATCTTGGTCATCATATAATGGAACAATCAGTCATCAAAATGCCTTAGAAATGCTTTTCAAATGAGGTAGTAGCTGAAAATGGAATTTATCATCTTAGGATGCACTAGTTAATCACCAAAATACCTTAGTTGAAAAGATTCCCAAATGAGTATGTTGATATTTTATTGGAATGAATTCCCTAAATCATATAAATCTATATTTAGATAGAATATATATATATATATATATATATATATATATATATATATATATATATATATATATATATAGTAAGTTTTTTGAAGTAGCTAAAAATGGCATTGATCATCTTGGGATGTACCACTTTGTAGTAATCTAAATCTAATCAAATATAAAACTACCTAATTAAGATATAGAGACATTATAACTAAATGAAATAGATGAATTCACAATTTAAATCAACATTATAATCCTAAACCTAAATGCTCTAAATCAAAATTAAATAAAATATGAAGACAAGAGGATTGGATTGATTATCTTAGACCCAAAATTTTGACATTATGTTGCCATGATAATGGACTGTTGCTGATAGATTAGATTGGAATGGATACTATAATTGATCACTTTGATAGTTGGACATGTATTTTCTAGATGATTTTTAGTTAGCTCCAATGGAGGAATGGATTTGTTTAAATAGACAGAGGAGAGAAGGATCAATGGTTGAGATTTAAAGTTGGCTTGGGGAGATCAAGGGTTGGGGATTATTCTTAGAAGCCTCTATATTTAGATGCTTCTAGAAAGGAGGTGTGAGAATAGAGAGGATTATAGAATTGAAAAATTATATAATCCTCTTAGGGATTAAATAGGATTAGGTAGGGGATTAGATAAGGATTAGATGGGTGATTTGAGACTAGGGGTGTAGGAGAGCCTAGGAATAGGCTAGTGTAGGTTGATAGGTAGACCATGAGAAATTAAAGTTCTAAAATAATAGATAAGTAGGGACTAGGATAAGATAATGGGGATTTAGGATATTAATTAATTGATTAGTGGGGATGGATAAGGTTAGTAGATGGAAAATAATGAAGGGGGACATTAGATAAATAATTGAAAAGCAGTGATAAATTAGTGGGATGCAAGGGGATAACTTAGATAAGCAAAATTAATGTCAACTAATAAAAATGGTGTCGGTTAATGGTTAAAATTCCCTTGAAAAGCTTCCCAAGATATATATTTAAATGTTGTGTTTCATTAGTAATATAATTTATATAATCTTGATAAATGAAGTTTTTGTGATACTTGTATTGAAATATTTTTTCAAGAGTAAAGTTGTTTGGATTATATTTTCCCATTTAAACTTAATTGATTTTACATGGATGTGATTTTGCCACGTATTTTTGACCCCAATATTAGGCTTCAAAGTTGAAGTACTTGTGTTATTGGCCAAAATGTTTAACCCTGACTCTGTATTGAGATATCACACGACTTGTTATCATGAATGAAAAGTTAGTGTTTATATATTAGTATGGTGTAGATTGCTTATGCCCTAAAATAACTATAATTTATATAACCCCATAAAATCTTTTCCCAAGTCTAGGTCTTTGAGTTACTAGGTATGATTTTGCATCACTTATTTTAATTACCATTTTGGGGTCGAATTTGTCTCTAAATATTAGTTTGTCAATTCAAGAAAGGTGACTCACTCTCATAGGTATTTGAATTGGTGAAATAAATTATCTCAAAGGTATTCTATGGGGGATAAAAATTCAGGAGTCAAATCCCTATTAGACAATTTAATCATGTAATTTAATGAACAAATATAAATAAACTTTTTAAATTAGAGTAATTATAATATATAATAAAAATTTGTAAATATTTTTATATTAAAAAACTGAGTTTATTTTTTATTTTTATTTATGTCTAAATATTTAAATATTTTTATTAAATAATGTACATTGTTTAAATTTTTAATATGTTTAAATATATAAATATTTTTTTTAATGAATTTTTAAATATGTTACAAATTTTTATATAAACTTTTAAATTATTATAGAATCAAAAATTCCCATGTGATTCAAAATTAGGGTTAAGTTTATCTTTTTTTCTTTCCATCATTTTCTCTTAGTTTTTCTCTCTCCTTTTTGAAGGCTAAAAAACAATATTTTATTGACTATTAGGTTAACTATGGCATTAGTGGTGAAAGCGTTGACCCCATTTTTCACTGTCCTTCTACAAGTGCTTCTTGATATGTATTTAATCTATGTAATGTATTTTTTATTGTATCTAAATTGTGTGATTTATTTGGCTTGACATGACCATTTTATTCATTGTTTATTGCTTTAAGTTATGAAATTGTTGATATTCGAATAGACCTAGATTTTTTTTGTGAAATGACCTAGATAAAGAAATGGTAGAGATTATGATTGTTTAGTGCTTACTTGTATTCAATAGGGACCTAAATGGTGAATGTGAGGGAAAAGCATGCAATTTTTATTAACTATAAGCAAATAATGAAATGGCTAAGATAATGAAATGATGGAGATTAGGATTGTTGAGTGCTTAATTGTATTCAATAGGGACCCAAATGGTGAATGTGAGGAGAAAGTAGACATTTTTTATTAACTATAAGCAAATAATGAAATGGATAAGATAATGAAATGGTGGAGATTAGGATTTTTTAATGCTTACTTCTATTCGATAGAGACCCAAATGGTGAATGTGAGGGGAAAGCAGGAATTTTTTATTAACTATAAGCAAATAATGAAATGGTAGAGATTAGTATTGTTTAACACTTACTTGTATTCAATAGGGACCCAAATGGTGAATGTGAGGGGAAAATACACATTTTTATTAACTATAACCAAATAATGAAATATCTAAGATAATGAAATGGCTAAGATAATGAAATGGTAGAGATTAGGATTGTTTAGTGCTTACTTGTATTCAATAGGGACCCAAATGGTGAATGTGAGGGGAAAGCAGACATTTTTTTATTAACTGTAAGTATATAATGAAATGGTGGATATTAAGATTGTTTGGTGCTTACTTCTATTTAATAGGGACCCAAATGGTGAATGTGAGGTGAAAGTAGACATTTTTTATTAACTGTAAGCAAATATGAAATGGTTGAGATAATGAAATGGTGGATATTAGTATTGTTTAATGCTTAATTGTATTCAACAAGGACCCAAATGGTGAATGTGAAGGGAAAGAAAACATTTTTATTAACTATAAGCAAATAATGAAATGGCTGAGATAATGAAATGGTAGAGATTAGGATTTTTTAACACTTACTTGTGTTCAATAGGGACCCAAATGGTGAATGTTAGGGGAAGTGGACATTTTTTTATTAACTATAAGAAAATAATCATAGTAAAAAACTGTCGTGATGTAAGAGGGTTTTAATGGTTCCACGCTATCTCTATCTCCCTGTATCATTCTTCTGTTGGCTCTGATCAAGATACTACAAATTGTTTCTATTTTAGACTGAGTTGAAATGTCATTTTTGGCCTATTCCAAGTTATTATTGTTTGAGATGAATTGTTTCTATTTTATATTGAGTTAAAAAGTCATTTTTTGGGGCGGATAATGTTTTGATTATGCCACATCATAAAATTTGATGAATGAATGATTAAATAACACCTAACATTATTATTTTGGGTGAAAAACATTTCCCTTGTGCTTCAATATTATTAGGTAGAGGGGTCCCATGCATCATTATATATTAAAAAATTGCTTATAAAATATATTCACCTTAAAAATAGGAGCAAATATTTTATAGGGATAAGTTTTTGATGAGTGGGAAGTAGTAGGGGGCTAAAGATTTGTATGGATACTTATTTTTTTGGTTGCCAGCTATCATTTGCATCCAATAATTTTTTTATTTTTGTCAAACAAAAGTTTTGTAGTAAAATGCTCCTAATTTATCTTAGTAACATGTATTACACATAATTTTTGTAGTCTTTAGAGCACATCCAAATATCTTCAAAACATTTGGTACATGTCTTTTGATCACCTTGTACAAGTCTTCAGAGAATTCTAAGACTTATTTGGAGAATCTTATGTATGTAATAAGAACACACTTAGATCATCTTTGAAGCAATTCCAGAGTGTCTTTGGAGTGTCTTTAGATCATTAAATCTTTAGAGCTCGCTTGCTAAATCCTCAAAATTATAATTGAAAGAGTTGTAAAAACTATGTATTGCCTTCTCAAAATTACCCCTTCATTGGGATGTTTTGATGTACTCAAAATTAACCCATCCTTGGGATGTGTTCTTCTACCCAAATTTACCCCATCGGTGGGATGTGTTGCTACACTCAAAATTGTGATATTCATCCAAGTTAGACACAATAATAAGGTAAATAATTAATAATAAATTACAAACAAACAAATATCAAATTGCATTCATATCCTACTTAGATCAGAATTTAACTATTAAATGTAATACAATAAATAACCAAATGCAACACTTTATGGATATTTTATATAACTATGATGAGCTATTTGAAATGTTTATCATTTTCCCCCCACACTTTACCTTTTATAAGTCCTCTCCTAAAGAAGTGGGATGACTGATCCTTAATCCAAATTTCTTGATTCAAACCTTTAACTCAGATCATAAACTTCAAAATGATGGCCCCATTCATTGTGGCCCCTTGGAAATAATCTAAGATCTCTGACAACTGTATGCACCCAAGCTTCAAATTTAACTTCTACTTGAAAATTACAACACCACCATGGAGATAAAGGATACAAAATTATAGGAGGCCTAAACCTCATCCCAATCTAGACATCTGAACCTCTTTCCTCTAAGCGTCGAGTGATTATCTGATAAATTTATTTGGATCTTCTTAGACTCTATTTAATATTGTTGGGGCTAAATACTTCCTTGCACTTCAACTCAATAGGTAATGTCATCCACCTAAAAAGAATTACAATGAAACCATTAGAATAATGGTGGTTTACAAAACCTTTAAAAATAGAAATATTAGATCTCAATCACTCATGATACGTGTTTTTCATATGCATATGATACAGTGGTTGAAAAGAAGAAATAATTTTATTTGCTTCTATAAATTCTGGTCTCATGTATAACCCAATGGTGCTTTGTAATTAGAGAAATGTATTATTGACCTATTGCCATGATATTTTATTCCTTAGAGTGGAGAGAAAGGCACATAATTGTGTCTCTCCAACAGATAAATTTATCAATAAACCATATTGATGTCCTAACAACAAATTGAAAGTATATAACTCACAAATGACATCCTACCTTTCTTCAATGCTCTTTACAAAATTGTCTATAAATACATAATCATCTTCAATGATATGTGAAAAACCAAGGAAAATTAATTGAATCTACAATTTATAAAATTAATAATAAAATAAAATAACATAAACTGATAAAGGCTTCTTGCATGCTAATAGTTTCTCAAAAATAGCACAAATGTGCTAGATAAAGCCTATGCTTTCTATAATTACATTTGGGATTCTTCCAATTGCTTCTAAGATTCCTTCTTAAGTTTGACATTTTCATCCTTCAATTTTTAATTTTTCTTCTGGGTGATATGCCAAATAGAGATTATTTCATTTAATGGAATAGGGAAAGAGGGAATAGTTATTATTAGACACTCTGTCTGAACTGTAATCTCTCATGTTTCTATTTATATGGCTTGAATAGACGCTTGTAACTCAAAATTCTAAGTGGTGATTTCTATTGTTCTATTATTATGTTGGGCAAGCATTATATTTCTATTAGAAATATTTTCTCTTAGATTATTAATTATATTATGATTATCAACATTGGCATTTTTCAAATCAATAATCTAAGTGTCCTTGATAGCAAGAGAATTCTACAAATTACTCAATTCTTGGGTCTGTGAAAACATTATATTGTGGACCCTAGTTTGTTTAGCTTGTATTCATTGAAGAATTATTTCTTGTTCACTAACTCTAGTAATAGATTCTTCCCATATTTATTTAAAATTAGAAATCATCAAGTCCTTACCTTTCAAATTTTAATGAACATCTAACTTTGTTTGTTGTAGTCTGATTGTTTCCTCATGGTATAATAAATACATGGAATGCTGAGATTATTTTTCTTCATTTATATAATGCAGAGAATATGGATCTTTTTCAATCAAGGGTGCCTTACCCTTATCATCAATAGAGGGCACATGATGTTATGCTTAATCCATAAATAAATAAATCCTTCTAATCTATTATAGAAACCTTGTATATATTTAGAATCTTATATATATAAATAAATAACCTTATATATATATATATATATATATATATATATATATATATATATATATATATATATATGGTGTTGTTTATAAATTTGTGGCCAATTACATATGCTCAATCCATGTCTTATCTGAAGAACCACTTGGGGGATCTATTGATGGAAGCAATGGTTGAGCTAGAATTAGCCTTTAGAAGATAGATGTCTGGAGAGGAAACCTCTCCACATGGTTGAATAAGTCATTATAGTGTTTTTCATCCATGTTCAATGTAATATTATTAAAACTAGTGTCTCAAAAGACTATGTTTATCCTATACGAATAAATAAATGGGACCTATTCTGACTTGGCAGTTTTAGACGTTTTTGCTTCAGCCATGGATTTCAAATTTTGATTGATGAGATTGTATATTGTCTTAATATAAGATGAATGCACATAAGTCCTTTTTGGCAAGCTTGATTAATGAAATACTAATGGTGATCCTAGTTTGTGCCATATTAATGACAAGCTTATCAAACTTTGAACTATTGATTTTAATAATTAATTACACCAAAAATTAATTTAGCTTTAATTTGAATTTGATTTTCCATCAATTTTAGCTTTAACTAATAAATATTACCACCTTTTGACATGTGGATGCTACCTCGAATACAACTAAGTACTCACATGGATTGAATATAACTAAGATTCCTAGTTGGCTTGAAATATGCACATTTGGAACCTTTTGATTACCTCATAAATTTTTAGAATATAGATTTGCATGATGAATCATTTATTTCTCACCACATGACAACCCTAAATTCATAGTGAGATCTAAGTTGGTGCCTTTTAATTTTGATATATTGAAGGGGAAATCCACTTTTGTGCTTGTTTGAAAGGTCTCTCCTAATAGATACATTGAAGGGAAAATCCACTCTTATGCTTGTTTAAAATGTATCTCCTAGAAGATACCTTGAAGGTATTACAAGGTCCTTCAAAATATCACCTAGTAGTGCCTTTCGTGTAAAGAAAAATACCACTTATTCCTTACAGGAAAAATCCACTCTTGTGTATATTTGAAAGGTATCTCCTAGGAGATACCTTGAAAGAGAAATCCACTTTTATGCATGTTTTAAAGGTATTTATTAGGAGATTCCTTGAAGGTATTACAAGGGCCTTCAAAATATCACCCAGTAGTCCCTTCCATATAAAGGAAAATTGCAGGAAAAATCCACTCTTGTCCCTATTTGAAAGGTATCTCCTAGGAGATAACTTGAAGGGAAAATCCACTCTTGTGCATGTTTTAAAGGTATCTCCTAGGAGATAAATTTAAGGTATTATAGGGGCCTTCAAAATATCACCCAGTAGTGCCTTTCATGTAAAGGAAATTTCACTTATCCCTTGAAGGAGAAATCCACTCTTGTGCCTGTTTTAAAGGTATCTCTTAGGAGATACCTTGAAAGGGAAATCCACTCTTGTGCATGTTTGAAAGGTATCTCTTGAGAGATACTTTTAAGGTATTATAAAGGCCTTCAAAATATCACCTAGTATTGCCTTCCATGTAAAGGAAAATTCTATTTTTTTCCTTGAAGAAGAAATCCACTCTTGTGCCTATTTGAAAGGTATCTCCTAGGAGATACCTTGAAGAAGAAATCCATTCTTTTGAATATTTTAAAGGTATCTCCTAGGAGATACCTTGAAGATATTACAAGGGCCTTAAAAATATCACCCAATAATGCCTTCCATGTAAAGAAAAATTACACTTGTTCCTTGAAGGAAAAATCAACTCTTGTGTATGTTTAAAAGTTATCTCCTAGGAGATACCTTGAAGGTATTACAAGGGCCTTCAAAATATCACCCAGTAGTGCCTTCCATGTAAAGAAAAATTTCACTATTTCCTTGAATGAGAAATCCACTCTTGTCCCTATTTGAAATGTATTTCCTAAGAGATATCTTGAAGGGAAAATCCACTCTTGTGCAAGTTTGAAAGTTATCTCATAGGAGATACATTGAAGGTATTATAGGGGCCTTAAAAATATCACCTAGTAGTGCCTTTCATGTAAAGGAAATTCCACTTGTTTCAAGAAGGATAAATCCACTCTTGTGCCTGTTTGAAAGGTATCTCTTAGGAGATACGTTGAAGGGGAAATACACTCTTTTAGATGTTTGAAAGGTATCTCCTAGGAGATACATTGAAGGTATTATAGTTTCCTTTAATATATCACCTAGTAGTTTCTTCCATGTAAAGGAAAATTCCACTTATTCTTTGAAGGAGAAATACACTCTTGTGTCTATTTGAAAGATATATTTTAAGATATATCTTGAAGGGGAAATCTAATCTTTTGCATGCTTGAAAGATATCTCCTAGGAGATACCTTGAAATTATTACAAGGGCCTTCAAAATATCACCCAGTAATGCCAAAATAGAAGATTCCACTTGTTGACCACTTATTTATACAACTACTAGTAGTGTCTTCTATGTAAAAGAAAATTCCACTTGTTCTTTGAAAGAGAAATCCACTCTTGTGCCTATTTGAAAGGTATCTCTTAGGAGATAACTTGAAGGGGAAATCCACTCTTGTGCATGTTTGAAAGGTATCTCCTAGGTGATACATTGAAAGTATTCCTACTTTCATTGGCCCTATGGTCTTTAGAAGAATTGTTTCAGACATTTTTGAAACAATTTCCCCAAAGAAATTGAACTTGGCATTTTCTTTGAAGAAATTAAGCTTACACTTTTGTCAAAGAAAGGAATTTTCATTGATATTTTTGTGTGATAAAAATGCCCAAAGGGCAAGTTCCTTTCAAATGTTTTGCCATGGATAAAATGTTTGAAATGAATAATAAATTTACATTTTTTCTAAAAAAATTTAGAATTGTTTTTTGGGCTTTTTTTCCATGGGTAAAATGCTCAAAGGGCATGTGCCTTCAATATTTTACCATGGATAAAAATTTCAAAACAAATGGACCTTACATTTTCCCCAAAGGAATTGGACTTAGCTATTTTATTAAAGAAATCAAACCTTTACAATTATTGTCACCTCTATATTGGACATTTTACCCATAGTAAAATGCTCAAAGGGAAAGTACCCTTCAGACATTTTGCCACAGATAAAATGTCCAAAAGAAATGATCCCTTGGATTTTTTATGAAACACTTAGCCTAAAGAAAGTAGGATTTGGCCAAGACATTGAATTCCTTTAGACTTTTTGTAGCAGACAAAATGTTTAATGGAATAAGTCTTCAGAATTTTTGATTGAGACAAAAATATTGAAGACCTATTTCTGTTTGACATTGTGTTCATGAAAAAGCCTAAAAAAGTCTAAGGAAAAGACACATTCACCAAGCAAAGACCAGATTAGAACTTAACTAATTTTCACAAGAATTTGACTTTTCAAAGGAACACTTGGAAATAGAATTTAGGCTAAGGAATTAGGAATTTACACTTGATAAGGGCCTAATTACTTTAATTAAATTTTGGGCACTAACACTGGCTCTCACCCAAGGATGCATACTGTAATGTCCCCATAATTATGATAAGTGATTTGATTAATTTGATTAATTTTAGTTGTCCATAAATTAATATTATTTCAAAAGGATGACTTTAATTAAATTAAAATGGAAATAATAAAATATTAAATAAGTTTCTTCTAGAAGTTGGAGTTAGTTGCAAGTTGGCTTCTTCTAGAAGATTCCTTGGAGCCTTTAAAAGAAGTTGAGGGCAAAGCATTTGGGGGAATGATTGTTGAGTAATATTTTCTCTTGAGTTTTATACTCTTTGGCTGCTTTTGCTAGCCTTCATTCTGAGGATGAAAACCCTTAGAAATCTATGGTTTAGATGAGAACCCACTCCACCATGAGAGATGGATTCACCTAGGATCCATTATTAAGCTTATTTGCAGGTATTTTATGAAATTAGAAGCTTCAAATAGCTAGGGTTTTGCTTTCAAATTTCATATCAGCAGATACATATTTTATATCAGTCATATTTTGTTGGGTTTGACTCCATTTCTTCACAAGGATTCAACATTCCTTGGGTGGCCAGCAAAATAGGACAATATTACATCATTTGGGTATCATTGTTTGAAGGTTTGGACTACATTTTGACCATAATTGCATGCATGCATTAGTTTGAAACAATAATCATACTTGTTCTATTTGTAATCAGCCATCAATAAAGTTTCCAAGTATTCAGCTTGATAGTTGTAACATCCCTTTTGGAAAAATATGCAATTTAACCAAAACAAATTGGTCACTTAGAAGTTGGTAGCAAAACTGTTATTGACAAGAGCAAGAAAGACTTGGTTGAATGCGCATTTTTGAGAAGTGTGGAAATATGACTTGAAGGCGTGGACTCAACAAATACATGCTATGGTAGAAATACACCTCTATTTAATTGTGTTAACTAGGTTAAAAGTAGTTTGTGGGATGGACGATATGGTCTTGTTGTAGCTACAAACAATGCAGTCTATGCTAAAGGGCCAGCTCAGCCTACAGGTGGAGCAATTGCTGTCACTATGTTGATAGGGCCCAATGCTCCAATAGCATTTGAGAACAAATATAGGGGAAGAGACGCCAAACATATGAGGCAAATAATATAAATTGAGGAAGCTTGGGTAATATTAGAATTTTAATAGTTGCCAGAATAAAAGACTGGGCCAAATCGTGGGGAGTCATGGAGGACGCAGGACTCTTAGAAAGTGGTTCTAACGTGGATCAGTATAAATGATAAATCTAAGAAAAGGACAAACATTTACAAGGGATTTATTATGTGGGGGTTGAATTACTTCTGTAGCTATTGATCCTTCATACTGAGCTATTTTGGAGCTTGTACTGTAATTCAATTCTTGGCATATACATTCCTAGGTGTGAACATAGTTTTCATCTGTGACTTAGAGTCTATTACATATTCAAAAATTGTTATCGTGTCATTTTGTTTCTGCTAGTCTAAGTATAGTTTGTGTTTAATGTACTACTATCATAAATAGCAATAAATACTCTCTGTTGTTGATCTTTTTTGAGTTCAAATAACCTAGTATCAGATTATTATTAATTCTTGATTAGATCCTTCTGTGATATCAATCATGTTTGAAGGAAGAATTTCATCATTTGATTTCTAGCTCTGCTTATGCTTTGTAATGATACCAATCTATATTTCTATGTTATTCTGCTCTAATATTGATAAAGTGGAACACCTATCAAACTGAAATAATTGAAAAATCTTAGTCTTTTTGAGAAAGGGATCTTTCAATGGTATTAGAGCCATGCTTCTTGCCATCTTGTAGGGGTGAATATATTTTGTTTCTATGCATCCAGGAAGAATTGATATAACCCATAAGTATTATACACACAGAAGAGCTCAATATGAGTGTGAGTTTGGAATAGAACAAGAACCTATTATGGCAGAAGAATAGGGGGATGATCAAAGAAATTAGGATGAGGAAGAGAGAGTGATGGTGAGGACTCTCATCACTACTCAGCCCAAGATCGCTCAGGCTTTAGACAAATTATAAGATACCTTAGAACGTTTAGAGGTGGATAAACATAGAGGTAGGTGGAGTAGATTAATTTCAGTGGCAAGTATTCATCATAGCCATCAGTCTAGTTAGCATAGCCATCAGTCCCATCCTTTAGTTAGGAGCTCCCTTCATTCCTATAGGCAGAATCACCATCATACACCTACTACAAATAGACATATGCTTCCTCAGTTTATACTAGGTGAATAGTGAGCACAAGGGGAGCCACCAAAGGTTGGGTTCTAGGAGTCCATTTTGGCAGCCATAGCTAAGTGGAGAGTTTTACCCTCAGAGGTTAGGGATGTTTTTCCTCTTCCCCAATATTGTGCATAGCATAGAGATACAATTAGATTCAGGGGAGATCGTGGTTATAGACCACCCCAGCAGTAGAACTTTGACCTTAATAGAGCTATTGGGAAGATCACATTGGCTACATATGATGGCTCAGGTGATACGAGTGCATGAGCTTGGGTGGACAAGATGGACATATATCTATCCTTGCGGCCCATGCCTGAGTGTGAGGCTATTTAGTTTATTGTGTTGAATTTAGAGGGAATTGCATATGATTGGTGGCACCATGAATTGGTCACCTAGGATCATGCCTTGGTACGTTCCTATGCTGGGTTCACTGAGTGACTCATTACATGATTTGATCATAAGGACACAAAGCTCTACTATAAAGAGTTGGCCCATCTTAAACAGACTGGTCACATAGAAGCTTATATTAATGAGTTCCAATGTATTGTGGTTATGGTAATTGATATGCCCCAGAGGTAGAGTGTGATGTTATTTATTGAGGGATTATAGGATAGACTTAAGGGTCTAGTACGTGCTTTCTAACCAGCCACTCTTAAAGAGGCCATTAATGTGACATTGAGATTGGATATTGTTCCCACTTCTTATTAGGTAGATAGGAAACCATTTAGGGGATCTCGACCTACATAAAAGGCCAACACACCACAAAATAAAGAAGGGTCATCTTTTAGAACCCCTTAGATGAATCAGGAGATGAGGAATGAATTGAGAAGGAAAAAGTTATGCTTTTCCTGCAAAGAACCTTGGGAACCCGGACACCACTGTATGGGTAAATGAAAGGTTCATTTGATTGAGGTGACATCTGAGTTAGGGTTGAGGAGGTACCCAACACTAATATTGAAGATAACATGGAGGATGTTGAGCAGGTATAGACATAGTTAGAGTTAGATACCCCTGAGCCCATGGCATTAGTGAAAGTAACTATGGCTACCCTCTCTAGTTATATTAATTTTCATGCCTTTCAGTTGAAAGGTACACTTAAGGGCAAGCGGGTCATGAGCTTGGTAGACACAAGTGCTACGCATAACTTTATTGACTAGAAGTTAGTAGAGAGGCATGGATTACAGTATGAGGAGTTTGGTGGTTTTGGAGTAAAGGTGGCAGATGGTGCAGTTTTGGGTTGTACCAAATGGATTTCAAAGCTTAGTATTCAAATGGGGGATTATACTCTGACCAATGATTTTTATGTACTTCCCTTAGAGGATTGTGATGTGGTCTTGGGCATGTAGTGGTTATAGAGTATTTGGCATTACATTATTGATCACCACCGTATGTAGTTAGAGTTCCTTTCTAGGGGAAAGAAGACTATCTTGAGGGCATCATTAGATGGTGGACCTAAGGAGGTGTCATCTCATAAGATGGAGACTATTATTAGACATAATGATGTGATTTGGGCTACACATTATTTGGTTAAGTACAAAACACCCACACCTCAGGATAACTAGGTATTTCATGTTGATATTCAGTCAGTGATGGACTGTCACGAGAGAGTATTTGGTGACATACCTTCAGGAGTACCTCCAAATAGAGGTTTTGAGCATGCTTTCACATCAGATGGGAAGAAGATTGTATTGAGATCTCTAGTAGATGGTGCTCTAAGTGTTACAACAACAAAGAGGATGGAGGCTCATTTTATGAATGATGAGGTAAATGATTCTATATGTTGCATGACATTTTCACTCCCAATTATGAGTCATCATCCTTATGGGAATTTGGAGAGCATGATAATCAGAGTAGTGCAACGGTCTTTTGCAAAGACTAAGGTATATGATGGTGAGTTTGTTAATTACATATTGAGAATTATCACACTACTATCTAGGAGAGATAAGGCAAATTTATTCACAGATATATTACAGCATAGTGTTTTAGATAGTAGAGTTTGCAAATTTCTAAGAATGATATGGGATCCTGGAAGTTGGTGTTGGGTATCAGGTGCAAATTACTCGAGGACAAGCAATCTCCAAGAAGGGAGGACTGTAATGTCCCCAAAATTATGATAAGTGATTTAATTTATTTAATTAATTTTAGTTGTTCAAAAATTAATATTATTTCAAAAGGATGACTTTAATTAAATTAAAATGGAAGTAATAAAATATTAAATAAGTTTCTTCTAGAAGTTGGAGTTAGTTGCAAGTTGGCTTCTTCTAGAAGATTCCTTGGAGCCTTTAAAAGAAGTCGAGGGAAAAACATTTGGGGGAATGATTGTTGAGTAATATTTTCTCTTGAGTTTTATACTCTTTGGCTGCAATTTTTCTAGCCTTCATTCTGAGGACAAAAACCCTTAAAAATCTATGGTTTGGATGAAAACCCACTCCACCATGAGAGATGGATTCACCTAGGATCCATTATTAAGCTTATTTGCAGGTATTTAATGAAATTGGAAGCTTCAAATAGCTAGGGTTTTGCTTTCAAATTTCATATCAGTAGCTACATATTTTATATTAGTCATATTTTGTTGGGTTTGACTCCATTTCTTCACAAGGATTTAGCATTCCTTGGGTGGATAGCAAAAGAGGACAATATTACATCATTTGGGTATCATTATTTGAAGGTTTGGACTATATTTTGACCATCATTGCATGCATGCATTAGTCTGAAACAATAATCAGACCTGATTTGTTTGTAATCAGCCATCAATAAAGTTGCCAAGTATTTGGCTTGACAGTTGTAACGTCCCTTTTGGAAAATTATGCAATTGAACCAAAACAAATTGGTCACTTGGAAGTTGGCAGCAAAATTATTATTGACAAGAGCAAGAAAGACTTGGTTGAATGTACATTTTTGAGAAGTGTGGAAATATAACTTGAAGGCGTGGACTCAAAAAATACATGCTATGGTAGAACTAAACCTCTATTTAATTATGTTAACTGGGTTCAAATTAGTTCTTGGGATGGATGATATGGTCTTGTTGTAGCTATAGATAGTGCAGTCTATGCTAAAGGGCTAGCTTGGCCTACAGGTGGAGCAACTGCTATCGCTATGTTGATAGGGCCCAATGCTCCAATAGCATTTGAGAACAAATATAGGGGAAGAGATGCCAAACATATGAGGCAAATAATATAAATTGAGGCATCTTGGGTAATATCAAAATTTCAATAGTCGCCAAAATAAAAGATTGGGCCAAATCGTGGGGAGTCATGGAGGATGTAGGACTCTTAGAAAGTGGTTCTGATGTGGAGTAGTATAAAAGACAAATTTGAGAAAAGGACAAACAATTACAAGGGATTTCTTATGTGTGGGTTGAATTACTTTTATAGCTACTGATCCTTCATATTGAGCTATTTTGGAGCTTTAACTGCAATTCAGTCCTTGGCATATACATTCCTAGGTGTGAACATAGTTTTCATATGTGACTTAGAGTCTATTGCATACTCAGAAATTGTTATTGTGTCATTTTGTTTCTGCTAGTCTGAGTATAGTTTGTGTTTAATGTACTGCTGTCATAAACAACAATAAATACTCTCTATTGTTGATCTTTTTTGAGTTTAAATAACCTGGTATCAGATTGTTATTAATTCCTAATTAGATCCTTCTGTGATATCAATCATGTTTGAAGGAAGAATTTCATAGTTTGATTTCTAGCTCTGCTTATGCTTTGTAATTTGAATACCAATCTATATTTCTATGTTATTATGCTCTGAGATTGATAAAGTGGAACACCTATCAAACTGAAATAACCAAAAAATCTCAATTTTTTTGGGAAAGGGATCTTTCACATACCCCTTATGGGTGTGCAAAAAACCTTAGAACATAAGATCAAGTGCCAATCCATTAGGATATAGAGTCAAGACTTATTAATTTTATCAAACATTCATGAAGGCCCAAAAAAACATGGTAGACTGATAAAAAATATATCACAAGGATCTAAAAATAAACACAAAGGGAAACTATACAAAAAAGGCCCAAAGTAGAGGGGGGAAAAAGTAACAAAAATACATAGTGGTGGTTTTCAAGGAGGTTATGTGACCAACTGGATCATATTTCTATTGGTCATTGATTTAGTTAAGGTTGAGCTCTTTTATCTTTTCCTTATGAATGATTTGTTCTCTTAGCTTGTAGCTTATAATTTCACCCAGGACACCATGCCAATCTGCACTCCCATCCTGAAATTATTGATTAGAGTGGGATTCTTGCCTTTGTATGTCATGGTTTCCTTGGTGATAAGCCATGTATTTAACACTTTTTCCATAGTATTATCCTAATTACACAAAACTAACATGTGTTTGTCAAAATAAGAATATGGTGCTGGTAGTGACTACTACCTCTAAAAATCTACTTCAGATATGCATGTCATAACTATTTAGTTATGCATGTGGTGTAAAAAATCATCATGCATAACATTAAATATGAATAATAAGTCTCAAAAGAGGTCTATGCATGGCATCACCTTAGGTCTGGCCATAGCCAAATACAATCCATGTCTCTTAAGTGCTAGCAAGTTTGTAATGAATAGTCTCTCCAAGGGAGATAGATTTCCATCCAATGAGAACATGTCAATTTAATCAAAAACATCCCATCATTTAGAGTAATTCCCATACCTATGGTCAAAAATGGTGGCATTATAAACTATCTTTAAATTTAGTTGAGTCCTTGATAGAAAATGGTGATGGTAGAAGTGTTCCCCTAAATGTCTTAGATGAAGATGCCATTATAATTATGTGCAGTGCTTATAGTTTGTTTATGTAATTTATGAAAAAAAAATTTGTTAATTTCTTGTTTACTTTCAATAGTATCATAGGTAGCTAGGGTTTTTCTTGTGCATGATAGCAATCAAGTTTGAACTCATTTAAGAGAAATGAAGACATTAATGGCTACACATCCTGTATATAGCCTTTAGTATTCAATTACATTTTGTTATAAATGCCCAACATTCACATATTTTTTACTTTGTGCATAGTTCATTACTAGTTAGTTTAGTTGGCGGGTATCCTTAGTAATTATCAATAAGTATTTTGCTTTATTGGCCAAGTATATTGGGCTTTCGATAATCAAGAATCGAAAGTTAGATTTTATGTTGTGACTGAGCCTAAAAAATATACAAACAAAAATTTTTTAAAAAATGCTGATATAAAATACATGAAGATAAAAATTGTTAATAAAAGATATGTCATTTAGAACATTTGTTTACACAAAAATTCTGATGCAAATACTCTGAGCAAAAAAGTCCTACACCAAAAGTCACAAATAAAAATTCTAAAGACCAAAATCCATCAAAAAAAATTTTGAACCAAAAACCTAAAGACAAAAATATAATAATAGGGCCTAATCAAAATGTATGAAAACCAAATCCTAAATAAATTTCCTCTGAATAAAACTAAGTCTGGGAAAGGTCTTTTAAGTTATCACCTAGTAGTGCCTTTGGGGTCAAGGAAAATCCCACTCATGTGCATGTTGAAGGTGTCTCCTAGGAGATAATTTCAACTTTCCCTTTAGTGTATGATAATTCTCTTTGAAGTATCTCCTAGGATATTCCTCTCAAGGGCCTTACATTTCCTTGAAGGTATGACAAAGCTCTTGAGTGTAATTCTTATTCAATACAAAATTATGCAATGATGGATTTTCCTTATTCAACTATCTCTTGATGATCTTATGAGGTCTGAAATTTTGATGGATTTCACATTGAATCTTGGAATTAAGACACCTTTACCCCTTGATAAGATCTAGATATGACATTATACACAACAATCAATGTATTGTTAACTACCTTCTTAAATTGAAACACCTATTTACTCATTGAATTCTTTATACACCACAATAATGATGGGTAAGTTCCACCTCGAGGTATCTACTATGAGACTCCTTCAAGATCCTTGTAATACCTTAATGGGTGACTTTAAATTATCTCCTTGAGGTTAACATGAAGGTATCGTAATGGGTGACTTGAAATTATCTCTTTTAGAAAATTTCACTCTGGGAAGTTTCTAAAATAGAGGGAAGGGTAGAGCAAAAAAAAAGGTCCCTATGGTCTCAAGATTTACATTTTAAGATGGATTATCCATGGCCAAGTGTTTTCAAAACTAATGTTTGTTGTGAGTATATGTTGCACACACATAGATAAACATAGTCAAGTAGTCTAGGAAATTTTGATATAAGAAAACTCAAAGATCTGGGCCAAAGGTTGTTCCTAGAAGATAACATGAAGGAGAAATCCACTCTTGTGCCTATTTAAAAGGTATCTCCTTGAATCCCTTATACTCAATAATACTGGGAAATTTCAACATCAAGGTATCTTTGGATCATAATCCACATTTTGAAGTTTTGAGGTAGTTAGCCTTTTCATCATGGACATGCTTAACAAAGTTTGATGGGTGGTGTATCAGCCTCCTCTTTCTTAGGTTCCTCTTTTTCATATTTTTTCTAAGTCTTAGTCCCTTCCATTAATGGCATGTGTCATCATTGTGCTCCTATGGAAATAAGGGATTTCTTCTTTAAAGTAAATGTGCACCATTGGCTGAAGGAAGTGGGCCCCATTTCTAACAAGAATTCTAGAGGTAGTTCAGAGGGAGAAACACATCACCACATCAATTCTTATAAGCATCATGGGAATATTTGAATTTAATTCACATATTAGAATTTTGTCCCACATTTGTAAAGTGTTCCATAGAAAACTATTCACTAAGAGCGAAAGTTTTAAGCATCAATAGTATCCACTAGGAGATTCTTTCATGGGTAACTTGAATGTATCTCATAGGAAATACCTTGAAGATATTACAAACCTCAATAAAATTGGGCAAGTTCAATCTTGAGGTATCTAATAGGATGTTCCTTTGAGGGCCTTGTAATACCTTCATGGATAACTTGAAGGTATCTCCTAAGAGATACCTTGAAGATATTAAAAGGACCATCAAGGTAACATAAAGTTTTGGAAGTACAATAAGGTAATTATTTGGATATGAAATTATTAACATAATAGGGACAATTTTTAAACTAAATTGAGGTGGAAATAACATGTGAAAAAGAATACCTAAATTGTGTGCTCTCCCAAGTATTATAAGGCCCTTCAAATTATCAAGTTATCAATTAGTAGTGCTTTCAAAGTGAAGGAAAGTTCTACTAGGAGATACATTCAACATCCCTTTGAATGTATAAAATGACACTTCAAGGTGTCCATTAGGAGATTCCTTCAAGGGCCTTGAATTTCACTTGTAATACCATCATGGTTAACTTAAAGGTATCTCTTATGATATGTCTTGTAATAAAAAATCACTCTTATGAATGATTGAAATGTATCTCTTAGGAGATACCTTGAAGGTACATGTTGATGGGTGTTTTGACACATTAGAAACATACTTCCCCTCATCTTTCTCCTTTGAAAAAAATGTTTGTGGATTATTTTATCCATCAAATAATATTGTCTGGTGCACACAATTTATTTTCAATTTGTTCATACCTTATTATTATAAGTGTGAGTTAATGTATATATTACAAGAATTTAATATGTATTTTGTATTGTATTTTAGAATTAACATTTATTGATATACATTTAATCACTACTTAATCACAACAAATTTTCATGAACTAATGCAATATGTAAATTGCATTTTATAAAAAATCAATATTTAAATCATTTCAATTGCTTTATAGAATTTCTTTGGGTGAAAAAGAAATTCTGACACTTAAAGGTAGAAAAAGGCCTCACTAAAAGAAAATTGAGATAAAAGGTAAAAGAAGGCCTCATTACAAGAGAATTTGGATAGAGTACAATTTAAACTACCAAAACTAAAATTAAATCCACATCAACATCTTCTATTTTATGTTGGTGACAAAATTCTTCTTGTTGATTGGTATTTTGAATTTTTTAGTCCACTAAACATGCGTGTAGATATATACTTGTTTAGCACTACATTAGGAAAAGAATCTTCTCTGATTAGAATAATCCTTGCCTATGATAAGGATGAAATTAAATATTCCTTTGAATTCTAACTAGAAGTATGGAATGGAGAAGAGAGAATTCTATGTCGAGATACAACTATTTTCAATAAATTTACACCCAGTAAAATGGAATTGATAGAAAATAATTTTTCTCCTTTTTGTGAAACATTTGGGTTTCATTTGAATAGCTATGACAACCTTCAAATATATAGGTTGATAGACTTAGATAATTTGGTCATTAGAATAAAAAATATGTTGAAATAAAAACATGAACAAGGGGTAACAACTTCTTCTACTTACCACCATGCAAACATGTATTTAAGATACCATATAATCACGATAGAAAAAATATTAAAGAAAACAAGATAAGCAAGAGAAACATATTTATATGTAGATTTAAAAGAAGCCATACAAGTACTCACACTAATGGATAAAAATAATATCGAACATAAAGTTGGAACACTTTTGTTGACATAAACTTCTAATCAGACACAATGAATTCTCTAGATGGTATATTTCCTCTAGAAATTATGTCTTAAACATTCCTATAGAGCTCTGTGAATTGGCGAACACTAATATCAAAATAAAAAAATTTAATGAAAGAGGGGTGAATGATATAATTCATTCATTTGTAAAATATAATAAGGTTCTAGTGAAGGATGCTTTATTAATTCCTTTTGATCCAAGCAATCTTAAATGTATGATTGAATCAAAGGAAGTACTATAAGATATGATGGAGAAAAAAATCATAGAGTTCAAAATTGTAAATGGCCAACACAATTATAGCACAAAAGAGAATTATTTCAGAGAAGGAATACATTTCACTATCATTGAGAAACAAATGTTCTCTTAGAAGGGCAAGATCTGTAAAAACTTTTACTCTATTCCATATTATGCACAAAATATGTAACCAATATAATGAAGCCAAAAAAATAATTTATAAGGATTTATTTATAGAAAGAGTTTGATATGCACGTGACCTTATCAAACTAAAATTTTGGAAGAATCTTGAAACAATGGGAAAAAGATGAAAAAAATACATGAACAAGATAGACACTTGTTCACATAAATGAACTATTCAGCATAACTGCATGAGAGAAAATGCCTTCTTTTCATGGAACAACCCATTTAGGATTGTTTTGATAAGGTATTTGCTTTATTTGAAAGTGGTACTTTACCTGGTTTAGATAAACAAGATTTAAATCTGATTGGTACAACATTACTTATAAATATTCAAGGGCTTTTAGACAAACAAAAAATAGAACTAGTAGATTTATTAGAAAAAGGGTTTATTTCCTTTCTGAAAACCCTTGGGTACAGCAACATGGATACTTGATGTAAAGAGGTGAAGATAAAAAGTAACATATTATTAAAAATGTAGATTATTTTAGTAACCATGATATGACACTGACACTAGACAAAATAATCACACCTGAAGAGGTAATGGATCATTATACAATTTCTATGAAAAGATTTGATGATTTGTGTGTCCTAAATGAAGGCATTTCAAAAAATAAAATAGGTTGAGAAGTATTATCTCAAGATTTATTAATAATATTGAAAAATGATCTACATAATGATGGAGGTCAACTTCCTGGGATAGATACAGAAAGATTTAGCTACCATTATGGGTCCCCATGTCTTTGGCCATCCATTTTAGAAGATTTTAGTGAAATGTTTATTCTTTTTCTAAATGCTGATTTGATATATTGATCTTTTAAATCTCACTAAAGTTTTTAAGGAAGAAAATCTTTACCTATTTCTTTAAGGATTGATTGATAAATTTATTACTGGGGCCTCCAATGTATTCATAATTCACAAACTAGAACATTTTTTTAGCATTCAGACCTCTCTCAAGAATTTGTGTGTTGATGATTTCCATTCCATGTAAGAGACAAGTGTCATACCATGGGGTCTAGATAGTAATGGATTCGATTGGACACATATTATAGGTATCAATTTTTGTCAGGATCCCATTCATTTTCAACTACAAGGTTTCAACCTCCATTCACATAAAGTAGATTAGAGGAATTTTTTGACATCTACAAAGATGTACCAAAATTTTAAATGATTGATTCACACAAAATAGGAAGGCCATTTAAAAATGAACTTGATAACATATTTTGGGAGAAACTTATGTCTACTTTCAATGATTTATATGCATGTGACATGCTAGGGGCATATATAGGAGCTAGATTGGTGCATGCTTGTATAAAATTGCAAAGAAATTTATCTTGCATTACAAAAATTGAAGAACAAACAATTTTTAATGTTTAATTTCAATTTTTTTTGACAAATTAAAAGTAACCAATATAATAAAAATTGCTTCGATCAGTACCATGTACATAACATTTTTAATTTATTTTATAATCATGCTTCATTTTCCAAATAAAATATGTTAACAATATTTTAGTGTGTATGCTTTATTTTTTTAACCTAATAGCTTAGAAATATTTTGGTGTGTAGCACCAATGGCATTACATGCAAGTGAAGAAACAATAATAATAGAAGATCATATAAACGAACATGATACATTACAAGTTGAAAAAGGTAAGATAAGATCATGCATATTTTTTCAATTATATAAGTTTTTATTTATCAACGTTTCATAATATTGACATAATATTCCTTCATATGTTTAAGTCTCAATTAAAACAGTTCATAACATAGCTCCAGAACTTTATGTCTCCAACATAACAACTCATGACACAGCTCTGTAGGTTGGTGCCCCCACAAAAATAACACACGATAAAACTCTACAACAAGACACATTTTTAAAATAATAATATCAAAATAATTGATGATGAGAATTTTTATCTACTACATTATATAATACCTTGCAAGGAATAAATAACCAAAATTTCAATGAAAGAGTGCACCCATACAAACTATAAAAAGGAAAAATAAAGGTGAAAACCCCTTTCAATAAATGTGTAATTATACAATTTCATAAAAATCTAGAATATATTAATTATCTTTATTTATTTAAACACATTACAATTGAATTTTTTTTCATGGACAAGAGATTATAGAAGATAATAAAATATAGACTTGCACCAACTTGGGATTTGGAAGTGTGGGTTTATTTCATTATTGTGTAGACTTGAATGTGGTTGTATTTACCCATTAAAATATTGTTTACATGTTTAATTTACCCACTACAATGTTTTTTAGATGTGTAATTTACCTAGTTTAAAATAACATAATATGTGATATATTATGTCTTCAATACAATAAATTTTGATGCAGAGTATCCATATGTTCTTTATCAATTAAAAAAAAAAGTATATTGCGCTAAAAATAATTATATTTCTATTGATTTAAATAGTTTTTAATTTGATGTGTCTTATTGGAAGTATATGAAGGGGGTTCAACTATTAAGGTGTATATTCATTTGAATTAGTGATAGTGAACTATGGCTTAGAATAGTAAATCTTATTTTGATTGCTATGATGGGCTCTCTCTGTGTGTGTGTGTGTGTCTATATATATATATATATATATATATATATATATATATATATATATATATATATATATATATCATAAGAAAAACTAATACTTTCATTATTGTAGGAATATAGATGTTGGTTGATCAATGTTAAATTCCTATTAACATCTATGAGAAATGATTTATGACAAAACAAGACTCTTTCAAAATTTAATAAAGTCATGATCAAGTTATAAGGATTCAATATGAACATTTATATGTTGGTGATGTAGTCTAAACTACCTACATATGCAAGTTATGTCCTAGCTGTTTGTCAACATTTACTTCACTTTTATTTTTTTATTTTTTGAGATCCTACTATCTGTAAAAGATATATGTTTGGATAGCTATAATTTAATGGATTAATATCTCTTAAGAGATCTTACCATATCCTCTATCAACTTATATCTGCATCTATACTCTTCCAATGAATGTTATAAATACATGTGTCTAAAATGTTATCTACATGCCTAGGAGCATTGTAACTAAAGCTAGTAGACTATGAGAGAAGTATGCCATCAATATCAGCTAGTAGCAATGTAGCTCTGGTAGGAATGAGTGAGTGAGTATTCAGGAAGGATATGTATTTGGCATGGGCCTCAGAATGGCCATGGAAGTTATGTTATTTTATTGAGCATGAAAACTCATCACTTCTCATCTAAAATGTGTTTAATGAATGTTGACTATAATTCCTAAAAGAGTTAATATGAATGATAATATAAGTTTCTAGTTCTTGTCTTTGTTCTTTAATATGTGTTTGAATGGATCTCTATATGTTTCAATACTAAATGGTTTGACAGTTCTATCTATATGTTTGCATTATGATGCCATTAGTTAATTTCCCTACTAATTCAATACTACAAGTGGTTCTATCATTTGGCATTTTAAGTGGTTGCCACTCTAAGCTGTCTGTCAGTTACTACATTATATGCAAATGTATGTTACAAAATTGGAAATAAAAATGGTACATCCATGTATAATGAGTATAGTTACAATGAGTCTAAGCATGTATTTATTTTTATATGTTTTTATATTAATATTTATTAGATTTAAGGAAATTCAAAAAAAAAAATGAATCAAATGAAATGCATTATGTTTTTATGTTACAATAAGAAATGCAAATAAAAAATGCATCAATGACCAATCTAGTAACATGTAAAAAAAAATTAGAAAATTTCCATGTTATATTTTTGATAATATAATATTTTTAATAAATGATTCATTTCTTTTTTAACAAATTGTAGATATTTCAAAGGATGACCTAAAACTGACTTCTAAAAAACTATTGATTTTGGGGTTGGATGATTTATTATTTGTTTTGCACAAAAAAAAGATACGTAAATGCATGATACAGGAAAAAAAGAAGATTATAAAATAGAAACTATGTCATACTACATTCGAGATCATTCCAATAAAATTATGAAGGTGGCATTGTAGTCTTTTTCTCACATTGGCATTTAGTCAATGATAAAGGACAATAATTTGAGGATACTCATTCAACCCATGGGTTACATAAGTTCAAATTTCATGTTTATTTATGGGAAAAGATATTCTAAGCCATTAAATTTAAACAAATTTTTTTGGATGAAGTTATTTTTAAAAGGACCTTAGAAGACAATTTTTTAATTGCCAACATGTTGTTCATTGATTGTAATTATCAAAATTGTGTTACAAATCAAAAATTGAAAATGAATTATGTTAAGACAAGTAGATATACTTGAAATAGAAGTTAGAAAGATGAAAATGATTGGATAATCAAAATGATGTCTATCATCACATTCTTTGAAGAAATAAAAAAATCCATGCCAATAGCTGTGAATCAATGTTTAGAAAGATGTAACTTCATCATATTATGATTATTTTAAGTGTATTTATTGATTATAAACTATAATTATAGTAATCAACATTACCATCAATTTCATACAAATAAATTCTAAATTATTTCAAATATAGTTCTATTAATTTTAAATTGATTGATTCTAATTTAGAATTACTTATATTTGGTTAAGTGCAAGCGGATACTCCATTGATTTATCTTGAAATTTCCCAACTTGCTCCATTAGTATATTGACACTTGATCATGAAGACCTTCCCAATGAACAACAAATAATTGTCAAGATATTTTATTATGTAGATGAACTAGATTGCTTAATATGTTTTCATCCATAATTTGGCTAGTCAAATGGTTTCATGTGTCCTAGCATAGGAAGGTACTTCAAAGGATCAATGATTAGTATGAAGGCCCAGAAGGGTGCCACGAGTTTGAAGCATTCCAATATATTCAAAATGATCTATTCCCAGATGATTTGAAATAATTCAATTTATTTGGAATATACAAAACATATTTATGGAGAAAATATTCTCCTCTCCACTTTAGTGGGTGTAATTTCAAATTATTTAAAATAGCCCAATTTAATTGAAATGATCTATGATCAAATGGTTTTAAATAGTCTAATTTATTTGGAATAAACAAAATTTATTTTTGGAGAAAATCTTTTTCACTCCATATTATAGGTATTAGTCTAAATTATTCAAAATATCCCTATTTATTAAAAATGATCTATGCCCAAATGCTTTGAAACAGTCCAATTTATTTCAAATACAAAAAAATTATTTTTGGATAAAATTATCTTCACTCCACTTTAGTGGGTATAGGTCCATATTATTTAAAATAATCCAATTTATTCAAAATGGTCTATGCCCAAATGGTTTGAAACACTCCAATTTATTTGGAATATAGGAAATTTATTTTTTGGAAAACAAATTCTTGACTCCACTTTAGTGGGTATAAGTCCAAACTATTCAAAATAGTTTAATTCATTCAAAATGATCTATGCCCAAATGGTTTGAAATAGTCTATTTTATTTGGACATAAAAAAATTATTTTTGGATAAAATTTTCTCCAATCCACTTTAGTGGGTATAAGTCCAAATTATTCAAAATAGTCCTTTTATAGCTATAAGACTTCTTGATTTTATTCTTCTTCTTCTTAGTATTAACTAAGGTAACTGATTACTTTTCTAAATCACTCTCCTTCTCTTCTAAGATAGAATTGACAACACATGGAACAACTATGAAATCTTGACATGCCTTTTCATTTGAAGAATCAACCTTACAATTATGAACCTCATCACTAAGCACTAACAATTGATCTTATTTACATAAAACTTTCTCAAAAATAGTAGGATGGGCACTTAGATCCATACATACCTCATAACTATCTTCAACTAGCACCTTGGTCTTCTCTTTGATCTTGGTCTCTTTATCTACAACATGAGCATAAAATGAGAGCTTTTGGCACTCTTCAAATTATGTAGTATTCTTCACCATATCAAACTGATTACTTGGACCTATAGACTCATCATGACTCACACTTACCACCTTTGGTTTTCATGAGCTAACTTGAATTCTTCCTTGTAGTCTTGGATCTTGATTAAACCTATTCAAACTTGTGAACCTTTGCTTGCAGAATCTAGGAATATGACCTCTCTATTCATAGTTGTAACAAACCATTCTTCTTAATATGAAATTAACTTGCCTTAATTTAGATGGATAATCTTTTACAAAATGTCCCAAATCATGAAAATTGAAACACTTAAAATTTCTCACACCTTTTGACTAATGGCCCCCATCATAGTCCCATGCAAAATCATTTCTAATAGGTCTTCTATATTCTCTAGCTTTATGCCCAAACTGATTACATGTATATTAGTAACCATTTAAATTTGGATACTTCATGGCATTTGGTTGTTTGATTTGATTGATCTTCATTCTACCAATACCTTCATTCTTTATCTGATGATTTGTCTTTAAAGTATGATTTTATTTGTTCACAATAGTCTTCATCTTGTCTTGAGTTACATTCTCTAGTTTTTCTTTATATCCAAGACCAGTTCTATCACTTGCATGCTTTTGATCATTCAAAATATTGTCTAGATCACTTGAGATCTTTTCAAATTTCATAAATGACTTCACCTTATTATATCTATTCTATAACTTAGATTTCAATGACTCATTTTCAATTACATAAATTTCACATTCATCTTCTTCAGCTTTTAGGATTGTAGATAAAATTTTTAATTAAAAACTAAGATGTTTAACTATATATTCATGTTTCTTGGTGTCTTCATTAATTATTGCCTCATACATACTAACTTTATCCTCATAGTCTTTGAGTTGAGACTTCATCTTATTGTTAATCTTCTTCTCAATATTTATTTCTTCAAGAGCATTTGTCAATGCAATCTCATAGTCCATCTCATCTTTATCATCATTTGAATCACTCAAAGTATACTCTTTTTGATGTGAGCAACTACCTTCCTCAACCATGAAAATATATTCATCTTCAATAGGTCCATCATCTTCATGATCATACTCTAAGTCAGTGACTTCACTCTCATATGATGAGTTACAAGATTCTTTGGTGTAGAGACTCTTCTTGTCCCTAAAGTACTTCTTCTTGTTGCCAAACCTTTTGAATCCTTTTTTGCTTTTATCAGACTTGAATGATCTCTTGCCATCATAATGACTTTGATCGTGTTATTCATCATCATCCTTCTTATACTTATGAGGAAACTTATTATCAAAATGTCCTACTTCTCCACAATTGAAGTATTTGAGGGGTAGTTTACCCTTATACTTGCCTAAACTTGTTTTCAATTTCCTTGAAATCAAAGCAATTATTTCATCCTCATGTATATCATAAATTTCATCTTCCTTGGGTTTCTTACCTTGGAATTTATTTTTTGGCTTCATCACTATTTTGACTATTGCTTCCTTCTTTGGTGGTATATCATTATTTTTTTCTCGTCTCATAGGTAGTAAGGATGCCATGCAATTGCTCCATCTTAAACTGAGTAAGATCATGAATTTATTCTATATTAGATAATTTTGGATCAAACTTGAGGGATAGAGACCTTAATACCTTTTGAACTATAGTACCCTCTTTAAGGTTCTCTCCAAGATCTCTGATAATGTTCACAATTTCATCAACTCTCTACAAAAAAGATGCCATAGAATATTCTTCATTCATCTTGAGACTTTCAAATTGCCTTTTTTGAGTCTACAACTTAGCAAGCTTGACCTTTGAATCTCCTTCATAAATGATCTGCATTATGTTCTATATCTCTTTATCATATTTATAATAGATTAACTTGGTGAACTTAGTCTCTATAAAACCAAAAGTGATGGCATTCATTTTATTATAATTATTCTTAAATAGCTTCTTGTCTACAACACTAGATGGAAGAGTAGTAAGAACAATATAACCATCCATAATAAATTTCCATACATAAAACTATAGGGAAATAATGTATGTCTTCATCCTTTCACTCCAAAAAGCATAATTATATTCATTGAACATTGGTGATTTCTTAGTATAAAAACCTCCTTGATGACTACCCATATTGTACCTTGGATCACCTTCAAGTTGTCAAGCCTTTACCAAAGGACCTGCTCTGATATCATTTTTTAGAGGTACAATAATTGAGAGGGGGGTTGAGTTAGTGAGCCTAAATATTTTATTTTCAATTACAATCCTTTTAAATTATTAAACAATCAATATATATCAACTTGATCAAGCAACATTAACAAGAGAGCTCATGCATTCAATGCATACACAAGATCAAATATATAACACATAGTTCCTATGGGAAACGCTCATGGGGAATAAAACCCACTCTTAAGCCTAAAACACATGGACTACTTATCCTATAATAAATTGCAAACAAGATATTTTTCAAATATTTTATACTAAAAAACCTTGATCAAATCCTTCTGACCAAAGGCCTTTAGTGAAACACCTATTTCATAAGAAGCAACTACCCCTAAGGAAGATCAAGTCCTTTAGACCCTCCTTTGAAGGGAACACCTCTACCTTATAAGTAATGTATTCCACACCTGAATATTGATCTATGACTATCTAAACCCTACAAAAACTCTATCTCTATCTCATTGATGCCTCTTACATAGGTATGTCATAATCTCTCTCCTTCTTTACTCAATCTCTCAATACATCCAAAGCCACCTTTTTGATCACTCTACACTTTGTTCATCTTCAAACTACAAGATAAATATTTTTTCATAAAAAAACATCATATATAAGTCATACACTTAGTAAAAAAACTAATATCCTCATCAACTCATCAAATAAACACACTCCTTGTCCTCTCTTCTTCGCTTTAATGCATACTCCACACATACAAGCCTTGTAAAAGTCTTTCTAAAATCTCACATATATATTATTCAAAAGGATAAAATCCATCACATTTCATTTCATTATTTATATATAAATCATTAATTATCAACATCTTGGTTTTCCATTAGGTATGCCTTAACACTTAAGCATAACACAGTTTCAAATAGGTCTAAGTCACCTTTTAGGTCCTACGAAGACCACTTCACCTATTTAATACTTATTTGAGAAAAATAATAATATAGGACCATTTAAAAATACATTTACCTAATCCAAATTTACCCTTTTACAATCTCAAATGATCACATTAACTAATACATTCTTTTACTAGAACACAATCTACTTAAACAACATTATGTGCACACAGTCACCATGAATAAACACATAGTCAATTTCTTAAGCATTTTTAAAACTCAAGATAGATTTATCACACCTAAAAAATCCATAAATATGATCCTCATGGAGTTTAAAACACTCTCCGATATCTAAGTCATCATGAAAAATTGAAATAACATCAACATAAGCTCAATTATCCTTCTTGGGTCACTTGTATAACATATACAAAAACATAGTAAACTTTGAACCTTAATAAATTTGATGGTACACACTTTAATATATTAAAATATATATTTATATATTAATATTGGAGTCATATATAATTTTTATTTTTACATCATGAGCAAATTCATCCTGTATCAAAAGTTATAGCTAAAATACAGAGCACTAGTTTTTCCTTTATTAAATTCAAATATTCAAATGCAAACAATCACAGTTAAACCTTGGTCACTATGATATCATCTCATGCTATTGCATATTCAGATTAAAATCACACCATTAATTTTATTCAAACTTTAATTCATATTTTTTTGATGCATAAATGTTAAACTTTGAACATTTGACCTTATCTCGTGCAATCTGGCAACTTTCAATCAATGCACACCATCGATCTTTGGAGATCAGCGAGGTCTTTATCATGCAACATGCACCATTAAATAAATATATATTAACACCCTATCACCATTAGATCCTTATCATTTAAATTTTCTTAATTTTAAACCTTGAACACTTATCCTCGTCTCACTGCTTCTTGACATCTTGGAATGTACACGCTCTATTGATCCTTTTGTAAGGAACTTGATCTTTAACATCATTAACCAATGAAAAATTTGACCTATTTGACTTGTTACACACTATATATCTTCAATGTATGATCACCTACAAGATGTAGAGAGTATTAAAAATCAAGTTATTCATGTATTAATCCATAAATAATGAAACATGCACAAAGAACTAACTAATCAAGCCTATCTATTCCTATGGGAATTACAAAGTATAACAATAAACAAATAAAAGAAAGAAAGACTCTATTACCTTCCCAAATGGATTCACCATACCCATGTGGCTCAAAAGTATGTTTTCCCTTGATCAAGCATCCTTGTCTTTGTCAACAATGGTAGTAAGCTCCTCCAATGCCTCAGGAACACTCCATAACACCTAGGCTCATGATTCCAAATCACTAAACTGGCCTATCAATGAAGCTTGAAAATAAAATAAATGATAAAATGAAAGGGATTGTGGAAAAAATTTAACATTATAACTTTGAAATATTCAAAATTTTTGAAGATATTTAAGCGTAATAACTTTGCACCAAAATAGCTTAAAATTTATGTCCATGGCCTCTCTTTTTTTAATATTTTTTGAGATTGGTCAGGATCAACCATGACTGTCCATCTCAAGATTGAGATGTGTGGCCATGGATAATCCTAATATTTACAATTAAATCCATCATTATCTTTATCATGACCTTGGAGGAAGGGGCATTGAAGAGGCATGGGAGGCATTAACTAGGCATGGGTGACCCATTATCTTGATATTTGTGGCATTTATGGCTTAGAGATGTCTTCCAAAGAAATGATGTCACCAAGTGATGCAAATATTAAAAATCAATTTACAATAATGAGATACTCAAAAATATCTATGGAATTCTTACTTAATCTCTTAAATTGGATTAACTAGCTTAAGTAAGTTTAATCAAGTTTAGTGTAATTCTTTGGAAATTGGTGGACAATTAATCAAAATGGTCAGAAAGTCATATTACTAGATCATAATTTGATTGGAGAGGAACTAGAAGGTGATTTTAGATGTGTTGGAGCTGTATTCTCATTTATGATGTTACCAACACCAAATAAAAAAGGTATGTGATGTGTGCCAATGAATTAGAAGAAAAGAGTGATCTAGAGCACTAAATGGCAAAATTGTCATTTTGACTCAAAATGATCTGATCAAAGTTAGTTGGCCCATACTATGTATTTCCCTATTTAGGGATATTTTGACCTAGACTAGAATTTTTAAGGGACAAGTTTGAACCATTTAGGGCATTTTATGGATTTTGACCTAGAATGTGCATTTTGAGTGCAATTCGAGTAAGATTGACAATTTCAACACAAATGGTGTTAAGAATTAGATGTCTACATTTTGCCCCTATTTAAGAAGGCATAGTGAGATATTTAGGTGAGGAAAAATATTTTAAAATAAAATAGTTGTCAAGTAGAAATTGGAATAAACCCATGATGCCCCCTCGAGAGGACAGACTAGGATGAAAGAGAAGGATGAACTTTTGAAAAAAGAGAGAAAGTGAGATTAACCTATGGAATAGATCACATCCATATGAGCTAATGCTTGCACACATGATTACCATCAATGATAAAAATATACTAAGAGGTATAATATGTCCTAGAGAAGGGGGGAATGGGAAAGATACAATCCATAAATGTAAGGGACACACTATAAATGTACTCAATTTGAGATTACAAGTTGCATGCTTATAGCATTGATTAATACCAAGACAAGTTGTACACTATAATATTTATATCATGGGATTTAATGTGGAGAGATTGAAATTATAGTAAAAGAGATAATGTTCTACTTTAGGAAGGGAAGCACCACTAGAATAGGGTCTCCAAAGAGAAGATAATAAGTACTCCAGTAGAGCATATTTGATCATGATTAAATAGTTTTGCCCCAGTAGGGTGAATCTTTATCATTGATAAAGAATAAATAATGATTTTACCCTATAGAGATGATTTGATTCAGATGAGGTTTAGATGTTGTGCCCCAAAATGGGCAAATGGCAAGAAAAATAACTCAAGGATATAATTGAAAAGAAAGGTTAAAGTGAGTGGGGCACAAACGTACATGTGATTGTGTAATGGCTTAGAAAGACATAAAACCAAGCATATGAGAATGCACAAAGTGATGAGAGAGATAAAAATAAGAATGGAGATAATAGATCTGACCTCAATAGAAATTGAGTGCTACCTACATAGTTCCATGGACTCATGTTCCAACATGAGCTTTAGGAAAATGTAGTTCACCCAAGTTTGGGAGAGAATAGAATGATAAATGATGAAAATAGACCAAGAATTGGTTAAAATCACAATGTATGTGAAGATATGCATGTCTAATCATAGACTTGAGTGCTAAAATGCATGTTACCTAGAAGCCTAATTCCATATCACGAGCCTAGGTTTTGTAAAGTGTTCTTGAGAATCATTCATCGGAGATGATGTTGACATTAAGACTTTGAGATCTGAGCACAAAGTTCTTGATATATCAAAATAAATTAGGCATCATAATTATGAATAACTTATAA
Source organism: Torreya grandis (assembly GCA_037957365.1). NCBI lineage: Eukaryota > Viridiplantae > Streptophyta > Pinopsida > Cupressales > Taxaceae > Torreya > Torreya grandis. The sequence continues at coordinate 916,385 of JARHVA010000909.1, read as the reverse complement.
TGACATAATATTCTAATTGTACTGAGCTAGTTCAAATGTGAATATCTATAACTAAGGATAATGGTGAAATAATGACCAAAACTAGAGTTATAATGATTTGCATTTAAACAAAAAAGCAAAAACAAAAGAAAAAGACAAACATAAATTAACCTAAGTTGAAATCAAGATATGATCTATCAAGAAATAAGTAGGAACAAAAATTTAAAAAAAAAAGGCAAGAACATCTTAACAACATGAGACCAAGTTATGAATAATCAAGATCCATGTGGACCATCAAGGCATTATTAAACACAAAAGAGAAAAGCAAAATCAAATAGAAAAACAAGACACCAACAATAATCAAATAAACAAAATGGTCTAAGAACAACATAATAACATAGGATTAAGATATAAATAATCAAGATCCATGTGAATCATCAAGATGTTCTGAAACACAAAAGAGATAAGCAAAAACAATCAAGGAAACACAAGACCAAGAATGGAGATAAGAAGTAATAAAAAGAGAAAAAGAGAAGAAATAAAAGGATAGGTGTGAAATCTCAACAAAACACCAAGAAAATATAACAAACCATCAAGAAAACTCAAATAAACACACACAAACAAAAACCAAGTTAGTGCGGTAGAAGCGTTACTTTATACCACATCATAAAAAAGAATAATGACACAACAATTGTTCCCTAATTAAAGAGGAACAATGATAGAAGAAATGGGAGAAGATTAAAAAATAAAGGGGTTGGCTGATCTGACTCCAGATGTATAAGACAGGTGGATGTTGCCTACATAGTTCCATGGATGCATGTTCCAATGTGAACTTCAGGCCAACTTTAGTTCTCCCAAGAAATGGGATATAAGAAAAATGATGATTAGACCAACATGATTAATGTTATATAAGAAATGGAAGATATGACAAACAAATGAGAATGGTCTGGCAAACAAGTTGATGAGACAAGAAAGAATGACCTTGAAAAATGACAAGTGTGTAGGACAAGATGAAATGAACTAGTGTTTTTGTGCTTGCAAAATGGCAAGAGTGTTGCATGGTGGAATGGGAATGTATAAATGTATAGAAGCACAAGACAATGTTTTTATTCTTTTATTGATCATGTTTTGATGTTTTTGGTATTTTCAAAGTATTTCTAATGTTTTTTGTGTCTTTGGGATAAAATATGCATAAGGTGGGACCATCTAGTTGAGGAGATGCATGTCTTGAGAGTAGAGGTTCCAATAAGATAGCTAAACTAGCTGCAATAGCCCATGCTTGAAAATAGGAGAGAGTGAGGTTCTTAATAAAAAAATAAAGAGTAGTAAATACTTGAACTAAGAAGATGTGACTGTTCACTTATCTAAAACTACACAAGACTATCCTGATTGAACTGCTTTGTAGAACTGTTACTGAAGATGTTCATAATGTTCATGAGACATAATCAAGATCACAATTGGTCAAGGGATAAAAAATGTTCAAGCTTATAACATGTCTTAGAAATAACAAATAATATGCTTCTCAAAGAGATCAATCCATAATGAGATGAAGAATGTGTTCAAAGTGCCAAGGGTTCAAAGCCATTACTATTGGGAATCATGAAAAGTGGACCAGGGTAGTATAAAATGTATTTAAGGTAAGATAAAAGGCTGGGATAAAATTATGACAACACAAGTTGCCCCCAAGTCAGGGGTCTTATAGATAATGATTTAAATCTATTTATGCATATAACATATTAAGGTGTATGATGTTCATGGTCTCTAAAAGTTCTTCACCATTAGGTTTAGCCAATTGATATGCTCTTGATCCATAGTTTGCTGTGACAACATATGGTCCTAACCAATTAGGCTGAAACTTGCCTTTCTTTTTGGGTTCACCATTCATGTTCTTCTGGTTATCTTTCAAAACTAAGTCACCAATATCAAATTATTTAGGGAGAATGTGTTTGTTGTAGCTTATCTGTAATCTATTCTAATAGGCCTACAAGTTTTCTAGGGTAGCCAAATGCTTACCATCAAGAAGCTCTAGTTTGTGTAGTCATGAGGCTCTATAGTATTCATTATCTTCAATGTGATCTAGTGATATTCTTAATGATGGGATCTCAATATCGACCAGGATGATAGCTTCAGTGCCAAAAATAATAGAGTATGGAGTAGCTCTAGTTGGGGTGTGATGATTGGTTCTATAAGCCCAAAGGGTAGGAAAGAGTTGCAAGTGCCAATTATGGCTAGCATTACTGACAATCTTCTTTAAGATGGCTAGAATGGTTTTATTTGATGTCTCATATTATCCATTGCCTTGTAGGTTATATGGAGTGGATTTATTGTGCTTGATCTTGAATTTTTCACAAAGAAATTTCATATCTTGGTTTACAAATTATCTACCATTATCAAATATAATATAGGCTAGGATGCCATATCGATAGATGATATGGTAATGAATGAATTTGGCTATTTTTTTTCCCAATAAGATAAGTGAGAGGAATGGCCTCAGTCCACTTGATAAAGTACTCGGTTGTAGTCAAATGTTCTTATGGCCATCTAAAGATGTTTGGTTAATTTTTCCAATGAGATCGAGACCCCATGTTGAGAATGGATATGGTGTTGTAATCGATTGCAATGGTAAGGAAGGTGCATGTATCAAGTTGCCATGCTAATGACAAAGAACACACTTCTTTACATAATTACAAGAATCTATCTCCATTTTGGGTCAATAATAGCCTATTCTGAGAAGTTTCTTTGCTAAGACTACATCATTGGTATGGGCCCCACACATTCCTTCATGAACCTCCTTTAGTGCCAACTTAGATTCTCTCAAAGATAAATAATAAAGAAGCATTACATCACATATTTTTCTATAAAGAATTTTTTCAAGGAGGATATAACATGTTAAGTGATGAAGGAATAGTTTTTGTTGGTTGTTGGAAAGATTGGAGAGAAATACATGACTATGGAAATAGTTATAAAAATCTTGGTACCATGGTAGCTCATGTGAGGGATTAGGATCAACAATGGCTCATATCCTCTCTAAATATGATAAAATATGTACAGGCTAAAGAAGATTTTTAATTAGGAAATAATACTCTTTAGCACTATCATGCATTTGAATCATGGAACCAATTATTACCATGGCATCGATAGATCTATTGTTGACTCACAAAACTTACTCAAATTACAGAGATTTAAAATGTGTTTTGAGGTCATTGACAATTTATTTGTAAGGAAAAAGCTTAGCATCTCTTGTTTGATACTGATCAGTTGTCTAATTTATGATTATCTATGAATCTCCATAGACCTTTAAGCTTCGAATGTCCCATTGTATGGCAAGATAGAGCCTTGCATCTAATGCCTCATATTTAGCCATATTGTTTCTATATTGAAATTATATATGGAATACTTTGGGGATCAAATCCCCATGTGGCATGATCAATAATATGCCTACTTGAGACCCTTGAGATGTGAATGATCCATCAAAATAGAGCATCCACTATTCAGGTTCTTGTGATGCTTGTTCTATCATCATGATAGAATCATCTAAAATGTCAAAGTTGAGAGGTTGAGTGGCCAAAATAGGAGCTTATGCAAGTTTGTCTAAAAGAATCTATCCTTTTATTGCCTTTTGATTCTAGTACTCAATATAAAAATCACTAAAGATCATAATCCATTTAACCATGCATCCTTGAAGAGTTGCTTTAGATAAGAGGAACTTGAGAGGATCTACCTTGGTGATAATAATATTTTTGTTATTTAGCATATAATGTTGCAATTTATGAGTGGAAAGCATCATAACTAAACATGCCTTCTCAATAGGCATATAATTATGTTCATAGGCTACCAATTTGTGACTTAAATAATAAATTACATGTTCCTTACCATGATCATCATGCTAAGCCAAAAGTGCCCCCAGTGCATGTTTTGTGGCTGATATATAAAGAAGCAGTGGCTTTCCTTTTGTTGGAGGTCGTAACACTAGTGGATTGGCCAAGTATATTTTAAGATTTGAAAATGCTATCTGAAAAATTTCATCCCACTAAAATGTTACCCCTTTATTTAATATATGGGTAAATGGGTGGCACTTATCTACTAATTAAGAAATGAACCTACATATAGACTGGATCTTACCTTATAGACCTCAGAACTGTTTAAGATTGTTTGGTGGAGGCATTTTCATAATAGAGGTGACCTTTGTAGGGTCAACTTCAATCCCTCATTGTGATACAATGAACCCTATAAATTTTCCTAATGTGACTCCAAAGACACATTTCTTAGGATTCAAGTGGACTTTATATGCATGAAACCTCTCAAATATTTTTCATGGAATGTCAAGGTGTCCAACACTTGTTCTTGATTTTGCTAGTAAATCATCAACATATTCCTAAACAATGTCATACATCATGTCATGGAAAATGATAGTCATGACATGCTAATATGTGGCTCCAACATTCTTCAAACCAAATGGCATGACTTGGTAACATAATGTCCCTCATGGAGTGGTGAATGTAGTCTTATGTTGATCTTTAGGGGCTATCTTGATTTGATTATAACCATAAAATCCATCCATTAAGAATAACATCTGGTACCTATCAATTGAGTCAATAATCATGTCAATGTTGGGCAAAGGAAAATCATCTTTGGGGTATGCTTTGTTGATATTATGAAAATCAATATAAACACGTATGCCTGGGTTCTTTTTACTTACTAGCACTATGTTATAAATCCATTCAAATTAGTCCAGTGGTCTGATAAAATTGGCTCCTAAAAAATTTTCTAACTTGGCCTTAACCAAAAGTGTAATGCATGGATACATCTTTCTCAACTTTTGCTTGACTGGTTTAGCATCAATGTGAACAACAAGATGATGCACAACTAAATCTGGGTCTAAACCTAGCATGTCAAAGTATTCCCATGCAAACATGTCTATGTAATCGTTAAGAATGGATATAATATGTTCACATTCTGCTTCACTAAGGGAAGCTCCAAGATAAATAATTTTAGGATCCTCGTGGGTTCTCAAATTCACTTATGTTGTGCTCTCCATAAGGAGTGTGGTTCCATATTCTAGAATTATAGTCAATGTATGGTCATGATCATTTTATTTTACTATATCTTCTTGTTATTCTCCCAAATATCTAGATAATATAAAGAATCAAAATATGCCTTCTTAGGTAAAGGTCAATTGGCAAAAACCTCTAGAAACTCAAGAGCAAGATGCTCAAATATTTGATGTTGTTTTGAAGATATTCTTGTACTAGCTATGGAACTTGGGATAGATAGAATTTCTACATCCTGAGGGGATGAGCAAACTTTTTCACCTGGGAGTACTTGAAACAAGTTTTTACTCAAAGGCTTATCTTTTTATTTACTTTTTCCCTGATCAACAAGTGCCTTGAAGAGGTTTTCACCTAAAGATCTCAATGTTTATTCTTTATTATGACCAAATTTTTTTGCCTGCTCTCTAAATTAGGCAAAAGAATTTAATGAAAAATCAAAACCTTGCTTATGATCACCAATGGGGAATGCATATTTTAGGCCCATGTATTCTAAAATTGATTCTTAATTTTGAAACTCATTGAGGCATATGAATGAATTTTGTTGATCCAATCTATAAGTTTAGGATGGTAAAGGCATAAGTTACAATGAGGGTTTACTTCAGGATAGGAAGCACCAATGGTAAAGATATAATGTCCTAGTTTAGGAAGGGAAGCACCACTAGGATGGATTTTTTCTTTAGGATGGGAAGTTATAATAGGTGTTATGGTCAATATGGCATTTGAATCAAACAAATCTAAATCAAAAAGCTCATCAAAAAGGCTATAATGGGACGTTGTGTTTCTGCTAGGATTCTCATTACTAGTCACTTTGAAAGAGTTACTACCAAATGTTATGAGGTCATCCTCTGGTGGTTTAAATCCAAGACCATGATTCTAATTGACAACTCTAGCTAATAAGGGTTCTAAAATTCCTTGCACCTATGGGCCAAGGCCTTTCCCTGTATAGTCAAGATGATCCATTATCCTACTAGGGATAGGATACTTTGGATTTTGAAAACAATCAGTAAGCACTTCAGGATATAACCAATCTCCTTTAGTAAAAGCCTCTCAATATTTCTTTGGTGAAATTGAAGGTATAAAAACCACATGAGGTTTTGGTTGCTTCTTCTTTGGTTGCTAAATCTGATTGGATCTATTTAGAGTCTAGGAATTTTTAGTATTGCCAAATGTTTTAAGGGTTTTTGGTAATTTTTCAATATAGAGGATGTCCTTGAGATGGTATGTGGAAATGCTTGCATCTTTAATAATGACCTTTTTAGCCAAAGTGATAGGAAATGGATCAACCAAAGTGGAGGATAGATCACTAGGTTTTATATAATTAGATGGAGATGGATGAGTAATGATGGCTTTATTCTTCTTTGTAATTGATTCAAAACCTAGGCAATAGTTATAATTATGAAACTCTGCTTCAAGATATTTGTATTATTGGTATGACTATTGATCAGTGTGAATAGTAACTTTGATCCCAACATGGGGAAATTTAAGGCATTGATGAAGAGTAGATGGAACTATCTGTAGTTCATGAATCCCAAGATGACCAAGAAGTATGTTATAAAGAAGCTCAATATCCATAATATGGAATAATGTGTGATGATAAATAGATCCAACCATGACTGACAACCAAATTATATCGGATGATTCCCTCTCGACATTATCATAAGCCTTGATTGTAATAGTTTCTAGTTGAATGTCTTTATCCATGTAACCCAATCATCACACCAATTTAAGAGATATGATGTTCAACCCTAAACCATTATCTATAAGAACCCACTTGATCTTGTGATTTTCAATTATTATCTCAATGTATAATGGGTTATTATGGTTTGGGTTAAGGGTGGACATGTCCTTTTTATCAAATGTGATTTGCCAAAATGAATACAAATGTCCAACTAGGTTCTAAAACTGATCAAGGTTTATATCATTAGGCACAATAGACTCTCGTAAAAGTTTGTTGAAGATGGTTCTATGGACATCAAATGTTTGCAAGAGTTCTAATATGGAAATTTGTGTAGGGGTTTTATCTAATTAATCTATTAGACTATAAGGCCTTTGAACTATGGATTGAACTAGTTTAGTCTTTATTGGGATAGTATTAGGTTTGGAATAATTGGCATAATGTTCTCATTGGGTTTTATGGAAAAAGTGGGTGAAGGGCCCAAGATGGTAATTCATGGGCGTCTAGTTGCAACTGTACAACCTAGAGGTGGCAAGGAGTTATTATAATTAGAAGAGGGAGGAAAAGGGCCTTGGATGGTGATTCATAGGCAATTAACTGTATTGTAGCAATTTTGGGTAAGTGAAGAGCCTTTATAAGAAAGGTACTATTATTCAAGATTAGTAACCCATGTAAATACAGTAGTAACATGATGATGCAAACTTGGCATGATATTACTAAGGGGAGAGGGTACTGACCTTATAATGATGGGTCCCATGTTGCAAGGAACATGAGACTGGCCACATGGATTCACAGTAATAGTGGCAATGTGGGTTACAAAAATGCATCCCACAGTGTTATTATAGTCATAATGTACATTGTTATAAGCCACATTATTAGTGTGGGCATTATGATCTTGATTATTCTCATTGCAATTCTAACCTTGTTATTGGTTCTAATTCTACCTCTATCCTTGATTGTGACCATTTTGATTGTTTCTTGGTGGTGGTGGATCATGTTGAGGAAAGGGGTCTTTGTAGATTCCCATATCCTAATTTGTGTCTTGATTAGGGGCCAACTTAATTTCTAGTTCACCGCTTTCAATAAAGTCCTCAATAATATGTCATAATTGAATGCAATGATATGCACCATGACCAGCAACATGATGAAAGCTACACCATTCATTCTCTTTGTACCAATCTAGTTTTGGTTGATCTTGAGGAAATGGCCTTGCTACTGGCCATATAATTAAATTAACTGCTATGAACTTTTGTAACACTATTTTAACTGATTCTCCTAACTTTCTAAAGAATCTAAAATTGTTATGAAATGTCCTTTGTAGAAGTTGTCTCTACAAATTAGGTAGTGGATTTGGGGGAGTTAATTATACATTTGAAGGAGGCATAGCCTATACCATTTGTACATGTCTTGTTTCTATTACCCCATTTCTAACTATGTTTTTATTTTTTCTAAAGCCCTTAGGTTTATCTTGTATAGTTGTAGGAGCTAGTGATTTAGTTTGATTAGATGCTTGACCTTGCACACAAATCTTAACAAGGCCCTTAGCAATAAGATCCTTCTCAGTCTGCACTCCTTTGTCAATAATTTATTCAAATGAGTTTGCACAATATAACCATAGATTATGTGCAACTTTAGGATGTAAATTCTATGCAAAGATATCAACCAACTATTTTTCTAGTAAATTGTGTTAAAAGTAGCCTGCCAATGCTCTCCACCTTTGTAGATATGCAGTGAAAATTTCACCATCATACTACTTGGATTTGCATAAGTCAACAACAGTTAATTCATGTTCTATTTTATATGATAAATGGTTAAAAAACTTTTTTGATAAGTCATTCCAATCTGCAATTCATCTCTTGGGTAGTTTAAGTAGCCAATCAATAGCTTGTCCTACTAAACTTCATAAAAATAGTTGTAGTAAGTACTCGCTACTATAAACAACCTCTTGACACAAGATGAAGATTGCTTGTATGTGTTCGCATGGATCTCCTTTCCCTTTATATTTATCGAATTTGGGTGCCCTAAAATGAGGTGGAAAGTGGTTTTGGAGAATAGACAAGTCAAATGGATATGGGCATAGCTCATTGAATTCGTACTTTTTGACTCTATTATCTGTCTCTAATCTTTAGACAATTTCCTTCATATAATTCTATTCTTTCATGTTTGGTGCATTTGTGGATTTGATAAGATGTTATTGGGGTGGAATGTGCCCTTGGTTTTGTTGCTATTGGGGTGGCCCTAGTTTTGTGTGGATATATAGGGAGAATATACTTTTTGATCCATGATTTGGTTCTGATTTGCTGCTTAAGTTGAGAACATAGGCCGTTGATTCTTGGAATGTATAAAATTCCTTGAATTTGGATTTTTTACACTTTGTGATTTTAGAAATTTCTATGTTTATTTACCAATCTTTAGGTTGGTTGAAAATAACTAGCCAAATTATCTTGAGGGATTTCCTCAATTCGAACTGAATGTTTGGGTTTCTGAGTTTGTAAAGTAACAAGAGGTTCTTGATGATTGAAGAATATATGTTCTGTATCAAATGGAACACTTTGTAAGGTCTCTTATGACTTTAACTATTCATTTATATTACCTTGATCTACTATGGTAATGTCCTCATCCAATATTTATTATGTACTTTTGACCACATTTCCTTGTTCTTTTAAAGCATTATTGTCAATTGAAGTGGCAATTAGGGAGTCAATTAAGTTTGTGACAAGTTGATCTACATATCATTGAGTTATTATCTTGATCTTAGCTAGAAGATCTAGATTTGTGGGTTTTGAATCTATTTGTATTTCCTTTCCTTTGTTAGAGGAAGAAGGTATGTCCATTTATGCAAAATCTTGCTCTTATCATCATTGTTCTCCTTCTCTAATTAAGGTATGTAATTGTTCTATAGGAAAATTAGAAGGTAGTCTAGCACCTGATTTTATCAATCTAAGAAGGGCTTTGTCTTGATCTTCTTAGGGTTGATATCCATTGTAATCATATTCATATCCTACTATTGCAGGGATATCATCAAAAACAATGGGGTTATCTTGACCATCATCAAATTTCTCATCTTCATAACTAAGACCATAAGAGGCCCCATTATGAGTGAACCTTTGAGTTATTTATAAAAAGAGATATTTCATGTATTTGACTAACTTTGGATCAATGATTCATCAACCAATCAAAGTATGTTTTGGCTCTCTCTTAAACAAATAACTAAGGTACTAATGAGACTAAAAGGGAGGGTGGTTTTGAAACCATGCACAATTTATAAGATTTGGTTCATGAATTTACTCAACCTTTGGTAAAGTTGAAATTGTATAGATTAGAAGAGAGTAACATAACTCAAAGACCCAAGGTAAAAACTAGTACACCAAAGCCTATATCTATGTGATACACCCCCAATGTAAAAACTAGCTTCAACTTTGACAAGTTGACCCTAGAGGTTCAAAGGAAAGCTTCTTCAAATTATGAAGAAGACAAAATGAACCAAGCAACTCAAGATGTAAAAACATACGTGAATCACTAAGTATAAATCTAGGACCAACTAGGTAGCATAACATCATCACATGATTCCAGTAGGATAAAATATGTTCTAAGACTCAAAGTGTGAGTGATACACAAGATGACTTAAGTCCACCAAGATGATATGTGATTTTGAGTCTTAATAAATGACCTTCAATCCAAATAGAAAATTGAACCCAAGTTAAAACAAGCTTAGTGTGCAAATGGTGATCCCACTTTGACACACCAACCCTTAAAACTCAGAAAGGTTCAATTTTGAATGTGGATTATAAATGAAGGATTTAAACAAATTGGGTAAAATATCTAGACTCAATTGGGCATCATGACTATGCCAAATTGGATAACGTGAAATAAAGCTTTTTGATAACAATTTGAACAAGGAAAAGATGAATTTTCCATTTGGATAGTGTAACACCTCCCTTGCTCAAGAAAATTGAGGACAATGTGTTTTGATTAAGTTCATTGAGTTAACAAGTATATTTAGACACAAATCAAGACCAAGTAAGCTAATGATAAAAAAACAAACATCTTAAGTCCAAATTGACAAGGTAGGACAAAGTGGGGTCTACTAGACTAGTAAGGTTTCAATCATTCTAGGGGAATCAATTGCATAATGACTTTCACATCAAATGATACAAAAGATAAGCATGTAAATTAGGTGATTGTAGCATTGGCTAGTTATAAAAAGGTCTAGTCCTTTTTATAACCACTACATCCTATTGTTCACTCAGTGTAGTGCGATGTCCAAATGTAGATACGTCTCATGTGTAACTTCAAAGGAGTCAAATAAAGTCAATGCTGAGAGGTGAAACCCCAGGTTAAATCTTCACTCAATAACTCATGGGAGATAATGACATCTCCCTCACAAGCCAAGTTTGCATGAAAATAAAGAAAACATAAAACATAAAGAGTTTAGGGTCATTTTTTAGATCACCTATACTTTGACAAGTTTTTAGGGAGTGCTTTAGACAAAATTCTTTCTAAGCCTTGAACTAGGCTATTTGCAATATGAATGGTACTTTTGATTCCAAAGGTTCGCTATAGGGGAAAAATAAAAGAGCATACATGAAACATTCCTCTTTTTTCCAAACAAAACCTAAGTAAACAAGAATTAACAAGTGTGTTTAATTTTAAGCCCAAATGAAATATTTGGTGGTATTCATTTGACCCCTTGGTCTTAGTTTCAAACTTTGAGAACATTCACCAAAAACATCTAAATTCTTTGTTAAACACCCAAAACAAGGTTCCTAATTGATTTTTAAGTATGCAAAGGTGATTTAAACATGTTTTTATCAAATGTCAAGCTTGGTCCTGTAACAAAAATGTTAGCATGTCCTTTATCTTTTAAGCTCTTTTTAGCTTGAAATAATGAACTTTGGAAAAATAACTCTTGGGTCCGTGTTTTAAGAAAAAACACAGTGACTAACATTAGTTATTACATCTGACGATGGTTACTTTGGCTAACCAAGATCTAACTGATGTCATTTTTGTTGACCAATGTTAGTTTTACTTGCTAATGTTGGTTAATGTGTAAAACTGTGGCAAACAAAAATGGCAAAATAAAGTTAGAAAATCAATTTTCAAGAGTTTTAAAGGTCCAAATGAATGTTTTAGCATTGAGAAATGATCTTCTTCAAGTGTGAGATGAATCTTGTCCCATCAGGCATGCCAAGATATAGAGAGGATTACAAATCAAGTTAGTCAAGCATTAGTCCATAAATAATGAAACATGCACAAAGAACTAGCTAACCAAACCTATCTATTCCTATGGGTATTATAAAGGATAACAAGAAACAAATGAAAGAAAAAAAGACCATATTACCTTCCCAAATGGATTCACCATACCCATGTGGCTCAAAAACATGTTCTCCCTTGATCAAGCATCCTTGTATTTTTTAACAATGGTGGTAAGCTCCTCCAATGCCTCAAGAACACTCCATAAAACCTAGGCTCATGATTCCAAATCAATAAACTAGCCTATCAATGAAGCTTGCAAATAAAATCAACGATCAAATACAAGGGATTGTGGATAAAATTTAACATTATAACTTTACAATATTCAAGATTTTTGAAGATATTTAATCATAATAACTTTGCACCAAAATAGATTAAAATTCATGTTTATGGCTTCTCTATTTATAGATTTTTGAGACTGGTCAGGATCAACCATGACTGTCCATCTCAAGATTGAGATGTGTTGCAATGGATAGTACTAATATTTGGAATTAAATACATAATTATCTTCATCATGACCTTGGAAGAAGGGGAATTGAAGAGGCATGGGAGGCATTAACTTGGCATGGGTGACCCATAATCCTGATATTTGTGGAATTTATGGCTTAGGGATGTCTTCCCAAGAAATGATGTCAACATGTGATGTAGATATTCAAAATTAATTTCCAATAATGAGATATTCAAAAATATCTATGTAATTCTTACTTAATCTCTTAAATTTGATTAATTAGCTTAATTAAGTTTAATCAAGTTTAGTGCAATTCTTTGGAAATTGGTGTACAATTAATCAAAATGGTTAGAAAGTCATATTACTGGATCATAAATTTACTAGAGAATAATTGAAAGGTGATGTTAGATGCATTGGATCTTTATTCCCATTTATGATGTTTTTAACACTAAATAACAAAGGTACATGATGTGTACCAATGAATTAGAGGAAAAGAGTGATCTAGAGCACTAAATGGTGAAATTGTCATTTTGACTCAAAATGATCTGATCAAAATTAGATGGACCATAAAATGCATTGCCCTATTTAGGGATAATTTGACCTAAACTGGCACTTATAAGTGATAAGTTTGAACTATTTATTGCATTTTATAGATTTTGACCTAAAATGTGCATTTGAGTACAATTTGAGTAAGATTGACAATTTCCACACAAATGGTGTTAGAAATTGGATGTCTACACAAGACATCATATTTCCATTTCATCTAGATGTTTAATATTATTCAAAATATACTAAGTATGGGGACCTTTGTAAACTATTTGTGAGGTCAACTTTGCACCTTCATATCATTTACTTCACTCAAGCACAAGTTTTAAAAATTGGACCATATAATCTCCTCACATAGGAGAATCCAAACTTATAATTATATGTTCATAAAACCCTCACACATGTGAGATATAATTACATTAAATTTCTTCCTTAGATTTATCTAATCATAGAGCCAACTATGTCAAGGGTTATCTGGAAAGACCAACTTTGCACATGCATAGCTTTTGTTGCACTTCAATGCTTGACTTGAAATTTAGTGAAAATAAACTAGGTACAAAACTTAACAAACCCATAAGATCATATTATCTTTAAATATCCACATTCATGAGATATTCCACCACCAAACTTCTTAATAAGCTCTTTCTTACCTCATGCAAATTTGGCTAAGTATGGGAAAACACTATCAAACTACCTGGGAGACCAACTTTGTACTTGCATATCTTTTATTGTACTTAGTCACATGACCTAAAATTTAGTGCATAGCTATTAAGGTCTAATTTATCACAACAATATGGCCAAATCCCTCTAAATCATCCACACATGACAATGGTGACATCAACAAACTACCTACTCAGATTTTTTGCCACTAGACCCAAAATGTCTACATGAAAACAATGATCAACCAGATGAAATCCACTCATGCACAAAAGAACTTAAAACATATAAAACCTTTTATAATACCCATTTCATATTCTCAATACTCCATACTTATCCCTAAACATCTCTATCCATGTTAAAACTGAAGATTAACCAAGCCACCTTTAATCATACTAGGATAAACACATTGCACACTTTATCATTATAACTTAGAATATTAAAGCACTCCATCCACTCACCTAGAAACCTCCATGACATCACCATGAAATAAATGACAACTCTCCAACAAAATAAACATGTATAATACATGTTCCACTTCCATTATTTCTCCTAGAACCATCAAAAAATAGTCTCCATATTCCATCATTATTTTGACAAGGATTGGTAAGGGCTAGCATGACTACTTCCTCCTCATGTATATAATATATCCCCAATATTTATTCTTTGATGATATTATATGGATCATAACCATGGTTATCTAAACCCACCTCATCAATTATTAGGTCTGATATGCCCTCAAGTACCTCAACTAGATATTGATAATTAGGGTGTTCATCTTCATCAATAATAGTACAATTGACATTGGATAGATTAGGCATGTGTATGTAATTGAAAATGCATCATGTACATAAATAAATCCTAGATTAGATGGGATATAACACACCTACACTTATAACTAGGGGGCATATAATTGTTGAATGAGCATGACCAATGGGAGGATCTACTAGACCTGATTAGGGGATGACTTGTCACAACACACCATGTGAGATAAGGTTCCAAAGCCTATAGTCTAACACAATCACATAACAACACTAAAAGAGTCCTATTATTTAATATTTCACTAATCTAATAACAAGAAAAGTAAATCTAATCTAGTGCACACCAAAGCTTGTGGCATAAAGTGGGGGTTAGAAATAAAACATATAAACAACTAAACTAAACATATACAAAAGACATATACTCCCATTAATGTATATGAAATCCTAATACATGGAAGAGAAGAATACATATGCTCTATCTATCTACTCTTACAAAGGATGAATAAAGTTAAGAATGCTTACCTTTGAAGATGAACCCACCGAATCTCAATTTCTCCCTTGGCCTAGGTGTTTTGCAAGAGATTATCATGGTATGTAAGGATAACTAAGATATATCAACTCTATGCTACACAACCTACCAAAGCATCCAAAAAACTTATTCACTTAATTCTTCACTCTTATCAAATGGTGATAAATGACCTTGTATATATAGTATTATCTTACCCTAAATTTTTTTAGGAATGTTAGCTATACTAGGTCAACCTGATTGACCTAGTACATTTTTAGGGATAACTCTCTAGGTTTGTGTTAGGTCATACAAGAGGCCAACAAACCAAAAGAGAGAAAAAGTCACTAAACTGTACTAGGTCAACCTGGTCAACCTAGCACAACTGATAGGTGAAAATGGTGATAAGATAAGAAATGAAGGATAAAACATAGAAAATGATGGGAATAAGTAGGACTAAAAATAATAAGATTGGGTTCAATGGTTTTAGGAGGTTAGAGTATATGGCAAGTGGTAAAAGGAATGACAATATTAAGAAGCACCGATGGTCTACCCACCTCTTTCTTGATGCACTCTTTAAGATATGCACTCAGAGAGATTGAGACTTGATAGTTCCTACATGATACAAAGTATTAGTAATCAATAAAATTTAAAAATATTATGTGTATACATATGCCCCAGCCAAAACTCATCATGTGTCATGTAAGTGTAACACAAGATGGTGGTTCAGAGATATAACATCATAACACATAATGTTGATGATAAGTATGGTATAGTAAGAAAAAAATAAGATAAATGAAATAACTATATTGAGAAACACATACCTTTAACTTACCTTAGTTCCATAGATAAATAATTAAACTACAAGAAATGTGAAGGTGTTTAATGTAGAGTACACTATATGAACCTATAGAAGTTAGTGTAAAAAATAGCCAAAAATTAATATTTTTTAGAAGATAGGCATATGACAGTGGAAAATAATTTATACATCATCATGATTCTAGCACATTTTATGGTTTGTAAAATGGATGAGCAGAAACAAAGATAGAGGCAAAATAAGGAATCTACCTGAAAATAAATGAAAGAATTTGAATTGCTAAAAAGTGGTTTTAAATAGGGAAAAAGATAATTCATTTGGCATTTTGAATTGTGAAAGAGAGAAAAAAGAGATTTAAGGGTAATCAAGGCTAAGATGGTTAGGGAATGACATGCTAGATGAGGAGGACACCCAAAGGTAGCAACAGGTACACTACAGGTATGCAACTATGGATCTCAAACCAATTTTTGAAATTTGTATTGAATTAAGTTAATTTTTGATAAAATTTATTGTTAAGAATTTATATATGTCTAAATTGAGCATAATTGAATTCTAAGGGTAGAAAATAAGAAGATGGAAAATGGGTTGGAAGGTTTTAGGAAGAAATTGAGAAAAATGCACATTTTGGGTAGAATGTATTGGGTCAGTACACAGAACATACTAGGTTGACCAGGTCAACTAAGTAGGTTGAAACAAGGTAAAATCCATATGGTCAACTCAATAGGTATGGCTTGACCTAGTGTAATTTGTAGACTGAAAAGATAAAATGAAATGAGAAACTAGTTTGTTAGGGCTAAAATGAAAAATCAATACCAAGGAGGGGAAAATAAGAAGGTTGACTTAGAATTTGAAGTCAACTATGACAAAAATAGGGAAATTTTAGTCAAAATAGGTTGAGTGTGGAACCATAATAAGCATGTAGAAAGCTGAGAGATTGATAGAATGGCCCAAAATGACTAAAGGAGGGCAAGAAGGATCAAGCAAGCTAAAAATAGGATAAAATGAATAAGGTAGTAGAAATTAGGCTTGATTTTAATTAAAATTGTAAAAATGATGTGTAAATAATGTATTGTGATTATACATAACATGGAGGAACTAATACATCCTTTGTTGTTTCTTAGTTGTAGAGACGGTAAAATTTTTGGAGGTTGGTTGATGTGTCTTGGTTACTAGATTTGTTAGATAGAATTGATAGATGGAGGTCAAGCTAGATTGGTAGTCATGAGTCTAGGAGGTATATCTGGGATGTACATGATCCCCCTCAATACTAATATTTTAGTCACATTCTTGGGATATTAGGAATGTTTGACTAACACCTTCAAATGAGAGGTGGATGGCGATGTGATAGAGGTGGGTATCACACTAGAGGATTCCATGCCATCTTTGGGATACCTATAGTAGGAGTAATGATGACCATAGGGATACCAGATAGCTTAGAGGAGAGGAGAGTGTTAGCCATATGGGCTATAGGCTCAGAGATGATATTGAGAGGATAGAGATTCAATATGGATGACATGTATATATCATAGATTATAGACCTCTGAAAGGTGGTGATAGGCCTTGTGACACAGTGAGTGCTCTATCGTAAGTCAGATGGCAAGGTACCACTATTCATGGTATCCTTTAGTAGGATGATACTAGAGGAGGGAGTATTATATGATTTAGGTTTTGTCATCTAGATCTAACTCGTACATGATTTAATCAATATGTTGGTCAGAGGATAGAAGATAATGGGACCAATCATAGTATTGACAACATGGATATATGAGAGATTTACCATGTATCAACTAGCTAGGTTGCCCCATGTGGTTAATGATGGGTTACCTCAAGTGTGAAGATAGAGATAGGACTAGGTAGCATAGGTTATGCCCCATGTTCTAGCACTATAATTGGTGAGACAATCATACATCATGTGTTAGTTGTATGGACACATAACAACTACATTAGTGATATGGCACATAGTTGCACTAGCACTAGAGAGGAGAGAGGTGATTAAACACTATACATGGTTGAGAGATCCACATTCAGTGGCATAGGTGTTAGGACATATGGGCATACCTCATCTAGTGACGCTAATATTGAGGCTCGACTAGTGGGCTTGGTATGTGAGGGAGCCACGATGGAAGAGGGGACTTAGAACATTGATAGTGAGGCCAATGCTAAGGCCACATCAAGAGTGACCATAGACTCAGGCATGAAAAGTGGTAGAGGAGTATGTGGAAGAGGTAAAGATACTATATGTACCACTATTATCCCCACAATGAGATGAATAATGACCATAGAGGACATTGTGGTGATGAAGATAGGAGAGAATTAAGACTATAAACATCTTGGATGATCTCATATATGAGCTATAGGAGATGATAGAGAGACTACTTAGATGGAGGCTAAGATGGAAATGAGCCATGATAACTAGGTTTGAGTTGAGGAGGTGACCTATCAAGGAGGTAATAAGAGGCCACCTAAATGGTCAGATTGTACTAGGTGATCATGCAGATGACAATATCATAGGATCTAAGACACAGATAGGTATGAATATGGTTGAATTAACTTTTAAGTTGTTATTTGGTAGTAGAGAGATATAGATATTATGATATATGACAGTGATCTAATATCAATCTGGTGTAATTTGGCAACTGTACATAAGGATGAGGAGGAGAGATGGGGGTCCCTAGTGAGGGGATCACTCCATGACATCCTAGATGATACTTTGCAACCATACAACTCTATGACACTAGAGGATCTGAGTGTACCATCTATCCCAACTCAGGTAAGTTGGTTTAGATTAGTTGGAAAGGTAGTGAGGTAGATATAGGTGTAGAGTGAGGGGGTGTAGCCACTAATAGAGATGGGTGTAGGTGAGATACAAGCCTAGTAGGACTTGGTAGATGAGAGAGTTTGGCATCTAGAGATAGTGACATATATGATGTAGACATATACAATGATGTAGACTCAGCTAACATAGGCACATATAGCAACCTAGGCTGAGTTGGTGTAGGCATAGGTGCAGATAGCATGCCTATAGGGATAGGTAGAGGGATTGAGATCTTAAACTACCTCATTATAGTATACTATTTGGAGGATTTAAACTGAGGCCTCATTAGGCAGCATGGTTAGGCCATGATATAGATAGGGTGGAGCTCAGCCCTTATGCTAAGGCTTTGTATATGATTGTGTGTGTGTGTGTGTGTGATATAATTTTGGATTATTGGTGTTGGTTTTGTATGTTGTCTTTATGATGGATTCTATTTTTTCATTATGGTTGAGGCTGTGGATGATTTGGGTATTTTTATTTTTATGACATTTATTTAGCTTTGTTGTAAATGCTATAATAAATATATGTGGTGTGGTTTCTTTTATGGAATTATGGAGTACACATGCATGGTTAAAAAAATAGGAGAAAGAAAAAAAAGAACTTGGAAAAATATAATCAATCAAAGAAATGTACTACACACTAGTTCCAGTTGGGAAATGTGTAAAAACAAAAATTGACTAAGTATAAAGATACAATAAAATGGCAAACAAGATGGTAAAAGGGAATTTATTTTTAAACCAATGTAAAATATTTTTGCACCAAATTAAAACAAGTAAAAGCATACTAAATATCATGTTGGAAAGTATGACAAACAATGTAATAAAATAGAAGGTATGTACAAAGGGCACAAATGGTAATAAAAAAAAATCAAATTTAAGTTAATCAATTATAATATATCCTGATGGGAAGTATAAAATAAAAATAAAATTTACAAAATTTTGGTCTTAAATTTATCATACTAATTCAAGCTAGGAAGTATGATAAATTCAAGAAATAGTTGTAATCTTACATGCACTTAGAAAATAAGAAAATAAAAGGTGACAGAAGAATGAAGTAAGCATAAAACATACTAAATATCAAGATGGGAATCATGTCAATGACATGTAACCTCATAATCAATCGAATCTTATCTCTTATTTGACATGTAATTTTGGATGGTGACTTGTTTATTGGAAAATTTTATGAAGAGGGTCAGGTCATGTCCACGGTCTTACATTGCAACTCACAAAAGAAAAACCCAAGGGGTACCAAATCAATATTTATAAGTAGAAGGATAAGGAATGGTAAATCAAGGATTCAGGTAATAAGATGGAAAAGATGGTAATTTATGAGGGATGTTGGGTCCTATCTATGGTCTTACAAAGCAAATCACAAATGAAATCCCATGGGGAGTGATTAGTGAGCAAGACAATATTTCCCAAGAGAAAATATGAAAGAAAAAGGGAGTGTAAGAAGAAAGACTTAGGTGTCTTATGAGAAGACCTTAGGAGGAAATAGGCATACTAAAGACATGAAAAGACACTAAGGAACTAGTGGTTGTCTATGTACAAAGGAAACCCACTTGCTATAGACATAAAACTTTGTAGGCAAATAGGTGTGATACTAAGATCGACTCATGATGGTAGATTGGTACAAGGAAAATTAAAATGGACATACCTTCCCATGAAGTGTTCTTCACTCCTCAGGACCCTTTACAGAGTCATCGATCTACTATGAAGATTGGGCACTTGCATGAGAAAGTAGTAGAAATAAAAGATTTTTTTTATTCTCCTCTTCTAATCTACTAGCCTACCACACCCCAAAGGACCTTGGCTCTACCATGAGGCCAATTGTGGAGTTTGAGATTCAATTAGAATTAGGATATGTGCTTTGAATCATGTCTTTTAGTATGATTAGACTTATAAGAATATTTAGTATTTTTGCCTTTTGATATCATTGCCTTTTGTTTAAATGATTTGGCTTTTAAATTTATTTTGAAGGATTCTTTAAGATTCCTCCTCCATATGGATTTGGAATGACCAATCATGAGAGAGATAGTGATACATATGAATGAGTTATAGGCTAAGGCTAAATAAAGCTAAGTGACCAAAGACAAAATACTGAATAGAACACTTAGGATTGACAATGAACTGAGCATGTGATCTCAAGTCTCAACCATGTATATGCTTAGTTTGCAAAAAAAGGAAGAAAGGAAAAAGGAGATCCAAAGGAGGACCTAGTGAAAGGAAATAGTAATGATAAATATTTCTTGCTAACTGATCACATGGTAATAAGAGATAGTAATCAAAGGGAGGAGGATAGATATAAACAAGTTTCCATGACAACTATCTATGAAAAATAAAGATAATAAAGCAAACAATCATGAAGATACAAGGGAAGAGTTTTGAGAAAAACTCTAAAGGAAAATAAAGCAATGATAAGGGAAAAATAACAATGATAAGGATAAGACAAATATATATGAAATATAAAACAATAACATAAGCTAACTATAGTAAAACAAGGAGAAACATGATTATAAGATAAGAAATAATTTGACACAATGTCAAATGATATAAAAATGATAAAAATAATATTGGAACATACATCCAATCCAAATATAAATGATAAAGTACCATGTATGTTCTCATAAATACTAGTAAATCTATTCACACACATTATACAATAGTAAATACATCAAATAATTCTCTATGAAGCTATAATCAAAGTGATTCTAAGGTCTCATCAATCTTCAATGAATACTAGGAAAATACTTCTTTTTAGATCTCCTCAAATACAAAATTATGGATGCTTGAAGGATTGTGCTAAGGAGGAAAGTTAGCCAAAGGATGGTTAGGAGAATACATGTAAATAAGATCTACAGGAGAAGAAGGAATCATCAGTGGAGAAGGATACATGGGTGAAGGACTCACTAGTGGATAAGGATCCATAGATTAGGGAAGGTCTACAAGTGAAACAATCATAAGTAGAGGCATAAAAGGTGGTGAAGGGACCATAGGTGGTGATGGAACCACTGGAAGTGGAGCCATGGGAGAAGAATTAGGATCCTTATTTTAGAAATGACCTATGGGAGGAATGGTAGAAGGTCTAAGGATGGATATAAGGTGATTTCTAAGATGTTGTTGAAGAATATAGTAACGATTGGTGTGATGCATGTTGCATAGGTGCCATAGACAATATACCTCACCATACTTGGGAAAATAACTAGGAAGTACCTTCAGGGGAGGTATGACTTTATTTGATGATGGGGAAGAAGGATGCAAGGTATCAAGGTATTTTTATAACTTAGGATAATGAGTGGAAGAGTGATTATCTATCCCATAGAAGTAATAGATATGCTTGTGAGTGGTTTTAGGAGCACTCATGGAAGGAGGTGAAATAGGAATGAAAGTAACTGAAGAGGAATCATTAACCCATTTGGTGGGAAAAGGAGCCATCTTAGGTAGTAGAATCAAACCATCATCAATGAAGGGTAATGATGGGTAAGGAGTGGGACTAGGATCAATAGGAGAAGAATGAAGAGTTCAACAATAGTAAGAGAGGACATAGGCTCAACTAAAGTGGAAAAAAGAACAAGCTTAATTATAGCTGGCCCTACTAAAGGAGGGGAAATATTTGTAGAAGGTCTAAGGAGGAATACCCTACATGTGGAAAAGTGATAAGGTCTAGTCATAGCATGATCTAAGAACATGGTCCTAAATGGCTCCTAAAAACTAGAGGTATCTATGTCATTTTTACCCTACAATAAAGAGGAAAAATGCAAGAATCAGATACAATAAAAGAAAGATAATGATGAGATGCACAAGAATACTCAAGTAAATAAAAAAGACAATGAATAATTTTGGCATCAAAGGACTAGACAAGGCCTCATAAAAGAGGATCATCTCAATAATATCCATCATTATAGTCTAGAGTATGAAGATCAATGACACAGGTTGGGATGACCTTGTCATCAGAGGAAGCTTGGTGAATAGAGTGCCTAGTCTTGGTTAAGACTATGGTAATGTCATCACAAGGAAGCTTGTGAGAATGAGGTTTCAAGGAAACAAGAAGATATGAGATGAGATGAGGTGAGATATCAAATTTTTTAATCATTAAGTTAATCTCATTGGGCTCATCATCATCAGAGTCTAAAAATTTGGGAGGAATGTTACCAATGAGCTCAGGATGCCCATTGTAACCTCTGGTTGAGTTGATAAGAAAGTTAAAATGTTGTGACTCATGGAATGGAACACTAGGAAAAGGTTCAAGAGTAGGAATATTGAATACACCATGATCCTATAATTGTTCAAAATTTTAAGGGTTCGTGTCTTTTTAAATCTTATAAATGGCTCCATTATGAGGAAATTTTACGCATTGGTAAGTAGAAGATGCGACAACTTGCATATGATGAATACATGGCCTACAAATCAAGATGTTATATGAAAGGGGAAATTTGAATATCATCACCTTCACACAAATGGTGACAAGTGGGATGGTAATGGGAAGCCACACATACCCTAAAGGAGGAATTTACCTTCTATCATATCCTTAGCTTGTGATGCCTATATAATTGATATTGAATTTGGAATACCCAAAGGTCTTAATGAAATCAAGGGAAGCAACACAGGTTCTAAAACCCTTATCTATCAAGGGTAACTTAACCTATATATCACTTATTTGGATGCTAATAAATAATGGAGGATTATCTGCACAAAGTAGAATCTCATCTATAATCATAGATGCGATAGGAAATCTTAAATAAAGAGAAGTGTCTATAGTTTCATCAATGTTAATGGACATCTCTTCACATTACTATTAGATACTATCTTCATATCTAGATAATGTAGCCTCATGTCCTGATAGAGGAGGGTGATGGATATTCATCTTAAATAAGACTTATATGAGGTAGTTTCTATGACATAGAGATGTCATCATGAGTTCAAGAAAAGGTATTTGGGATGGAGGATTAGTATTTTTGTAATGGGATCACACTCATCATAACCCATAAGGAGATGGTTAGATATAGGTGCATAATGATTAAGAGGGTCTTTGGAAGGTGGATTCGAAGAGCATTGAAACTTATGTTGATATGAATGAGAAGGTTGAGAATAATGTTGTAAATTGTTTGGTGACAAATAACTATTTGGTTTTGATTGATCTTTAATTTTGTAAGAAGTGTTAGTATAAATTGGATTGTCATTAGTATTAGAAGATGGTGGGAGAGAAGTAGAAATAGTATGAGATGTGTCATCCAAGGGAGAATCATAAATCATATTATCAAAAGAAATAATATCTTGTCTTAACTCATTTAAATCAGCTAGAGAAGAATCTTGGATAACATGGTATGCATTATGGGAAGGAGGAGTGTAGATAGGTTATGAATCAATGAAAGTTACCATGCTTCACATGTTAGTCATGCTAACCAAATTATCTTTAGAATTTGGTTCAACAAGACTTTATACATTATTTTTGGAAGAAGTGGATTTGTTTTGACTTTCTTAGATTGGTTTTTGATTAGGCAAGGGGTCTTTATAGACAGATAACTGATCGTTTGCTTGATTTAAGGCTTGAGTTTTATCATGTGATTTATAGTATTTGAAAGTAATCTCATAGGCTTGTTGATGCTTATATATAATGGAATCATGATCAAAATTTGGGTCAAGAATAAAGTCCATGGCTAAATTATAAATTTGTCTACAAGTCTCATGAGAGTCACCTCAGCTAGCATGAAACCAACAAAACTTATTAGGATCATACCATGATTTCATAGGTCAAGTAGGGTTAAGCTCTTGAGGGAGAGGCCTAGGTATACATCTAAGCAATTCAATCGAGGATAAAGGCTTATGGACGTTAATGTTATTTGTTGAGAAATGAGGATTAGTGAATTGTTGAAAATGAGCTACTTCTAAAGACGAGGTAGGAATGACAACTTGAACATTGTGAATGATGTAAAATGAATTGGTGACACCATCATTAGTAATATTATGGTTTTCTTTCTTAATTAATAGGTGAGGGCTCGCATAAGGTTGGGGCAGCTCAAATTGATGCATGAGGAAATCTTGTCTTTTGGCTTTATCGATGGCTTCCTCCAAGGTACATGGAGAAAGGGTATGAAGTTGATATTATAATTTAGGAAATAAAGCATTTGTAAAGAGATGAAAGAGATTGTCACCCACTATGTTATGTTCACATTTGTTTGACAAAGTCTTCCATTACTTAACAAAGGCTTGGGTAGTTTCATTTTTATTTTGTTTGTAATTGATGAAATGGGCCAAAGTGATCTTTGAAAGATCACTAGTTTCAAATTCTTGAACTAAAGCATTTACTATGCCCTCAAAACTCGTGATAGAGTGTGTTCTAAGTTGATTGTAACAATCCAAGGATTCACCCATGAGGGTTTTGGCTAAGATTTTGGTAGCGGTAAAGGTATTTAATTTAACCCAATCCTTATAAAGATTTCCAAATGTCTTGAGGTGAAGGGTAGGATCGGTTGATCCATTGTAATAAATTGTAGGTGTTATACCTCTAATGTCAATGTTAGTAATTTGGGTGGTAAGAGACTCATTTTGTAAATTCTTAAGGACTTTTTTGAGGAATGAGATTACCTTGAGAATCTCGAAGAGGAGGAGGAGGAACACTTTGGCTATGTGTGCCCCAAGCTATCAGTTGAGGATTAGATTGAAGATTAAGAAGGTGGTTTTGTATTCTCATCATTTGATTCATATTATGAGCTTATAATGTGTTCATTTGATTGAGAGTTTACAATAATAGTTGATGAGTTTGATTAGTGTTATTATAATAAGTAGTATTGGTATTTGTGTTGGTATTAGTGGCTTGGGTACCACTATTAGTGTTGATAGGAGATTGAGAAGAGTTATGAGAATGAGGCACTAGTTTCAAAATTTATTTGTGAAGAAAAAGATGGACTAGTAAATGGTTGAGAAGAAGAAGCACTAGAAGCATGAGTGCCTTGGGTAGAAATTGATGAACTAGTAGAATGATTAATGATAGTGGATATTATGAGAGGCCCACTAGATGTATAACCTACCATGTTAGTTGAGATATTAGGCATAGAGGTGGAAGAATTTAAAGAATAAGATGTCATGACATAATAAGGAGTCAAGATTTAAGGAAGAGGTTTTTAAGCAAAGAAATTAGTACCCCCAAATCTAGTTGAGAAAGTGGGAGTAGGAGAATGAGGTTCTTTAACTTGATGACTAATCATGAGGTTACAGATGGTGGAAGGATCCTTCCCTCTATGTTGAAGGAATTTCATGATAAAAAAATAATTTAATGAGTATACTCTAACTCAATATGATCCTATAAGAGAGGAGGATGGTTTTGCTACAAAGCGGTATGAGGAGGGGTCCCAAAGTCCACCATGTAGGTTGTAATATGAACATTACTAACATTTTTTAAAGGATCCCTACCTTGTCTGTGGGAGACCCTAATAGGATTGGTGAATTCCATCATGTTTTTTGACTAAAATTTAGAGATATCACTAAAAAAAAGTCCATAATGAAAGAAAAAGAGAAAAGATGAGAAAGCAAAGGATCAAAAATTGATTGATAATAGTACTAGGTCGACCCAGTCAACTTAGTGCAAAATAATGACTGTAAAACTATATTGGGTCCATAAGATCGACCCAGTTTACTGAATAATGAATTATAAAAAGAGATATATATTTTATTAAAAAGTAATATGTCGACTAGGTCAACCTATCATAGTATACAGGGTCTAAAAATGATATTAGGTCGATAGGGTCGACCTAGCACAACAAGATAGGAAGAAAAAAGTCGATAACAAGATTTGAATTGAAGTAAGATAATTTAAAATAACGTAAGAAAGTATTAAGTACTAAAAGGGAAACACATAGTCAATTGAATTAATGCTAGCCAATCCAATTGCTGTACCCAAAGTAAAATCTTGCATTAATGTTGGATAATGCAAGATTTTGCACACATAATTGATCACAAAGAAAGCAAACAACTTGAAAGTAAAGATAGCTAATTGGTGAACCTATAATGTTGATTAGATTATTAAGAATGATTTTCAGTATAAAGGGAAATTGGCTATAAGTAAGGTACTAGATAGAAATCTAAGGATAGTTTCAGGTAAGTTTAGGATGAAAGGGACTTTAGTGGAAATGATGCAAGCTTGGTATTAGGGCCTAACCCCTCACTTTAGACACTAAAACCATAAGGGTAATGGGTGTTTATCCAAAATATACCATTAACCATGCTTTATACTTAACTAGAGCATCAAATCAGCTTCCCCCTTGGTGATGAAATCCAATTAGGTTGGCCTGGGTAGTCAATTGTTTAAATGATTTTTGATGTTTATGTGATTTGGCCATGTGTGAAAAAAAATATAAATAGTATAACTAAATGATTAATTGAAAATCCCATAATTAGACTATGTGAGCTATTCTAAGAATTCAAACAACTAAAAATAAAGATGTGATTAACATATATGGTTAATTTCAAATTTGAAATAAGGTATAGCTGAGAAACTATATAGATAATCATACAAAATAGGGTTGATAGGGGTCAACCTGTACTATGGAATAAAAGTCTAAAAATGAATTAGGTTGGTCAGGTCAACCTAGTTATTTCAAAACACACAGAACATAGAACTAGGTCCACAATGTCAACCTAGTTGACTGTTTAGGGACCATTTTAAAGACTACAAACTATGAAAGAAAAGTAAAAAAACATAAAGATATAGAGAAGTAAAAACTCACCTAAATGGTTTAGAGATGAAAAGGAGAATATTTCTAATTAATAACCTTAGAGAAAAATATCAAAAACCTACAAATTGGGTCGAGCTGGTCGACCAAGTAATACAAGAATTTGTTGAAAAAGTGCTGAAAATGCACTAGGTCAACCTGGTTGACCTAGTTGACTAAATACAAATTCTAAAAATTATAAAAAAATTACACTAGGTCAAGCTGGTTGAACCAATGATTTGAATAGAACTCTGCAAGTTCTAAAACCTATATTGGGTCGATCTGATCGAGCTAGTTACCTATTCCTACAAACCTACACATAGAGATAAATAACTAGGTTGACAGGGTCTATCTATCACAGTAAAGATATGATAAAAATAATGATGAATAGAAATGAAATAAGTGAAATAAATCCTACAAGGGTTAGTTTCAATTTAGGTTCACCATAATGTATGCAATCATAAATGCATCATGTCCATAAATCAATCCTGGATCAGATGGGATAGAGCATACCTACATTTAAAATTGGGGGTATACAATTGTCAAGCAAGAGCATGACCAATGTAAGGATTCATGAGACCTAACTAAGGGATCACTTATCACAACACACCATGTGAGATAGGGTTCCAAAGCCTATATTCTAACATAATCACATAAAAACCCTAAAAGAGTCCTATCATTTAATATTTCACTAATCTAATAACAAGAAAAGTAAATCGAATCTAGTGTGCACCAAATCTTTTGGTACAAAGTGGGGGTTAGAAATGAAACAAATAAATAACTAAACTAAACATATATAGAAGACATATACTCATGTCAATGTATATGAAATCTTAATACATGGAAGAGAAGAATACATATGCTCTATTTATCTACTCTTACAAAGGAAGAATAAAGTTAGGAATACTTACCTTTTAAGATGAACCCATCGAACCTCAATATTCCCCTTGGACAAGGTGCTTTGCAAGAGATTGTTATGGTATGTAAGGATAATTAAGATAACTTAGCTCTAGGATA
Organism: Torreya grandis; assembly: GCA_037957365.1. Taxonomy (NCBI): domain Eukaryota; kingdom Viridiplantae; phylum Streptophyta; class Pinopsida; order Cupressales; family Taxaceae; genus Torreya; species Torreya grandis. Next base: position 888,154 of record JARHVA010000909.1, on the reverse strand, counting down.
CACAACCTACCAAAGCATCCAAAATACTTATCCACAAGATGAGATTGAAGATCCAAAGAAAGTATTGAACCCTAAATCTTTATCCACCAAGTAGAACGGTCAATAGGTATATGTTCGTTCACACTTATTCACTTAATTATTTTCTCTTATCAAATGGTGGTAAATGACCCTATATATATAGTATTATCTTACCCTAAAAACTTTTAGGAACATTAGTTGTGCTAAGTCAACCCAGTTGACCTAGAACATTTTTGGGGCTAACTCTTTAGGTCTATGCTAGGTCAGCCAAGAGGCCAAACAACCAAAAGAAAATAAAAGTCCCTAAACTATGCAAGGTCAACCTGGTCAACCAAGCATAACCGATAGGTCAAAAGGGTGTTAAAGCAAGAAATAAAGGATAAAACATAGAAAATGATGGGATTAGTTAGGATTAAGAAGAATAAGCTTGTTTTAAATGGTTTTAAGAGGTTAAAGTGTGGGTGATAAGTGGCAAAAGGAATGACAATTTTATGAAGTACCAATGGTCTGACCACCCCTTTCTTGGTACACCTCTTAAGGCATACACTCAAAAACATTGAGACTTGACTGGTTCTTGCAAGATATAAAGTGTCAATAATCAATAAAAATTAAAAATATTATGTGTATAAAACATGTATAGATCTAAAAAAAACCTAGAGATAGGTTCATACCTAATGGTGACTTTGGTCCCATACCTAATGGTGACTTTGGTCCCATACCTAGTTATAAAGACCATATAAGACTAATTAGAAGATAGGTAGCCTCTTATCTTAGTAGTTAAATCCTTAGACAAACATAAGGTAAAATAAAGGAGGAGATAAACCAATAAAACATCTTAGGATATGGTGTAATTAGGGCAAGCAACTAGGATAAGTTTTAGGTCTTTAAACACACCAACAGTCTTATTAGGAGACCCATCTAGTTTCAAGACTCCCTTATAATTAGGCTCATATCTTAAACTCAACTTATTTGCTATTAATTTTGGTATGATACATGAACTTCCCCACTATCTATCATAAAATTATGTAATAAGGAGTATCTTTTTATGACATACAGATAGTAGGGGGGTTTATTTACCTTGGCTAGTTGGAGATCATTAGGATGACTAGTGTCTACTAGGACTGTACTTCATTTTTCTACTTACTTGTTTGATATGTGGAGTTTAGAAAAATATTATTGAAGGAGATATTCATAACCTAAAATAATCAATGTGTTCCACATTTGTATGGTGGCATGATCCTTATTCATGTAGTCTATAATACTGATATGGGGGCTAGCAACCTTTAGATGCAACTTAGAAACAATAACACTACTTTAAGCTTGAGTGAACTGAGGTATGAATGGAACCTTATCATTCTTCCCCTTCTCATTTTGAACCTTTTGAATTGGTAGGGTTTTAACAGCTGCATATTTCTCATTAGTATCTTGAGGTGGTTAAGAAGATGAAGTAGTTGTTCTCCCAACCTCTAAGTCAACACTCACTTCTTTTATTTTAACCCTTATATTGGCTAAAATAGGACTGTCCACCTTAGTTTCACCTCTAAGCTGATTGAATGCACATTGTCCAAAAGATTTTTCTCCTTCTTGAAATTTAAAAAAGGTATCCTTTGATTGTGCATGTCCACCACTCATTCCCTATTGAATTGGAATTCCAAATTGAGTCATGAAAGAGATCTTCCCATGTTGCACAAGAGTAGCTTCTTGGTGTTGTGTAGGATGAGCCTAATTGTTTTTCATGTGAGGAGATCAATTTTATTGAATAAGAGGCTTGATTATCACCTTAAATTGGGCTATTTTACTATTCATGAGACTATACCCAATGTGTAGACAATTTTCCTTATTGAGCATAGTTATTTTGAGTAGGAACTAATGCACTAGAAGTGTTTATAGAATTAAGATTAAAGCTATTGTATGGCCTTGCTTGAGTGATCTGCCCTTGACCTTGTTAATTAGCTTGATATGGAGGTATGTTAAACTGAAAAGGCTGATAGGGAGCTTGATAAGGATCTTGGTATGGTCTATGAGGTGGAAGTTGTTGCCTCTCCAAGGCCACTATGTTATTGCTTTATGCCTTGAGTAACCCTTCAAGCTTGACCAATCTATCTGTCTGACTATTATCTACCTTTTCATGGTTTATTGTCATTGGTATGGGGGTAATGGTAGGTATATAAGGTTGTCTCTCTAGTAAAAATGGTATCAGGTTCCTTGGCCTAAGTTTGCCTACTTTTATGAGACAATATTCTACCCTTATTGTCACTTCACAGGCATCAAGGAATGTGTTCCCACCCATAGACTGCATCATGACTACTACATCAGAATTAAGGGATCTCAAACATTAAAAGAAGGCATAACTAGGTGTGGGTTTAAATACTATTGGGATCCTATCCAAAGTTTTATGAAACCTATAGTTAAATTTTACCATGAAATCTTGAGGATCCATTTTGATTATGGTCAATTACTCTACTAGGGACAAGTGGTCACTTCTATCCTCAAAGTGATTTCATAAGTGCTCCCCAAAATCATCCCAATTGTTGATGGATGTGGGTGTTATACCCATATACCACTGAAGTGCTTTGTCTCTCAATAAGGTATTTAACAGCTTCATTGTTACATTTTCTTGAGTCACATTGTGCACTGAATACAGGTTTTCTATGTTTATAATGTGTTCAAAATGAGTGGTAGAGTTTTATCCTATGAAATATGGGAGAATTTTGAGTAAAAAAGTAGGTATATCATCCAATTGATTCAATTTCAAATGACTACCACCATTAAAGGAAATAAAGACTTAGTTTCTAGGCCTAGCCATTAGAGATGTAAAAGTTTCATAAGTACTTTGTTGAATAGGAATAGGAAAAGGAGGGATGCAAGATAAGTATTAGACCTATGGTACCTATTCCTTCTATCAAAATCCAAAGATAATTCAAAAAATTTAGCTTCCTTTCCCTTTGATGAAGACCTTGTGACTACTTTTGGAATGAAACTTGGATACTAATCTACCACCAAAGAATTGAAGCTCCTTGAGATCACCTAATTAGGGAGAGTATGTGTTTCAACTCCATTTAATCTTATCTCACAAAGAATTACATAAATTGTTATTAGTCTAGATTATACCCTTGAGGCAAAGGTTTTTTAAACTTGCCTCATCCAATTGATACAATGGAATCACCTCTAGGTCTGGGTAGCCTATTGAGTGAGGTGAATCTCTAGTTTTGGGGATATCTCCCCTGATGCATCATCTAAACTCAATGCCTAAACCTACTTGTTTTTCCAATTAAAAGAGATAGAGGGATGCATGAAATCAAATCTAATATACAAGAGGTGATGAATCGATATGTTATGTCTCCTCTCCTTGACCTTTCAACAACACTTATGGACAAGATAAATATTGATTATTGACATACACACACTCTCTCTCTCTCAAATACTCCTACACATTAGTGATTCACATGGAGGTTGTGATAAATTATTATGACCTAAGGATGATTAATAATAGGTATGGTTTAAGAAACTATCAATCAGTTTTTACTATGATCATAAGCATAAACACCTTTACACACCATGTGACCTGCATAAGATAATATACTAGTACCTAGGTGAAAAAAAGGACATATAAAGGGAGAATAATCAACCACTTATGCACATAAGATAAGAATAAACACACTAGAGTACCATAATAAAGGAGGATAAATTAGTCTTTATGTTATCTCAAAGTTGCAAATACAAATGGGTATAACTTTCACATACCCAACAAAGGGATGCATTTAATGGCTTTTGAATCCCAATTTATAAAACATAAGGAGAGATAAGGAGAATGTGGTATATAAGTGTGGTTTATAGGCCATGATGACCATAATTCATCCAATAATTAGTTACTACCATAAATGAGGGGTAGTAATAGTCTTATAACTCCTCCCATGTGTTGCCTTGGCTATATGTGGCTTTCAATGAACCTTTTTGGGCATAGAAGTAGAGTAGATGGCCCATTTTTGGTCACAATTGACCCCATAAAGACATTATGCACATTGAAACTGATCCATATATCCTTGACATGTAGTGATAAGGTCATGTACCTATTATGGGAGGGTAGGTACCTATTTGATTATGTCCATTACTCACCTGGCTACCACCCTTTATGCCATTCATAGCCCATTCAATGTATTTGACCTCTTATTGGGTGAGATTCCTAAGGCTTATATCTCCTCCATCATGTTTTGGGCTTGGTAGTGTGTATAATTTGATAAAGGATGTTTCTGCTCATAGAAATCCTCTTCACTATGTCAATAAGCCTACAACACTTTGTTCTTAATGTAAATGAAGGTTATCTCCTTAATGAAGTTTAAGATTACTAATTAGGATTGTTTTTACTATTTTAATGGTTGAATTATGGTTGTTTTAATATAATTACATCTTTTCATAGGCCCAAGAGGTCTATAAATTCACTCAAGAGCTCAAATATATGCTCTAAAAACATGAAAATAGTACCAAAACTAGGCCTTATAAACCATTTTCTTTTACATATTATCTCACACATGCCAAATTTGTGGTGTACATGGATAAAATATAAATTTTAGGTTTTTTCATGATGTTTTCATGATGTATCATGATCGTTTGGCTCATCAAGAAGAGTTTCTTGTCCATCAGGTTCTCTATGATGGTTTTGGAGCGTTTAGAGTGGCCTACCATATTAATGATGGTTCATAAATCATAGGCCATATATTACAAGCTTAAAGTCATGAATATTTATTAAATATACCCCATAAAATATCCCTAATATATCTTGGTCTGATGCATCTTTTATGGTGAGATCTAAGCAAAGGTTAGTAGCCCTTGGGTTTCCACTAGGTAGTCTCGGCATGTTCACAGTGTTAAGGATTGTTTATAGAGATGCCCCAATAAAAATGGATATCTCTTCCATGGATTTAAATTGAATATGGGTACTAAAATTAACCTAAGATCATTAGGACCCATTAATCTCCTCCTATAAGGTATGAGCATCCAAACTTGCAGCTCAAACTGGCACACTATAAGGAGAGAGATCAAGGAAGGATTTTAGTCCAAAAAAGGCACTCTTTTTATTTTAAACTATATTTTACACCAATTTTTAAGACCTTTTCCTTCATCATAAAACATTTTATTTCCTTATATCTACTTGAGGATCTTATCTTATCACCAGAATGGAGTTGGGGGGAGTAGGGCTTTAGGTCTTGTAGGCCTAAACAGAGCTTCAAGACATCAAACCACTTGTAGGTGTTTATGGTGACTTTAGGGAATTATTATAATCCTTTTATATTAAATTTTAACCCTTTAAATAGTCTCATGGTGGCATATACATTTAATTCTATTATTTTTCTCCTTTAGGCCTATTATGGCCATCATTAGCCTATATTAGATTCTAAAGATAGTTGATGCCAATACCTTGAGTATCCTTATTTCCTCACTATTAATGCATTTTGAATAATAATGGAGTGTGATTAAATATTTATTAACACTTATTATGCTTAGATATCCATTTTTTGATAATAAACACACTTTATAGCCATACACACAGGCTTATGTGTTGTGAATGTTCAGTCAGGCCTACGTAGCTCTCCTAAACCTGAGTCTATCTTCAAAGGTCTTGAAGGTGGTACATATGAAATAATTCCACTATAGGATCATTTTCACATAGTGTTTAACCTTCATCATTCAAACAAACTAGGTATTCCATCTTGACTAGGCATATTTGAATGTATTAAGCCAAGTTTGTATGCAAAGTTAGAGGGTCCTATTGTTAGTTTGTTTAGTCATTATTTTATGTTTCCTTTGAGCTTAAATAAGATTTGTACCATTCCCAATTACTTTAGATCGAACCTCAATTTTTATGTGTCATCATATATTCATGTTTGGAGACAAATACACTATCATCTTATAGGTGAGGATTGGAAACACTTGACTACAATTGAAGTCCTTCTACAAGGCAATAAGAAAGAGAAGGATTTTCTAAACCATGCTAAGAACCCAATTGACCAAATTTTAACCTAAATAACCTATTTCAAGATAGTCATGTTTAAAATTTATAAAATCATTTTTTGCATTTACCTAGGCTCATATTTAGGTGATGATTTGGAAGAATTCTTGAAGGTTGGGCTTGAACCTGACCCTTTTTAGCTATGTCATTAACCTCTTAACAGTAGCCAAATTTGATCAGGCTTCCTCTCTCATAGTTTCATTATAATTATATGGCATTATAGAAGTTCTTGGTCTTACTTTCATACATAGGATTATGTATGAGGGTCTAGGTATTTATGTGTATTACACAGTCCTTCTAAAGTCCTAAATTTGGAAGCCAAAGCCCACTATGAGGTGAAAATAGAGGTGAAAATATCTTGATATAATCATTGTGAAGTAGATATAATTTATAAGACCTTATATAGACTATTATTCTCTACTTAAGACCACCTATTAATACCTAAACATCCCACACTTGGGTATCCAATGAGGTAAATGCATTTGAATGAGTAGATCAAGCATTCTAAGGAATAAAATGAAACCTAGGAGTCCTCAAAAACCTTAAATAATTCTATGAAACCTTAAACCATGATAAATATCCCATGAATTATTTTGTGATTGGTTTTTTAGTGTTGGTCTTGAGGCCTTATGAAATTTTATGTATTTTGAAATGGAAACTCCTTCACATTCTTACATCACCCTTTCAAATTGAAGAAGACATCATTCATATACTAGCAACATGGAGATGGATTTCCTTGAGAACAACTAAGTCATGCTTGGAACTTTTCTTATTCCTTCTCATGGTGGCCATTGAGGAACTTGGAGATATGATATGGAAAAATAGTGACCAGGTGAAGTATGTTAGGATTATGGGGGAATCATGGAAACTTTTCACTAATCATCCTTATGTTTTGTTCCTTCATGAAGAACATAAATTATTTCACATTACCTATAATCTACTAACCAAGGGAGACTAGGTATTGATATAACCCTTTAAGTACCATTAGAACATGCCCAGATGGATCCAATACACTTAATAGAGATTTATATACCTTTATCCATGATCAAGATGTCATAATGAGCTCAAACTCTCCAAAAATCTGCCTATAGCTAAGCTTATAGGGTTTGAAAAGGGCTTAAGACCACCTACGGGTCTTAGTGATTATTCATAAAGCCCATGGATTTGATATATAAACCACTTCCACTAATCTCAAGTCCACTATGGACTCCACATATGGCTAAGAGCTTAGGCTCTAACTCCCCTTGTATGGACCATACCAATCAACTCAAATTGGCCCCTGTGATATTTACAAGATCTCACTAGAGATCTTGCTACCATTTATGACATTTTCTACATATTTGAGACATGGATTATTTTAAATCATTCCTGTAAGGGATCCCATATTAGGTTTTTGAATTCTTCTTTCTCTAACCTGACTATACAAGTCCATACAAGTCTTGGAAATATCTACAAAACATTATTTCTCTACATTTTTTCAAGTTTGAGATTTTGAAAGACCATTGGAGGGAAAGAGGAGGGAAATGAGAAGTAAAATATGATTTCAAATAAAATGTTATGGATGGAGGGAAGATAAAAGGTTATTTTTCAAGTGTGTAGGCCCCTTTGTGGTGAATGAAAGGCATTTAAATTCTAAAAATACCTCCGTTAACATATAAAACCACCTCAAAATGGTATTATGATGGCAATGAGACCCTTTTAGACACATTTTAACCTTGATCATGACTATATGATGTGATGGGGGATATAATAATACTATTCACATGGTTTCAAAAGTCTTAGAAGGAAATATATGCATGTTTTCAAGTGAAACATCAATTGACATAAAAACCTTAGCATTTGATAAAGAACCTTAAAATATGTTAAGGTTTCAAACCAAAGTTACCATCCTTATTCATATTATCCCCAATCTCTTTTAATTATATGACATTATATAGGTTATTAACATGATTTAAATGGAGACATGACTAGACTTGGGTTGCAACATTATATATTATCTTGTCATGAGTAATTTTGGGGCACAAGGACCACATTAAGACTTGTTATAGACCCCTAGACATAATAAATACAAAATTAATTATTGACTTAGTTCACATAGGATGAAAGGGTGATTACCACAAAAAATCATGACATGATATCACTACATTAACCTCTTTCCCATGATCCTAAAGACAAATTAACCTCTCTTTAACTTCCATAGCATCACAAGGACTCATAAATATGACCAAGGGCACTATCAAGTGTTTGAGAAATAATTGATCCTTTTGAGCTCAAAGAGAAAGATATCAATATCATTCACTCAAAGAGATTGAGACTTGACAAGTTCATAAAATATATAAATCATCAATAATTTATTAAAGTTTGAAAATATTATATGTATACAATAAGCACCAAAAATGGAGTTCTCTAACAGTAGCTTTAACTTTGACAACATTTGTTGTTAGTGTTTCTACACTCCTGAATAGTAGTGAAAATGTGCTTCCAAGTAGATTTGAAGGATATGGTCATTGGAGAACATATAATTTGATTATATAGATGTGATTATAGTGATAGATTTTCACCTATGGGTCCTAGAGGTAAAAATTTTAGTTGGATCTTAATAAGTTATCTCTTCACTGCCAGAAAGTTGCATTTAGGACCCATTACTACAACTTATGCCAAGAATTGATATTAAAGTTTATAAAAACCTTATCATTATAGGCTTTTAACATGGATATTAATGATCTTATGGTTTTACCATATGGCTTATAATATTCATCTTACACACATTTGAATTTATGTTAAAAATTTGCATTTTTCTTATGTTGGGAAGTGCATTTTTGAGCCCAAAATGGATGGTGGGTTTGTTGATAGGGAATGATGGGAGACCAATAACATAGTCCTAGATGTTATCCAACCCTAAGATCATGTTGTTAGTGTCAATTTTCATCCAAAAAGTACCATAAATGGAGTTTTGTAACTGTAACTTCAACTTTGACTACATTTTTTGTCAGTATTTCTGCACTCTTGAACAATAGTGAACATGTGATTCAAGATGGAATTGAAGGTCATGGTCATTATAAAAAATTTAATTTACCTATTTATATGTGTTTAGAGTGATTTATTTATACCTAGGGGTCCTTCAATCAAAAATTCTAGTTGGAGCTCAAGAAGTTGTCTCTTCACTTCTAAAATGTTGTATTTTAGGACCCATTACTACAACTAGTGCCACATATTGCTCTAAAATTTTATACCAATGTGTTCTAGGGTGAAATTATATGGGTTTAAGATGCACATTATGGAACTAATTTTTCATCTATATGACTTACAATTTCCATTTTATGCATGTCTAAAGTTGGGCTAAAACTCTACTTTTTTCTTATGTTGGGAAGGGCACTCTTGAACCCATAATGGGTGGTGAGTTTGTCAATAATGCATGATGAGAGGAAAATAAATTGGTATTTAATGTTATATTACTCTTTAAAAATGTTTTTAGTTTCATTTTTCATCCAAGAAACATTGGAAATTGAATTCTCCAACTGTAACTTCAACTTTGATAACATTTGTTGTCAGTTTTTATGCCCCTGAACAGTAGTGAAAATGTGATTCTGGGTGGAATTGGAGGTCATGGTAATTTTAACACTTATAATTTTCATATATATATTTTATTATAGTGATATATTTTCACCTATGGGTCTTAAAGTTAGAAATGCCAGTTTGATCTCAAGAAGTTATCTCTTCATTACCAAAAAGTTGCATTTTAGGACCTATTACTACAACTTGTGCCACACATTGATATATAAGTTTATAAAATTTTAATATAGTTTTAAATTATAGGAATATAATATTAATATGATGGATCTTATGTTTTTTCCATATGACTTACAGTTTCCATTTTATGCATGTCTGAAGTTAGGCTAAAAATCTACATTTTTCTTGTGTTGGGAAGGGCATTCTTAAGACTGGAATGGGTGGTTATTTTGTTGAATAGGTATAATGGGATAAAAATAACCTTTTATTTGAAATTTTATACCCCTTTTTATGTTTTTTAAATTCTAGGTTTTATCCAAGAAGCAATAAAAATGGAGTTTTCTAACTACAGCTTCAACATTGACAACATTTATTGTCAATGTTTCTACATTCCTGAATAGTAATAAAAATGTGCTTCTGGGTGAAATTTGAGGTCATGGTAATTTTATAACATGTAATTTTACTATCCATACATTTTTTTAGTGATATATTTTCACTTGGGGGTCCCAAAGGTAAAAATTCTAGTTGGAGCTCATGAGTTATCTTTTCACTACCAAAACATTATATTTGAAGACCTATTACTACAACTTGTGCCACAGATTAATCTCAAAGTTTATACAAAATTTATATATATTAAAATTATAGGGATTTAAATTTCATATGAATTATTTTATGGCTCATCCATATGACTTATAGTTTCTATTTTATGCATGTATGAAGTTAGGCTAAAAATATACATTTTTATTGTGTTGGGAAGGGCATTCTTGAGCCCAGAGTGGGTAGTGGGTTTGTCTAATAGGCATGATGGGAGACCAATAACCTGGTATTTTATGTTTTCCACCCCTCTATATATTTATAAATCACCAATTTTTATCCAACAATAACCATAAATGGAGTTCTCCAACTACAACTTCAACTTTGAAAACATTTGTTGTTAATGTTTCTGTGATCCTGAAGAGTAGTGAAAATGTGATTAAAATTTATTTTCCATTTTGAATTGATTTTTTTCTTCCTTTATCTTACAAGAAACACATCCAACTATGTATTTTTAGATTCAAATCTATTACAATAACAAGATGTTTACCTTGTCCAATCAATGGCTAACCTTAATTACTTGTGATTTATCCTTAAATGGTCTCTCCCTTCCTCTTTAATATACCTTTCAAACTTCTTTATTTTTCATCAACAATTTATTTTGTCAAATTTTGCCTTTTATTACTCTTCATTCTTAAACAAAAACCTATCTTATCAAACCCAAAAGTATACAAAATAAGACAATTTACTTCTTAGAGACTTTTAAAGCTTACCCTCACCCATATTAGGTCCTTGAAAACATTATTATAAAGGATAGAAGACTCTTAAGTGAAGATAATATATTGAGGTTTTGAAACCTTTTGAGAAATTAAGGTAGTCTTATAGTAAACTCCAATACTCCAATACTAGAAATTAAGGTACTATTGGAGTATAATTATATTAGAGTATAATCTATTGAGATTTGAAACATTTTGAAACTTATACCCATTACTATAAAGTGGTTTCCAATTCATAAATTTATAAGTCACTCCAATGAAAATTTTTGGGCTAAACAACTAGATACTTACATAGCTTGATTAAATAGGGATAAGTAATTTAAAAATAGATAAAGTAATATTATCAGACACCATAAACATCTTGACATCCTCTAACATGAATTCAAACTACGAATAATGTTCAATTCTCAAATTGTATCAATCATCAAACATTACACTTCATTGTTGATAATGGAAGTAAAAAAAACCTCATTTCTCATAAATTAATTTTAATATTTAACTTGCCATTGATGCCTCATATAAAACAATAATCTATTATATGGTGTAGTGTAAGATTTATATAGTTTTACAATAATAATGAAAACCATAAAGAATACAAAATAAGAACATAATGTAATGTCAGTTGAATGCCATATAGGCATACAATGTCAATAATACATACATTACCATACAGGTATACAAAAAATTACATCATCTAACAACATCGTATCTAATGTATGTTGAATGTCATCTACACATACAATGAAAAAAAAATACATTACCATATAGGCATACATAAAATCACATCATCTAAGACATCCTAACATCAAATATCCTCCATCTCTTTGCCTTCCTCAAATAAGACTCTCCATAGGATGCCTTGCTTATAGATGGAGTTCTATCGAATGCTTTAGATTGATCCAAGGTCTGAATTTGGGTCATATGCTCATAGATCACTTGCAGATGAACCTATTCAAATACAAAATCTATTAGAAAATTAACATACTATACATGAAACCAAGTTAACAAATTAATTTTAAACTAGAACACAAAAATTATTTACACATTTGCTTACTATAAGCTCAAGGTCTTGCTCAATATGCTTCTAATTCTTAACTAGGTTAGTGACATATTCAATTGCATGAATAAGCCTATGAAATGAGGAAGAAACATGAATAGTTTCCATAGTAATCATCTAAATTAGATTATTAGATGTCACATGACAACCTTGCATACATAATACATTCACACAAGTTATATTTTCCCAAGTATGTAGTAAAATTATTAAAATAAATCTATTTTTACAATTAAAAATTATGAGTTAATATGTACCTTTATGGATAAGATCAAATATTACCCCTATGGACCATGACGATGAAGGCAGTCTCCTCTTAAAACATAAAAAATTACATATATATTATTCAATTTATGTGTAAATTAATTATTAGTTTTTAAAGTTGTAAATATAACCTAAATTTAACAAAAAATTTATATAAAATATACTTGCATGTGTGTAGAGGATGATGTGTGCACATAAAATGTGTGTGCCAAAAATCATCACTTAAGAGTATATCATCCAATCATGTAAAGCCTTTCTCTCAGCCCTAAAACTAACCATAGTCAAAATAGTTTAGAATCTCATTAAGTAAAAAATCATAGTATACTTTAATAAAAAAATTATAGTGGAGCCTCATGGTTATTACATGGTGGATAATCAAACAAGATCCACCATCAGTCCTAGAAATTAGCTTTAATCAAATTATGTTGGCATCAATGAATTGGGAAATGTTTAACAGTTAGTGAAAATGGTGCATTGGTGGCTGGGTCGATGAATAAAGCACAACTTTTATCTTTAATTATTTCTTTATTATTTACCTCAAGTGCTGACAATATGTCATCATAGTAAGCCCTACACCTATCCCTATATGACACACATTTGTCAAATTGACTTATTACCAAATTAACTTGACCTAATATCGACTCTAGGGTATTGGAAAGATAGGTGTGGTAGGCATTGGTGGAAGTGGGGTCTCTCATTCTCCTAATTATTTGCTCAATTTTAATTTTATTTTCCACTATGTGTGAAGATAAATCATATTGACTACTTTGTGGATATTGTGAAACTGTAAGAGGAATATGAGGATTAGGCAGAGGGTTAGTAAGGTTAAGTGGAGGGTTAGGCAGAGGGTTAGGAGGAAGGTTCTCATGATGGCTACCTACACTAGAGTAGGCTATTTAAAATATGGAATTTACTAATTAAATAAAGAAAATAACATAAAATTGCCAAAAATTAAGGTTATTAGATTTTTTTTTTAATCACGTACTTCCTTTTCATAGTGGCATCATCAATTTGGTGAGGTTTTATCCTTCTCAACAAAGATCTAGAAATGTTTTTGATCTCTCCATAGGTGAAAAATGATCACATTAGGGTATCAAGTAGGATAGAAAAATGAAAATGAATTTGTAAAGTGACATTTGATTTTTTTTGAAACACAAGAATGCATACACATTCCTTATACAAAACATATACACATTATAACACATACACATTATTATATTAAAATGCATATGCATTATGATTTGGCATCTCAAGCCTAAAAATCAAATAATACATATGCATTATGGGCATAACACATACACATTCCAAGAACTGCCCCTAACTTTGTACACATACCCATGCCATTTGATGATGAACAATGTTTTATTGCAAAAAAACTTTGAACTTGGTACTAGTGAATTCCCCCCATGATCTACGTGGAGGGTTTTTATTTCCTACAGTCTTTATTTCCAAAAAAATGATTTTTTTGAAAGTTTCAAAGGCTTGACTCTTTGTTTTCAAATAGTATACCCACATTTTTCTAGAGAAATTATCAAAAAATAACATGAAGTACTTAAACCTATCATGAATAGGTTTATTTGATCTACATAGATCAGTATTTACTAGATCAAGTTTCCCATGGGCCTAATTTGTACTTGTATAAAAGGGAGCTCTATGTTGTTTTCTTGCTAAGAAATTTTGACATTTCTTTGTTCCCTTTTTGAGAGGTGGCAACCCTCTTACCATATCAAAATGGTGGAGTGTGTTGAGATATCTAAAACTAATGTGATCGTATCTTCTATGCCATAATTGTGATGAGTTTTTGTACTTCAAAACAAGTATCTAATTATTTTTCTAAATAAAATAAAGCTAAAACATTCAGCTCACATTGGATTCTCATGCATCAATTTTTGAGTTTTTGAATTTATCTTGAATCAAACACATTTTATTTCCATTTTTATAGTCAAATTCAATCTTCATATTGTGGTCCAAGATTTGACTAAATGGTAAGATATTCTTGGTTATGACAAGTACATATAATTCATATTTTATTCCTTTAAGTTTGTATTCCAAGACGTAAAAGAATGTTACCAATGCCTTGGATACTATATGAGGTATCATCACCTAAAGAAACATGTTTTTTATTTGGTGTGTCCTTCAAAGTGAAAAATCAATCTTTTTAGACTATCATATGTTAGGTTACACCTGAATCAACATACCAATTATCACTTTGTGAGGTGGATTCTTTATGGAAATCGATGGAGTACAAGAAATATACATCTTCATAGTTGTCTTCCTATTCAGTAATGTCACCTTGTTACTTTGTTTTCTTCTAAAAAGTTTCATTTTTTGTCCCTATGGTTTACTTTGAGTTTATGGGGATCATTTTTAGGTATTAAGCTTCTATCCAATAGAATATCCTTTCCAGAATGTATTATACCAACATTATTTTAACTTATGTCCCTTATGACCACAAATGAGACATTATTTTTGTGATTTACTTCATGTGGATTTTGCCAAGGACTCTATTTTGATGAAGTATTTATAGAATTGATAGATTTATTTCCTTTCTGAGAATTAATAACATGTTCTTATTCTTCTTATTGAGTACTAAAAGACTCTTCTTATTGCAACATATTTACTAATTTTTCAAAACTTGTTTTTTTGTTTTGTGACAGTCAAAGTAGTCACAAAGATTATAGACAAGGGTGTAAAAGCTCTCAAGATAATGTGTACAAGAGAGCCATTTGATATTGTTTCACCCAAGGATTGGAGTGATTCCGTTAGTGTTACAACATGTCTAAGAAAGGCTTCTACTTTTTCACCCGATTCAATTTGTGAAAGTGAATTTGAATTTGTATATGTAGAATAATGCTCTCAGTTTTGGCCTCATATATAGTTTGGATATTTTACCAAGCTTCCTTAGTTATTTTAGCTTCATGGATGTGTGGTGTCATATCATCCAATACCTCAAACATGATGATCAATTTTGTCTTTTGATTGGATTTGTCATTCTTATGTTTTTTATCAATGTCAGTGGCATGTCAAGTGTAGGAGACACCTACACTAGGCCAAATTTGTTCAAATTCAAATTGTGTTATGATCTTTGTCTTCCAAGATGAGTAGTTATCCCCTTGAGTAACTTAGAATCTGTTAGAAATAATTTTGTGCTTGTGCAACAATGATCAAGACTAAAGGTGATATAAATGGTCTTTATCACTCCAGGTATCAAGGGCTTCCTCTATATAAACCATTAGACTAATATATAAAAAAATTCTATATACATGCCCTTCCTATGTACCCATTGGTATGTGGAAGCAAATTTCCCTTTCTGTATACCTAGAATTATGTGAAAGAGGTAATAACATATGTAAAATACTTTGGTACATGGTACCTAGATAATAATGAAAGGGGTTCATCTAATCACTAGCACCTACTTAGATGGAATTCCTCATATATGAGAAAAACTTGTATATATATATATATATATATATATATATATATATATATATATATATATATATATATATATATATATATATATATATATATTTGAAAATTCCACCTTTAGGATTTACACCATTTGATTGTAATGAATGGGTAATGGAGGGATGTCTATGAGTGCATGTGCCCTTATGTCTCCCTGATGATTTATAGGAATGATGCAAAAATGTCATTATTATATCCATATTAGGATATATATATATACAGTAACTTAAGCACGATGACTTTACCCATAAAAATGAGTCAAAGGCATAACTTATACCAAACACTTTATCTGAGTTTAAAACTTGTGATATGTGTAATTTTATAAATTATAATGCAATACAATGGAGAAAAAAAAATTGCAATTTTTTATGGAAACAAAACTGAAATGTTTGTAATTTTTTTGTTTTGGGGCTCTTTAGCCTTTGTTGCATATATATATATATATATATATATATATATATATATATATATATATATATATATATATATATATATATATATTATTGAAACATTTCCCTTCTCTATCTCTCTTTTAATTTAAATGAGTTTTGTCTTTAAAAATTGTTAGATATGGGTAAATTTAGCTAAAAGGCTAAGTTTGGAGGAGGTTCTAAGAGTTTTTTAGGGGGTATTTAAACCTCTCACCTACTCTTTATTAAAAAGAGTTCCTACCAAACCACCTATGCATTCTTACATGTCCATAGACGACAAAACTTATATTTAAAGGCTAAAAATTTCTATTTTTTAATGAAAACCACTTTCCTTTCAATACCAATGGTTTGATAAAAAGGTGGGTTTGGATCAAATCTATTGCAAAGGAATAATTTCAAAGGTATTTTTGAGGCTAGACAGGTTGTTTTTACATTTTTTTAATTCTTAAATCTTATGAAAATGAGAGATCTAATTTATAAATTCAAATATTTGAATTCATTGACCTTATTTTTTTATATTTTAAATAGTGTTGTGCTAATGCAAATCATATTAATTTCCTTGGTACCCCTTATAAATCTCCAACACCTTGATAGAGCTGATGGAATTTACTAACAATCTTTTTTCACCATGGGAGACCTTATAAAACCTCAGTCCATATGACTTATTCAGATCCACCTCATATTCCTTGGGATTTTATTGTGACTCTCAGGCTACACATCAAATGGTGTGTATACTTAAATGGAGATAATCTTTGTATTGGATCTTTCCAGAGGAGAAATCTAACACTATAGCTTCATCGACAACCACTTATAAATCCAAGCCTCAAAAAAATATATTAATGTACAAAAAATGTAATATAATTCTAATGTCATTTGATAGTTCAAGATATACATAATTTATATTCCAATGTGTGATATTATAATACCACTCACGCTTTCAAAGACTTCAAAAATTATTGTATTGTTTGGGAGTGCTCAGGATTCTCCCAAAGTCCTTAATTTATTAGTTTTGATACTAGACAATAGGAAAAAAAAATATTTTATCTAAATTAAACTTTCTCAAATTACACAAGCATATTTATACTAATCTATATGCCCAAAATATTCCCTATACAATAGTGCAGGCATTATCATGTTATCCCTATGAAGTAGGTAATAATATTTCAAATAGGAAAGATATAGGAACATTTAATAAAAAAACTAATCACATAACTACTATGAGTAATAAAACATTACTCATTTATTTTCAAATGGTGAACTAATCCTAATCCTAACATATTGTGTTAGCACATCTCAAAGGGGGGATTATGATTAACATACAGAAGGTATTAAAATTAGTATTATCACAATAAGAATGACTAAATTGAAAATATATCTCATACACAACAAGAAAAATAAGATAAAGGAATGACCACACTTCTTACAAAATCCATAGGTTTAGAGAAGAATCAAGATTTGCACATCAAAAATAACATCATGACTTTCCTTATAATTTCCTATTAATATCAATAGATTAAAATCTCCTTATTTTGGGACTGGGAGGATATAAATATATAGGCTTGGGGAAGGGTAAGGCATCATTCTCCTAGTGAAGTTTAAACATACATGTTCAAAAATAACATTGCATGCCAATAATCATGTAAAGTAACTATGTACAATGGTGATTGCCCGAAATAGTGTTCTTCGACTAAAATAAAATATATACATATAAAATAAATTAGTAAAATAATGTTAAAACTTATACAAACATGAAAATACATATGTATAATTATAGCGATGTTGATGTGGCACTACTGGAAGAATAAAACCATGAAATAATGGCTCTAAAAATTGAAATATATGGAACTATCATTATAACTTAAGTTAAAACTAGAATAGGCACTATAACTACTAATACATTTGAAGTTACCACCAATATAATTTTAATAGTCAAAATTAGAAATGGAATTTAGGTGGGACTGATTACACTGAAGAGGTGTAGGTGTTGCCCTTACGGCTAAAGTTGATTATTTGGATTATTCCATTTACAAATATAATGCACGGCTCACCTAGAAGTCAATGTCATTTGTATCAAAACTAATCAAAGTCATTTTGAATAACTTTGGAAGCTTATCCATCAAATTATTATGTGTTACTAATTTAAATTTTACCTTCACATAAAGTTTTTTAGTTCTTATACTTTGATCTCTCACAAAATTCACTAGCGACATAATTTCATCATTGATCATGTAGACTGTGCCCTCAATCTCAACTCATAAGATATCAACTACTGCTCAAAAAATATTTTTAAAAATGGGATTAGACACCAATTTCCCTAGGGGAGTGATTCCCTAAGTGATTCTCATATCATTCAAAATAGAAACTACTTCTTTTTCTTGATTTGTAAATTATTTTGTCATAGTTTGCATTTCTTGATGCCATTAAAGAAAGTTGTCCTTAGTAGCAACAAAATTATGGGTCCATGTACCCTGATATGTTGTTATTAAATTTAAATGTACATAAGCCTTATTTTTGGCTACTTAGATTAGAAATTGAAGCTTGTCATTAATGTCCTTCATTTTATTGAATAATTACAGTATGTCTCCCCACTTAGGTTGAGATGTATTTACATACCTTATTAAGTGAATAGTATGAAATAGATTTCTATCTACCCATTGCAAGTTATCTACAATTTATTTAGGATCTTGAATGGTTCTAATTTATGGTGGCCTTTTAATAGGTTGGTCAAAGTTTTTAAAATTTTCTTTTATCACTCCCCTAAAAACATACACAAATTTGTAAGGATCCTATGTATTTATCCAAGTTTTAAGGATTTAAGCTTATTATTTTTTTCAAAGACAATATATCTTCCCTTTGTTTCAACTCGACATATTATCCTTATGCAACCATATTATTTATTTTAAAATTTCTCTAGGTATTCGTTTGTCTATCAAAATGGAATTTGACTGTTGGTTGTTCAAAAATCACTAGGTCCTACCTTCCTTCTTCTTGTTGTAGCTACTTTATCCATGAAAGAATATTTAATACAACCTACTTCTCTACTTACTCTGAATGAATAGATTAAGGATATTTCCTTAGAGGAATCATGTCCATGGGGTAATATGTCCCTAGTGTAGGGAAAGGACATATAACTTTCCTCTATTTAGTGACCTACTTTTGGGTTGGTGTATTAATTATGTATTTAGTCTTCCTAGCTACTCTATGCATTAAAACTGTAGGAGGGTCTATTTATGCAACTTGTCTAATGGGAATTCTAAATTGTGAAAATAACCTAGGAAGGGTGTCTTATGTAGTAAAAATGGAAATGGACACCAAATTTTCAAAATATACCCTCTTTTATGGCTCAAGGGACTAAGGACCAGTTCCATTAAATAATGAATAAATTACTAGGGTGCAAATTAGATTCTACCAGTAATTTGTCACTGATGTAAATGTAACTCCAATAGTCATAATAGTAGTAGTAGGATCCCAAATATTGAATTGAGTTTTAGTAGGCAAAATTGGTACTACAACTACTTGAGGCTTCTTTAATTAATCTAAAGAATGTAAATAATGAATGGTATTTGATACACTAATTGTAACAATAACATAAGAGGAAGTGATCAAGGAATGAGGAATTGGTGATTTAATACCTAAAGAGAGATAAATGGGGCATCAATCATTGTAGTTATAACTATAGTAACCTAAGTTAGAGAGTTTGGAGGTGTAGTTAATGATGTCTCATGCACTGAAGCTTGTAGTTTTGACTCGGCATCCTCTTATACATCCATTAACTTTTATAACAAAAATTAAGTAACCACTAAGCTAACATCCCCTTGGTCAACCTATTCTAATTATTATAATATTTTAATCCCTCTAGACTGAGTACTTCCTTCAGTCACTCATTCATCTTATTCATTTGATTCAATTGTCTCATTCAATGACTTAGTTTCCTTATTATCAGTCTTGGACACCCATTATTATTTTATTCCCCATCTCTTTTCTTCTTCTTCACTATCATAAATTTCAATAGGGTCTAACCTTTGTCTACCCTTTCTTCTATCTTCCCTTTCCTTGGGAACTTATACCTATTTTTATTCCACTTCTATCTTTTGAAGTGGGATGTGAGGATTCTTGGGATTCATTTTATATGTAATTGTTGGTTTAGTAGAAATAGAGGTTAGACCTATAGAGGGTGGAATGGGATATGAAGGGACCATATTAATAGTAGATGGTGATGGAATGGGAGGAGTGGTGACCACTTATGGAATGATGGGTGGTGAATATGGTTTCCTAGGATACTCGAGCATGAATAATGGTGGTGTTACTATCACAAAAAGTGGTGACTTGGGAGGAGAAACAATGGAAACATGAGACAAGAAATTAGGATAACTTACGTATTGAACTATAGTAATAGGAGGTAATGATAACATGGAAAATATTCTAGTTGTTATAGCAAGACTTACAAGTCTTTACTTATTTTTGTGTTGAAGATAAGTAGAAATAAATATATATGTAGGGGGTCTTGGAGAAGTCTCCAGTATTTCTTAAATATCTACTTCCCCAAATGGACCAACTTGCTCTTGCATTTCTACTCCTATTTGAGGAAGGGGCCCATGAATGGCTGTAGATACCCATTTTCCCTTATCAATTATTTTAGTGTCCTCCTTAATGATAGTGGGATCATATTGGATCCTCTATGCCATAATCATTGACATAGTTATCCTATGCACTCTTAGATAAACCTTAGTGTCATCTTCTACATTCATGAAGACACTATCATGACTATAGGATTTGTTCCCATAATTAATTTTCATCTTCCTATAATATTTATTGATATGCTCCTTGACATTCTTCTTGGGGTCTAAATTCTTAAATGATGACCAATTCAATCCATAAGGTGTCCTCATTATTATAATAGATTAGAAGTGATCCCACCTTATATATTGCATTCTAGCAATACTAAAAGGGGTTAGATAGATAGATGCTTTCTTA
Organism: Torreya grandis; assembly: GCA_037957365.1. Lineage (NCBI taxonomy): Eukaryota > Viridiplantae > Streptophyta > Pinopsida > Cupressales > Taxaceae > Torreya > Torreya grandis. The sequence goes on along the minus strand of JARHVA010000909.1, from coordinate 866,899 downwards.
TCCCTTATTAATTCAACATCCATACTATTAGCCAATTGAACAACAATTTCTTACTCAACCAATTTATCAGACATGATCTAGGGTAGGTATAAAGGGTGTTCCTTGGTGCCGTCTACCATTATTATAGTGTTATTAGGCTAAAACTAGTGGTTTCCCATGTTTTTAATAGTCTTATTTATAATATCAAATAATTTGGACATGTTATTCTTGTATACGGTTTGATATACCATAGGGTAAAATGTCCCAGTCAAAATTTACATATGATTTCTAAACTTGTGCACATGGAAAACAATGAATTCATCACAAATTCTATTCTTTAGGTATTCTATAGATGGATGCCATGTCTCTTAATTTTTTGAGTGCATAATTAAAATCACAATATCTACCATATAGGACATCATATAGAATTTATTGTCTAGTAAACTTCTTGGATTTATGGTTTGTAAAATCAAATTAGAGCTAATTATCTCTCCCAAGGCTATGATTTTATTGGATGTTAGGGATAATATCCAGTAATGGGACCCATATCTCATTGGCATAATTAAAATTTGAGAAACCATATATTCTATTAAGTAGGGACATGACAATTCTCAACCTTGGTCTAAAGATGACAATGGGTATTGTTGTCACCACATATGGCACTCTAAAGGAGGTTGTTCAAGCCTACTCTAAGATTTGGGAAACACTAGAATACCTCTAGGCCTATGGGTTGCCTATAGTAGAGGTAGACCTCTATATTTAAGGGCTAGCTCCCTAGATTAATCCTTAAGTGATTATCACCTACACTAAATGATTGCTTGGATGAAAAGAGGTAGGAATATGCATGAAAGTAAACTACTCTAAGGGGGTGATACACTATAAAAATATTTACAAGATTATCATACTCTTGTACTAAGAGACATGATCTGCAACACTTGTTTCAAAGTCCTAGAATACTCGAACATTAGTATTTAAAATATGGAGGTGATATGCATGAAACTACTCAAGGTAAGTGAACCAAAGATTAGTTAAATACTAAGGCTACTTGTACATTGAAAGGAGTCAAACACACTATCTACACTCCATATGACCTTTTATAGTGAGAACTTCTTATACCAAACATGAAAGGATAAAGAGAAGAAAGGATATATGCTTATCACTAAACCTCACCATAAATCACTTCACACACTTAGATCAGATGTTTTTGAACTCAAAACTAGATTGAAAATATTATTCAAAGTGAAAGTACAATATAAAACCAATAGGGCTTCACCATACCAGATGTGGAATTAGAATATAAGAGCCAAAATGGATTAAATTTATATAATGTGAGAAAGGTGAGAAAGAAAAGGAGATCAAGGGTCATAATGCCACATGTCAAGGAATTAAAATCAGTTATGTTCTAAAGGAATGAAGTAGAGAATAGATGTTTGGAAGGCATCCTTGGACAAATGTCCACTTGAAGCATGAAAACTCTCCAAAATTGGTGTAGATGTCTTCAAATGGATTCTTGAAACTAACTTCATCATTATTTATTTCTTGAGTGATATAAACTAGACTAGGGAGAGTTGATACATGCACTATCGAGGGGTTAGAAACAAGCTTCAACATGCATCATATGTGTTCCTAACTACTGGTCTTATTTTGGACTATTGTTCTCATCATTGTTGAGGTATTTTTAATTATGTATCTAAGGTATCCAAAAAATTCCATGAGGTGTCAAAGAGTGTTCATGAGGTGTCAAGGTTGCGAGCTAGTCAATGACAAAGTGTGCTTCAGTAGTCATATATGAATCTTCAGTGTTTGGTTGGATAGGCAAGTTGATGGATGTTGTTAATGATGTAATCATGTTTAAAAGGCCCTATGGGGTATCAAGAGTGATTTAAGTTCTTGTGAAAGTTAAATGTTTTCATTTGGTTCATCCTTGTAGTCATCTATGACTTGTTGGTCTTTTGGCAAATCAAGGTGAGCGAGTAGATTGATGACATCAACATTCACACATGTGAAGGTATCAGAAGAAAATGGTCACATGCATTTGTTGAGGTTTATGAAAAGATAATGTTTTTTAAATTTTAGGTATTGACATGGAATTTATAAAAAGTTATGGTAGTGTAAATTTGGTCTCCCAGGCATATTTCTCTGTTTTCCATAGCCAAATTTGCATTAAAAAGTAACTGTTAGAATTCAAATATTTGAATTTACAAAGGAAAACTAGTCCTTATTATTTTGGATATAAATTTATTTTTTGGATGAATTTGATGGTGGTACAAAAATTAAAATGAAAGATAATTTCAAGGGAAATCCAAGATAAATAATTTGGAGGTTTGACTAGTTGTACACCTACATTTATTATAGTCCAAAGTTGATTGAGGGTTTGACCTTCTTCTGCAAGTGACCTTATAAGGATTTTTGAGTTTTTCTTGATGGTATTTTGATGTTTCAATCTTAATTATCTATTTTAGAGTGTTTTATACTCCCTGAGGATCATTTTTATGTATTTTGGTGGTTTGACCAATTCATCTTCAGTATGAACAATTTCTTATAAGTTAACTTTTGATTCATTCATGGGGTTTTCATGTACAAGGCAAATGTTTGATTAATTTTGCATATGCATAGGTGTGTAGGGATAAACATAATATTTTAAAGATATCTAAGGGGTAATATAGCATATAATTATGTTCTTTGAAGTGATCTTATGTTCTTAGTTTTGCTTGATGAAGTGCTAAAAGGGTGAATAGGTGAATAGGCCTCAATGGACCTAAAAGGGCTTCTTAGGCCTAATTGAAAGGTGTTGATGCTTAGGGGTGGTATATAAAATATATGATGACATATGAAGTTGATATTGATATTATTATAAGTTTGATATAATCCTTAAAGGTTAAGGCATGTCTCTTGGCTGACCAAGAAGATAATGATCATGAAGGCTCTATAAAGAGTATAATCAAAGATGAAGGTTTCTAGAGTTTTATGTCAAGGATAGTGAAGTGTGATTGTGATTGGTGGATAGATTGATGATAATATTAGGTTTAGGAATGTATACATGACCTATAAATCATTTTTTTATGTTATAATAGCGTTCTTGCAGGGTTGAATATTTGAGATGAGCGAAGAAGTGTAAAGTGATCCAAAAGGGTATTTTGGATGCATTGCTTGTGTATGAAGGCTTGAGAGAGTGTGAAGGATTGAAGAGAGGTGTTATAATTTGTTTCTCCATTATATTAAAATTCAATAAGATTTATAGAGCTGTTGATATTAGAGGTGTTGTGTTGGTGCTTGTTCATGCTTAGGGGTGGGTGATCCTTATGAAGTGGGTGCTTCACTAAAGGTCTATTATTTGTGATTTATTATAGGACTATAGTCTATGTGTTTGTATTATTAAGAGTGGGTTTTATCCCCCATGAGGGTTTCCCACATAGTTCATGTGTTATGTCCCATTGATATTGCATAACTTTCTTTATGAATGGTTTATATGCTTCATGAATGGTTATGATTGAGTGCTTGAGAGTTTGAATTTTTTTGGAATTGGATTTGAATTATTTTCATCACTAATTGATCCCCCCCTCAGTGATTTTACTCTAAAAATTGGTATTATATCCATATATTATTTGCCAAAGTTTAACCACTTGAAGGTGAGCTAAGGTAAAATATGGCTAGTCAACATGTGCATGGTTTCTCTACAAAGCAAGCACCACTGCTCAATGGGTCTAATTATGATTTTTGGAGTGAAAGGATGAGGACATAAGTCATGTATATAGGTTTTGATATGTGGAAATCTATTATGAATGGATATTATAAACCTCATACTCCTCCAACTAAAATAGATGACAAGCAGTTAAGTGAGAACAATTCTAAAGCAATGAGTGCTATCATTTGTGGCTTATCAGACGCTAAGTTCACCAAGGTGATTCATTGTAAGTTTTCTAAGGAAATTTGGGTCAAATTGAAAAATATCTATGAAGGGGATTAAAAGGTTAAATTGGCTAAATTATAGACTCACTAAAAGTAATTAGAGGTCCTCAAAATGAAAGAAGAAGATACCATGTCATCATATCTTCTAAGGGTTGATGAGGTAGTGAACATGATTAGATGTCTTGGAGAAGAGATTGAAAAATTTACTATGGTACAAAAATTATTAAGGTCTCTCACCCTCAAATTTGATTCAAAAGTATCTAATGTAGAAGAATTTCATGATCTCACCTTGATGAAGATAGATGAATTGCATGACATCCTTACTACCTATGAGATGAGAGTCAATGAGGACAGACCTCCTAAGAAGGAAATAACCTTCAAAGTGATAAAGGAGACAAAATCCAAGAATATAAAGTTAAGTCTTGAAGATTTTAATCTCAATGAAGATCAAATTAAATCCATGATTGAAAGAAAACTAAATGTAGGATCAGGTATGTATTAAGGGAAACTTCCTTTTAAATGTTTTTCATGTGGTAAATTTGGTCATTTTGCAGCTAAGTGCCCAGATAGAGGCAAATATAAACATAAGGAATCTCATGAGAATGAGCACAAGAAATTTGAGGGTCTTAACAAGTATAGAAAATTATTTAATAGGAGAAATGATAATAAGGAGTCATAAAAAGGTAGTAAGATCCTTTACCATGAAGAAAATAGTAACTCATCTACTGAAGAAAAAGGAAACACATCAGAAAATGATTATTCATCTCATGATGAGGATAGGGAGACACTATTCATGGCTCGTGGGGATGATGAAGGTGAATACCCTTTAGGTAGAAATCTCATAGGTGGAGATAGCTCATAAGAAGAAGATGATAAATTCATTCTTGAAGACCAATATCTAAATACCTTGATGAAGCTACTAAATGGAAAGAACATAAAGCCAACATCCTTGATCAAGTCCTATGAGGAGAAAATTGATTTGTTTGAAGAAAGGTTGAGCAATGAAGTCAAAGATCGTGATGACATCACTCAACATATTGAATCTCAGGTTTGTACCCTTGTTGAAGAGATAAAGAGTAAGGATGAAGAATGTGTCACATACAAATTAGAGATAGAGTATTTGTAAGGGAAACTAGATCAAGCTATGAACAAGATTAAAACATATCAAAAATTTGAAAAAAGTACACTTGATATTAATGATATATTGAGTAGTCAAAAGGTATCAAATGCCAAATGAAGCCTAGGGTTCTATGAAGATAGTAAAAAGAATAAAAAGATTGAGAAGATAGTGATGATAGATCAAGAGACTAATCATGGTAAAGATAATGCTAATAAAGACAAGAAAGATGACAAATTGAATAAGAAGGACAACTTCAAAAGATATAAAAGTTCAAATCAAATCAAGCAACCTAATGCAATAAGCTATGATAACTCCTTCAATGGATACTATTACTATTGTCATTAGTTTGGTCATAGGAGCATCAATTGAAAACAAAAATCCTAGTAAGATATTTGGATGGAATTATGAGCAAGACAATGAAAATCATGAAAAACATCATCACTCAAGATAGTCAATAGGTCCACAAAGAAAGCATGACATCTTGTGCTATAGGTGTCAAAGGATTGGTCATATTTTAAGGTTTTATAATGCCCTCATTAGGATACTAAATGATCAAATGTATGAATGAGATAATGAAACTTCAAAGAATCATCATACGGCTCATGCACAAGGTATGAACAATTAGATAAATTTCATATTTTCCAAGTGTCAAGAGAGAGGTCACATATGAAGGTTCTATAGGAATGGTCAATATTCTACTTCAAAGAATGATTATCATAACATGAATAAAAAGAGCCATAACAAATGGAGACCCAAGGAGGTGAATGAGAAATAGGTTCAAATGGACTATTTGTCATGATAGAATAAGGTATAAATTCAAGTGTCAAAGAGAAATACTTATCTACTAAAGGGGACAAGAAGATTAAGCAAGATTCTGAGTCAAAAGGAAAGAATGAGGATAAGAACTTAGTCAAATTCAAATTGATGATGATGAAAGACTACACGTCAAGTGAGAATTGAGATGTGGGAGTATTTTGAGTTTTGGGGCATTTAATCCCTTTATATTAGATTGGTGTCTCTACCTATGCTTCTTAGGAGGCATATTTTATTTATGGAAGTAATTATGTATGATCTAGATGATGTAAAAGATGCCAATTAGTATAGAGGTATGTAGAATTGTTGATTGGTCTTTAAGTCCAATGCCATTTTTGATATAAAATTTATGATCTTATGTTTTCAAGACTTTTTTTGATCATATAAGATCATTGGTTAAGAGGGATCAATAGGATCATGAGATTGATCCATAATTTTGTGATTAAAATCTTCAAAAGTTCTATTCAGGGACATTGGTCCTAAAGGCATGTTTGAGTAAATTTTTTATGCTTGGTTTGATAAGTCAAATCATGAAGTATGAAGGTGAGATTGGTATGGAGTGTAGAGAGGAATTGTTCAAGTGTATTCAATAAGGTTTCATGCATTTGACTGGTTACAAGTAGCTCTAATGATCATTTTTTTAGTTTTTCCATTTTGAAATGATTATCATATAATAAAACTGATTGAGTTTTATGAAATTATTTATAGTATATATTCCTATCATGCCATGATTTCTGAATCTACTTGTGAATTTCCTACATCTAATATGATCTACATCTATACTCATCCATCTTATTCAATTCTATAAGTCTATTAGTGAGAGACTCACAATCCCCTAGTGTCATGACCATTGTAATGCATAGACTAGGTACCAAATATTCCATTGGCATAACTATTTTAATCTCATAGACCAATTGGAATGGATTAAAACCTATAGTTCTCTTATAGTGCATGTGATATACCCATATAATTATAGGAATGTGATCTTCCCAATCATATCTTTTGACATCACAGATCTTTTTCAATATTTTTCCCAATACTTTATTATAAGCCTTAGCTTCGCCATTATCTTTTGGATGGTACACATTACTTTTATGATGAAAAATCATGAATTCCTTAGTAAGAGCCTCAATGTTTTTATTCAAGAAGTGCACCCCTAAATCAATGATGAGCTTGATGGGGAATCTAAACCTTGTAATAATGTTCTCACAGAGAAACTTAGCCACATCCTTTGTACCATAGTTCGGTGTCATGGTAGATTCAACCCATTTGGAAAAGTAATCTTTCATAGTGATAATATACCTTACTTTACTGCATTTACCTAGTGGATTGATAGGTTTGACAAAGTCAATGCCCTATTGTTGGAAAGGTTGTTCAGATAACAAAGGTTGAAAAGGCATTTCATCTTTTTGTAGTGGTTTACCCATGAGTTGACATACATCACAATGTTTCACTACTCTATGTTCATCCTAAAAAATATTTGACCACCATAACCATCTCTATAACAACTTCTTAAAAGTAGATTCTCTAAAAAAAATTCCTCCTATGATTCTTTGGTGTGCCTCTTATAAAAGTTGTGGTCATTCATGTTTTAGAACTACCCTGCATAGTAATTCATCCTTCCCTAAATGATATAAAAGCCCATTAATGATGGTGTATGGAAATGCTCTAGTGAAAAAATACTTGTCTTTTTTTGGTAGTGCACAAGGAATACTCCTTATTTTAGGAAGTTGGAAATTTCTTCAAAGTTTTTAGGGCTCATAGAAATGCAAAATTGATGAGCATCAAGAGAGTCTTCCTATAATTCTTTTGGTTCTTCACCATTACGATTGCAACTAAGATGATCCATCCCTATGTTTTCTCTTCCTAGCTTGACATTAATGTGAAATTGGAATTCATGAAATAGTATCAACCATCTATAAATGCATCATCCCAGCATTAGTTTATTGGCTAGGTAACATAGATGTTAATGATGTATGAAAACTTTAAATGGTTTTGGAAGAAGATAATGTCATTTTTTTTGTAATATGAACACTATATACATTTCTTTTATTTCAATTATTGTGTATTTATTTTTTACATCAAATAAATTTAGACTTGAAAAATGAATGGAGTGGTCCATTCTACCATCTCCTAGCTATGCAAGTATAACACTAATTGTGATACCCAAAGCATCAATGTGCACATGAAAGGGTTTGATCCAATCTATAAATATAAGGATAGGTGTAATGACCAATCTCTATTTCAGCTCTATGAAGGCTATTTGGCACTTAGAAGTCCATACAAAATTCACACCTTTATGTAGTAAGTATTATAATATGATTTAACTATTTTGGGAATATTGGAGTATTATTCTTAATTTAGTTAAGGGTCTGAGTTGACTAAATTAGTAAAATATATTGTAATAAATTGAGCACTAATTTGTATAATTTATTTGATCTTTATATATTTCTAAAAATAGTAATAAAATAGGAGAAATATAACTTAGATTAAATAGGACTAAGATGGTTGAGACAAAATCTTGTAAGACCAGGATGCTATCATAAATTAGGATCTAACATTCATTCAACAAAAATATAGGAGAACCAAAAATAGGACACTTCAAGGTCTAGTGCTATAATTGAGGTCCTGCCTTTATTTTCAAACTAGTCACAAAGATCTTAGTTTTTTGGGTTTTATATATTATTTTTGTATTAGTTTGCCTATGAAAATTTGAGTCTTGACTATCAATGGAGCTCCTTGTAGATCTAATTTAATATCCAACCCTAGATCTTTCTTGTTCTTGAACTTGAATGAAAACTTTGAGAAATAAGGGTGAGTTAGTGTGTGTAAGATGCACTAAATGTGTATCCACACCCCTTGTGTGGGCATGATACCTACATACCAATACTTTGAAGAGGGATAAATCCATATGTAGTTCTCCCACTTGATGTGATTTTTGAAATAGTGTAATGAAGATGAAAAAATGCTAAACTAGATGTGTTTGAGGTGGCTAGGGACTGGTGTGAGGGTTTAAATATGTTGATAGCTATATTGGATGATTGTATGCAAAGAATAGAGAAATTTTACTTATTATTTTTGCTTATATTCTATGCTTTGATTTTTGATAATTATCAACCCCTTATAAATGAACTTTGAATGGGTTTTTATAGAGATCTATTGTTCATGGGTTAAATTCATTCATATTAGGCTGACATAATGAAGAAGAGGAATTAAGAGAAAATGGTCACCTATGCTCAAAATGTGATTGGATAGGAGCACTAGAAATGGGACACCCTAGGGTATAACACTATAGTCAAAGTTGGGTGCTATTTTCCTACAGGTACATGACCTAAGGGGATGGAATAAGCATAGAAAATGGGGTCTAGTTGAGCTAGAGTCAGGTCCTAAAAGCCTATGGATGATTGAGAATTAGTAAAAGGTGCTTAAAAGGGTCAAGATAACATGTAAGAGGGAACTATGGGTTGGGTGTCACAAGCCACACTTAAGCTACCATTTTTGACATTTTATATGACTACATTTGCCCCCATTTATTCTAGTGATACAACAAAGTGAAATACTAAGATAAAGGAAAATAGAAAGCATACCTAAACTTACCTGTAAGTGTGAAGCCCATAAAGCTATGTGATGTTAGGTTTTCATAGAGAGAACACATCATGAAGTTTAAATATATTGTGATACTGAGTGATGCTAGATGATGTTGAGTAATGTTGGGTATGTGTTATACCAAGAGTAATATTGTAAATAGAGTTGAGTGCTCAATTCCCTCAGAGTGGCTCAAAAATGCAAAGGCTATCCCTTTCTCTCAATCATCACCCACTAAGTGAAGCTATGTGATCATGAATGTGCTAATCAATATTTGTATTGTGTGTTCAATCCCTCTGAGTAGGTGGATCAATAATACCATGGCTAGCTAGTCCTTTGGCTCCATCATTACCCCATGAAGTGAAGCTATAATCTGATACTGATATGAATATGTTTCATATTAGGTGGATCCTAAATCCCATGAATACTTTTTAATATGACAATGTAGCATGGATAATTGAATGTGTACTAGAAACTAGGCCAATCTTGGCCAACTTATAAAAAGGTGGAGATTAGGCTTATGTAAAAGCCACTTCAAATCTAGAAATTAGGCTTATGTGGAAGCCACTTAGGGATGTGGAGGTTAAGATTGTATGAAATCCACTCAAAAATGATGCTAATGACCTATAGATGGAATAAGGCATGCAACTGCTAAGAATCCCTAGGTAATATACTGAACTCAAAAAGAAAAGAAGTCAAATGTGTTGTGCACATTGCCCCCAATCAATGGTGTCTTTAACATGGATTATAATCTAGAAGTTATACCAACTACCTAATCTAAAACTAGAAGTGAGAGACATCATGCCATACATAATGTCCCTATATCTAGATTCTCTAAGAAAAAATTATACTGAAACTATTGAATTTGGACTGATCTATATATCACAAATTATAGTTGAGTTGACCTTTTTGCCTATTTCTAGAAAATATAGGTTTTTTGTTGTTTATACAAGAGCACCAAAAATAGGACACCCTACTATCTAGAACTATTATTCTTTGCTAAAACTGATGATTATTCTATACTCATCACTATTTTTTGGTATGTTCTACCTAGTTTAACCTCTGATTGTTGTTTTGAGTGTTCTTAAAACTAATTTTTTTGACTGGTTAGGAGCATTCATCTCTGTGACAAAACCCCTATTTATTACCCCCTCTTATGAGGGTAGGAATGAAGACCCTACAATGACTACCCTCAAAAGAAAGAGCCTTGAAAATGTGTTATGCTATGAAATACATGATATAATAATAATGATAATCGATAAGATATCTCAAGATATAATATGGTTTGTATTGAAGATTGTTAGATCACCAGGGAAATTCCTAGATAGATGTAACAATGTAATAAAATGTGAAATGTATTGAATTGAAACTTAAAATGTTAGATATTAGTTTTTATGAGGGATAGAGCATGATGTCCATCATATCATCTAAGAAAGTAAGATAATGCATGATGTGGATCATGGCATTATAAATAGTGGAGAATCAACAAGCAAACAAGCACACAAGGCAAGAAATAAGAATCATACAAGAGTAGCCAAGGGGATAAAAAAATAAGGGACATGGGTACATGTCACTCAAACTAGAAAGCAAGCATTCAAGTCATATTCAAATGCCACATACACATACAATTGGAAACACTCAAGGTTGGTACAAAGGCCACAAGCACATAGAAGAGTACAAGCAAAGGACATTGGCAAATGTCCTAAGGCACATACAAGAGACAAAATAAGAAATAAGAAATGCAATCATATCTAGTTACACATAGCAAGTAAGGAAGTCATATAATATACTAGAAATACAATTGCATCCAACTAATCAAAGCAAGAAGTGAAATTATGCAAGGCATGGAGTACAAGACTAGGTATATGCTAAGAAATACATAAGTGTTATATACTAATTAATGTTGATAGAGTAATATATGTAAGCTAGTAAATAACATACATCAACATGATAACTAGAGTGTGTGGTGTAGGAATGACATAACCTGGATGGTATTGTCATGTAGAAGATTCCCCCAAGTGGTAGATATATCGATGTATGTCTTGAATGTAAAATTCAGATGCCCCCTCAATGGGTAGAGTGAAGCAATCATGTATCTAGATGTCACTACACACACTCAAAGTAAATCAAGTGAATCATAGTAATATAGATAAATTGACAAACAATAGCATAAAACAATAAATTTAAGTCTAGCATCATAGTAGAAATGTAAATCATGGATAATGTATACAATTTAAATGTTTTTGGTATTTTGATATCTTATATTATTTTTGGTATTTTTGATTTATTTTAATATATTTGGATTTTTAATATAAGCTATGTACAATCAATCATAAGGAGATTATGTACAAGAAATAGTGAGAAAATATGTATGAGTAATTGAAAAGAAGCTATATACAAGTAAGACTAGGAAAAAATGATACTAATTGATAAGTCTTATGAGAGACTCCCTATCATGGTGTCTTGTATCAAGGAGAGGGGCCATGTGTGATCATGAATCATTATAGAAGGGTTGATACTGTGGCTCTAAAAGCTGTGTATGATATAAATGCTCTAAAATATCTATAGTGGAAACTGACTGTGGGTTACCCTTATAACTTTGAGAAGTGAATGCAACTATAAGGCTCTTAGGGACTCTTCTGGTAGTAGGAGAATCTCTCTAAACATGTGATCTATGTGTAGAGGCATGAGACCTCAATGATACTACCCTAGGTGTGAACACTATAGCTGGTAATTGTCTAGAGTTCTAAAACTATGGTTACTCTAAAAGATACCTCTATGGAAGTGTATGAACTCTCTATGCTAGAAATGGAATCCTCAATTATGTTTAAATATGAACTAGAGGAAGAATTGAAAATGGTGGTGAAACTAAAACTGGTGACTACAAAGTAGTATATGGATCTAAAGTGGGGAGTGGTAACTCATATGGAACTCCACCAACTGTAACAACCTAATTAGTGCGAATGAATTTCATGCATCTATGAAATGTATAAGGTACTACTCAAAGTTTCTAAATCCATGGTCAACCAAGTAATATATCAAAAAATCCTACACTAAGAACAATAGTAAATGGTGTGGCCATGTGTGTTGGACCAACCTGTAAAGGAAGTACAATCTCACCCAATAAACTTTGTATGTGCCCATTAAATCTATTGATAACTATGTCCATCAAGTTAATATCCTGCTTTGAATATCCTAGATGTTGTAGTAATGTCATAGTGCACATGCTCACATTGGATCCATTATCTATGAGAACACTATAAATGGGATGATTATGAATGTAAGATTTGATAAAGAGTGCATGATAATCCAACTCATCCTCAACTATATCTTTCTCTAAGAAGGATGTGGAAGGTCTAGATAGAACTCTATAATTTTATGCACCAATCATGTTTCTCAAAGGGTTTAACTCAATTGAAGGTGTCTAGTATATAACTGGTGGAGGATGTGAGTGATATGTATGGTGAACACCTAATGTATCCACTATCTCTTATTTAGAATGTTATGGGAAAGGATTTAAAAATATTTTCAAAGCTTTGTCCTATGTTTGCTTTGCCTGAAGAGGCTCAACTAAAGTTTCAAGATCAATAACATTACCATATATCAAGTCTTATATCTTGTGTTTCAAACTGATTCATCTATTTTTTGTGTGGCCTAGTGCCCTATGAAAATTACAAAATGCATTTTGATCATATCCTCATGGAATAGGCCTTATTAGATCAACTTCCCAAATAGGAGGGAGAGATATGATATTACATTCTAATAATTGTTGTTAAACTTTGGCTAGAGATACTAGTAGATTGGAAAAAAATTATCAAAGAGGTGCAAATAAAACCACTTGCTAAGGGGGCTCTGAATCTACATTGACTATAGGTTGATTTTGACTCTTTCTATCATTGACCTTGACTTTGTATGGGAATTTTTTGTTACTCTTGTTTGTTGTTTTTGATAAACTTGTGTACTTGAGTTTATCCATTGAAATTAGTTTGACTTCCCTTTCCTTTAGTGTATGACTTAAATTAGGGAAGGAAGAGAACCTTTTAAACATTATTGATTCATGTAGGGTTGGTAGAAGAATCTGTTTGAAGAGATATTATAACTCTTGATCAGCCATGGTGCTAGTCATCTTAGCCAATATAGTCTTATATAAAAAAACATAATCTATAAGATGCTCATTTGACCTTTGTTTATATAGTGTAAATTGGGATTAAGAAACATTATAGCTAATGTTAATGCTGAAATGAGCTTGGAACATGTCAGCTAAAGGATTGAATGGGTTGATTGATTGATTTGGTAGACTATAGAACCATTGTAAAGCATAATCTTTTAGACTCCATAGAAATAGCTTGGTTAGTATCTAGTCATTTAGCACATAGTCCAAGCATGCTACATGAAAATATATCAAGTGTGTCTCCAAATCACCCTTTCCATCATATAGAGTGAGCTTCAGTTGAACAAAACCTTGTGGTAAGGGTGTCAAAGCAATATGATGTGCCAATGGTGTATGAAGTAGAGCAAAATAATCCAGGGCCTGTGTAGGTCTAGAAGCACTTTTTTCAAGATGTAGCACCTTGGATTGAAGAGATTTTATCTCTTGCATAAGGGTAGCCACATCAAGAGATAAAAATGTACTAGTTGTAGCTGATGGTGGCATGGAGGAAGGTTGGACTGCTATAGAGGGTTTTTGAGACATAGTTGCCCCCATAGTGTCATGTGCAACTAGTTGTTCTATTGTTTGAGAAGATTGATCATTGTTCACTCTTTATTGTTTTTCTTGTAGTATTTTAATCATGTCATCTTTCATATTAGGATGTTTATTTAAAAGGTATTAAAGTTCCATCTTATTAGTTTCATTAAAATTGGTATATTGACCCATTGTTTAAGTAGGAAAAAAATTGAAAATTGATTGAATTTTTTTGTAATAAATTGTAATAAGAAAAGTTATATGGAAGGAAAGTAATGAATATAGGAAAAATAAATTTATAAAAATAAAAAATTGGAAAATGCATAAAAAGGATATGAAGATCACAAACATGTAAGGTGATACCTCAAAACCAATAGGACCTAGTATATGCAACTAGGGTTTCGAAAAACGATGTATTTTAAAATTAATAAAGAATTTTAAAATTTAATGTGAATGTTTGATTTAAATATGTAGGTAAAAAATCAAAAAAATATTGGAAAATTATTGATCTAATGGGACCTAGTATATGCAACTAGGGTTTTACAAAAAATATTTTTTAAAAAAAATTACTATGGAATTTTAAAAATTAAAGTGAATTTATAATTTAAATATGATAGTAAAAAATCATAAAATATTGTAAAAATTATCAAGGAATTTACCTTAGGGTTTTTAGGTTTTTTATGCATAAACAAAGTAAGTTAGGTTTACCAAATGATTTAACTATTTTGAGAAATTGGAGTATTATTCCTAATTTAGTTAAGGGTCTAAGTTAAATAAATTAGTAAAATATATTGAAATAAATAGAGTACCAATTTGTATAATTTATTTGACTTTCATAGCTTTATAAAAATAGTAATAAAATAGGAGAAATATAACTTAGCTTTAACATGATTGAGATGACTAAGTCAAAAGCTAGTACTTGCTGTGCAGGACCAGGACACTGTCACAAATCAAAATCTAACTTTCATTTGGTGAAAGGATAAGAGTGATAAAAATAGGATACTCTAGGGTCTGACACTATAGTCTAGGTCCTATCACTATTATTCAAACTAGTAATAGAGATTTGAGTTTTATGGGTTTTTTTAGTTGTCTCTATATTAGTCTACTTGTGAAATTTTGAGTCTTGACTATCAACGGAGCTCCTTATAACATTGATTTAATCTCCAACCCTAGATTTCCCTTGTGTTTGAACTTGAATGAAAAATTTGAGAAAGAGGGGGGGGATTAGTGTGTGTAAGATGAACTAAACATGTATCCACATCCCTTGTGTGGGCATGATGCCTACATATCAATACTCCAAAGAGGGATCAATCTATATGTAGTTCTCCTACTTGATGTGCTTTATGCAATAGTGTAATGAAGATGCAAAAATGCTAAACTCAGTGTGCTTGAGGTGGCTAGGGACTGGTGTGAGGGTTTGAATATGTTGATAGTTGTATTGGATGGTTGTATGTAGAGAATAGAGAAATTTAACTTAGTGGTTTTGCTTGTATTCTATGTTTTTCTTTGTGATAATTACCAATCCCTTCTAAATGAACTTTGAATGGGATTTTATAGAGATCTATTAGTCATGGTTTAAATGCATTCATGTTATGCTGACATAATGAAGAAGAGGATTATGGAGAAAATGGTCACCTAAACTCAAAATGTGATTGGACAAGAGCAACGGAAATAAGACACCCTAGGGTCTATTTCTATAGTCCAAATTGGATTCTATTGTCCTATAATTACAGGACCCAGGGGGATGGAATAATCATGGAAAATGAGGTCTAGTTGAGCTAGAATTAGGTCCCAAAAGCCTATGGATGATTGGTAATCAGTAAAAAGGTACTTAAAAGGGTCAAAAGAGCATGTAAGATGGACTTATGGGTTGGGTGTCACAAGCCACACTTGAGCTACCAATTTTGACATTTTATATGACTACACAATAGAGATGAAATGGTTGCATGTCCTTTGATAAACTTATGGTAGTACCCTGTATGACCATGAAAAGATCTCTCTTCCATGGAGCTAATTGGTGGAGGCATACTCAGAATGACTACAATTTTGGTTTGGTCTACCAAAATGCCTTTACTACACACTAAATGACCTATCAAAATACCAAAAGGTGTGAAAAATAAACATTTATTGAAATTCAAAGCAATACTTAGATCTTGACAACATTCTAACAAAAGACATAGTTTAGACAAATGTTCTTTAAACAAATAATAGACTACCCAATCATCAACATAGACTTCAAGAAAGTCATGAATGCAATCTTTGAATGCAATCACCACGACATGGGAAAAAACTATAGGTGCATTCTTGATGCTAAAAGGCATTACCTTATATGAAAAGGATCCCCATTATATGACAAAATTTATTTTATCTCTATCTTCTTTTGTAATGGGTATTTGATGATAGCCACTAAAGCCCTCCATGAAGAGTAGACTTCATGTCCTGAAATAGATTCCAAAACTTCATCTATGAATGGAATTGGGAATGGATCATTCACACATGCATCATTTAGAGTGAAATGATCCTCACATACTTTGATTTCCCCTAATTTTTAAGGATACACTACCATTAACCTAACCCAATCTACCTTTTATATAGGATAGATTATTCCTGTGTCTTGCATTCTATCAAGTTTAGCCTTCACTTTCAACTTCATGTTTGGATTCAACTTGTATGGTTATTTCTTTATAGGTTGTGTGCACTCCTTGAGTTCAATATGAAATTTTCCTAGAGACGGATCAACTCCTTATACCTTTGAAAATTTAGTGGGAAATACATCTTGATAATCTCATAGGAGTTGCATGGCTTCAAAATTTTTGACTTCTGTCTAGTAATCACCTATATGCACCAATTTAGCAATCTCTTCAGTTCTAATGTTTGTTACATGATTTTTAATGGTATATTGATAAATATTATGTTTTTCCTCATCAACAAATTTATATATCATTTATCACCCTTCATGTTTAGGAATTTATATATTGTGCAGCTTGTCTTATTTATTAGGTTCTATGCTTGAGTCCTTTACTGTTTTACTAGCCATTCAAGTTCAAATAAATCAGTCAAATCAAGATCACCATCATTATTTAAATGTTCAATGTCTTCTTCTTCATTTTGTATTCAATGGAATGTCTATGTAAGAGATTTCTCTTCTTTCTTCGAAGCTTTATATCTTTGTAATGTTTTATTTAGATTGGAAGCTATGTTATTCTACGTAGTGGATTCCATCATAGTGATTAAATATTTTGTTCACCCATGGAATAGGAAATGTTTGATTTTCAACAATGCATTATGAACTAGAGGTTTTTAATCTTAAAAAAAAATGTCTATATATATTCACTTTACACCTACACTCAATGTTTTGTCTCCTTCCTACGCTCTTGATGAATATACCATGTTAATGGTAAAGGAGCAAGTGTATATTGAAATATGTGAACCTGTTACTTTAAATCCAAATGTTAATTAGTCCAAAAATTAACACATTTATGAATATAGATTTCAATACACTCACCTTCTTGGAAGAAATTCCAATTGCTTCTGATGACCTATGGTAGTTGGAACTTACTAATCATGAGCTTGCATGCATCATCCCACTTGAGCTGATCATTTTTATGAATTACTCACCATGTTATTGAAAATACCTTCAAACCATAGTTTAAATCACTAACCCATTAGATTATGGTGGGTACATGAACTTTTATGTGTCTAATAAATTGATTGATATCCTCAGTCATATAGTACAAATAAATTTATCTCTCATTTGTAAAGACCATTCTCATAGGTCAAAGTTCATGATCACCATGGACCTAGTTGAGTAAGTGTGTGTCTGAGTCTCCACTAATAGATGAAATAATTTCTCAAGGAAAAATTCCTTCTCTAGTTAGATCTATATAATCTTGTATATGATCATCTAATTGATAGTGAAATTCAACTTCTGAATGAGTAGGGGATTTAACAAACATGGATGCATAATCCTCTATAATAAATTGGGTTACCAATGGATAAGTAACAATTGGTTTAGGATACCATTGTTTAGATGTATTCAACTATTTAGTGAGTAAATATTATACCTAAGGTTTAATATACTCATATAAGAAGTTGTACTTGACTGCGCATAGAGCTTTTGGGTTCTCTTTAGAGTTTACCTTCATCTAGCTAGTTTCTTGTGCAACATATGGAGATTTTGGTTTAAATAGAATGATGTAAGGTTTATGTGCTCTATTCAAAGGAATGATGTCAAAATTATGTCCTTGCTTCACCTCTAGTTGATTTTACATAGTATTTATAGTCATCTAACCATCATATGACTATTTCTTGCCAATTAACATAGGGTATTATGTTACTACTATCTTCATATTGATGAATTAAAAGTCACCTCATAGGGTCAATTATATCACTTTGATATCAACATATTATAATTTACCAAAGGCTCAACTCAACCATAGCTAGCTAAGCTTAGGGTTACTAGTTTGTAACATAGAACTAGCTATCCAATAACCTCCCATGTAGACCTAGGAATCATGTTAACTATGATACAAAATCAAAGACATCATTTAGAATTTCATATCCTATAACCTCAATGTCGATTCATGCATCTACATCCTCAATTTTTTTTTTGGTGAATTACCAAACAAGCTTTTATGTCTTCTATTACCCTAGTTAACTCTAGTAGATTATGTAACAAGTTTATGATATTTTGAGAGATGTCTTCATTGCATAGTGTGCTTAAAGTTTTAGTAGATATATCAATGTAGTAATAAATGCATCCTGATACATAATGCACATGATCTAGACATACATCTAGGCATCTATTTATGTAACATCTTCTTTAGTAGTGTCTTAGTGTTGAATATTTTTCAACATCTATGTAGCTTCATATATGAGCCCTTTTTCTATAGTTAGGTCTAGGTATTTATCTTTTTTTACTTTTCAAATTTATTGATATTGAGGAATTTCAAGAGGAGATAAACATCTTTCCATGTGTTTATGTCATGTAATAGTGTTTGAGAAGACATCTTCTTTAGTCTATGCATTCACCATATTCACATTCCTGACGACCTTATCCTTTCTTTGCTTTTCCAAGATAGGAGAGTCTTTTATCTCATACTAGTCATATATTATATAGTATGCTTAATAAGACTATATTTTAGGATTCAAAGGGAAATTTCATTACACATGATTATAATCTCCACATAGATAACATTACAAAAGAGTTCATTGATAGTTATTTCCTCTACCACCTTGGTAACCTCCACTGTATCTTCCCCTAGATCCTCCTTCCTTTGACTAATAACCTCCTATATAATCTCCTTATTTTTGTGTTGTATTCCAATTTTGATGCTAATGGGTATTATCTCAAATTCAAAATTGTTTTTATGCAATTAGTGGCATCCAACACATTTACCATTATTATGTCATCACTGGGATCCAGGGTGCTGCATATTAGTATTGTGGTGATGGTGGTGTCCAATTCAGAGGAGGAGTCTAACCAACCAAACCTTGAGGTTGATACTATGGTGAACTAAGAATCTATTATGAACCTACTTGGGTCACATAGCCTTTATCAACCTTTGGGCTTGAAATCATCTGCTTCACCAAAGACATTGCACAACGACTATAAATACATTATTGGTGATATCTTATTTGAGATCCTACAAATCCTACATTTATTTTCATCATGATTGTGTGACTTATAAAATTTAAAATATAAATTCTATGGATTCTTTACATACTATTCCAAGAGATGGCACTATGTTATTGTGTACCTAACTACTTGATAGATTTCACAAAACTATGCCTTGATTTTAAGACAATCATTCATGTGATGTCCTTTTCCACACTCTATACACCATAGATTTAGCTTAGTTTTATTTACCTCATGATATTGTTCCATATTTTTCATAAAATATTGTAATGTATTTTCAATCTTAGAATTTGTGATAGGAACTTCCCCATAGTCTTCAATTTTATCTACTTTTAGGGTAGTAGCTTTAGCATCTGATTTAATAGCATATTGAGTCTATGCAGTGGCAAATCTAATTCTAGAGTGTAATCCTTAAACAAACCGCCCAACTTTATCTTTGTCCATTAAATTAAATTAAACATTATTCATAACATTAGAGAATCTATGATCATAATCATAGACTGATTCTCTCAAATTCTACCTTATTTCTTTTAAGTCTTGAATAGTCTAACTTGTACATTTCTTTATCTTGAACTCTATGATGAGTCATTCTTTAACCTATTATAGAATTTCCTACTAAATTTCTCTATGGTAAATAAATTTCAATTCTCTTCCAATTAGTGACCCTACCAACTCACACTTTTTGATAGCTTCATCATGAATTCCCTTAGCTTGCCATCTCATTTCAAAGGTTAATAAATATTACTCAGGGTCTGTAGACCCATCATACATTGATAGATTTATAAATGATCCTACATGACCCATTACGTAAATTGATATTGGAGAGATCTAATATGTAGTTGTTACAAGATGAGGTTGCATTTTGTATGATCCTACTTGTATACTATGAATATTTATCTTCACTCTAAGAGAGTCAACTTGTGCACTCTATTTTTCTATGTTTACTTATTTTATTTGCTTGGTTTCAACAAGACCTATAGCCTTAAAATCCTTTCAAATTGATTTTATTTCAATTTTAGTACTCCAATGATGTACTTGTTCTAAAAATGGGTCTTCCCAAATACTATCTTCCCATTTGCCTGGTTGAAAACTTCTATTAGAATATAAGAAATTTGGCTATGGGGACGTGTGCTCTTCTGATGAACGATTATTTCCTATGACTTCTTATTCTACACTTTAACCTATGATTAATCTATGACTATGTTATAATTATTTGATCAATTATTCATTTCCTTTTTCATATAATACCCATTCTTGTAGTTTCACACTACATATATCATCTAACTTCTCTACTTCTACACTATTCTCACCTTCTTCTTCAAACATCTCTTCTTAATCCCATTCTTTGTCACTTATTTTTGTCTACCAACATTCATGATATTATTTATAAATACTTCATTATTCATCTCTCTCATCATGTCTTATTACTCATTCATCACCTATTTTACTACTACTCATAACTACCTGGGTATTCTTCTATTTATTCCATTTGTTCTATTGTCGTAACTCATGATCTAAGTCCATACTTTTATTCTAAATATTCTTAGCTTGAATCTCCATTATGGATTTAGGTTTAAGCCTTATTTAATCATCTAATCATCATTCACTATCATTTTTCACACACCCCCATATGCCTAAATAAACTACTATGTATTGACTCGAGTAGACACCATGGCCTTGTTTACAACCATCATCTTCATAAGGATAAGTAGTCATTGTAAATATTTACCTCTAATTATTTGATCAAAAATTCCTATACAACTTTAAAATCTATGTATCCTTGTATCACAAATTTGGTTATGTATCTATCTATAGTGGTAGCAACCCAATAATTTATTGTTTTTGTCTAGTTAGTTTCTAATTTCTACAATTGATCTATATTTTCTTCTATCTAGATGATTGTTTCTTCCATTCTTGGGTTAAAATAATAGTATTCCAATCATGCTAACCAATTAGATAACAATTCAAGTAACTCACACCAAAATATTGTGTAAATCACTCCATAGATATGCTCTTGAATGATTTATTATATGGTATAACCAGTTTGTTTTGATTCTTCTTTTGCAAAATTACATACTCTTTGGTCTAACCATGTCTCAATATCTCTCTACCCTAGTAACCACCCTAGCATAATTTCCTCTAGAATTAATATTTACACACTCATCACATCATTTTTATTAGAGGTTATTGAGGCATCAAAACATACTAAGGACAAGGATAGCTAGGTTATACTTTAGTGTGCAGGATAGTGCATCATATTCATACAAAGGGTTAGATAACAGAAGCATAGAAAGGATGAATTATTATGCATTAAGTAGGAAGTATGAATAACAAGTAATTCATTAAATTTATAGAGTATTCAAATTAACTTAGACAAAAAGTAAGAAAATATTATACATGAAAACACACATAAGGAACAAATTAAGAAACACTACAGATAACCATAACCAACTAGTCTCTACTAATCTCTTCAAAAGTGAAACTCTATTATTCTTAACAATATACATACATACATACATACATACATATATATATACATATATATATATATATATAGTCATTTGTAGTCTATGACTATTCATATTCTTCTGATACTTAGTGATAAAAGTACAGTCTATTTAAATTATAACCTATTAAATGTCATGGATATAGGATAAAATAGACATATATATGACAAAATGAGTACATAACACACAAATATTATATGAATATCATGTACAAATTTACTATCTGATTTCTTCTCTCGACAAAAATTCCTTAGAATTATCTAGGGAGATAACTCTCTAGAGAAGAAGGGTGATGGAGAGTTCTATATTCCATTAGGGAATATAATGATGATTAGGGTAGGTTAGATTAGTTTAGATGAAGGGTTAGGTCAGGAATAAGGGGGTAGGATTGTAGGAAATCCTAAGAGTAGGTAGCTAGGTGGGTTATGGGAATTTTAAATTCCCTAATATTAGACAAGTGGGATTAGTTAATGGATAATGGGGAATTAGGTGAATTAATTATGTTATAGGATGTTATAAGGTTATTATGTGACATGAAGAATGAAGATGGGATATTAGACCAAATTGGTATAAGGGAATTAATAAGATGAATTAGATGAAATAAGGCAAGATTAGTGATTATTAATGAAATTAGTGATAGAGGGAAGCAAAGAAATTTATATGCATACATTTTCCCCCTCTTTGAAAGGGCATTATAAGTGGACATAGTGGAAGGATTAATGGTATTTTAAATAATAAAAACACTCATAAATGAATTTTAGTAAATGATGTTAGTGGACACATGATACCCCTTCGAGGGGTTATACATGTAGGAAAGAGGTGTATTGCCACTCAAAAGAGGAAACAAGGGGTGGGATGTGTGAAGAGATAAGGGTTTGGGATGTTACATGGGGGACAAATTATGAAAAATATGAAATTGACATGAGTAGTGAGCTACAAAGTGATGATACCCCTAGAAAAGACATGCATAGGTAGATAAAATTATAGTGTTATGGTTGTCAACACATTCTAAGGGGGAATCAACCATAACATGATGATGATAAGACAAAAGCTTGCAAGATTTCAACATATCTTGGGAAATAACACATGATAGGGAGAGATACAAACAAAGATGATTGATAGAAAAGGCCAAGAAATATCGGCATATCCCAAGCAAGGACACATGTATGGGAGAGAATTGGGCCAAAATAAGATAATTATTCGATAATATTTATGATGAGTATAGCTCAAAGGTAAATTCAAGAGATAAAGTGAAGGAGATGAGGGAGAATAAATGATATGACCAAGTAACCAAAGGATGAAAGGGAAGAATTAAACTGCAATACATGAAATTAATGAGCCATTTAATGATTATTAGTGATGATTCCCCTAGCAAGGACACATGCAAGGGAGAAAGAGATGATAGTAAATTTATGATCAAACTTTAAATGATTAATTGACCAAGTAGTGATAATGATTGACTAATGGAAGAAAATATGGATGTTATGATTTATCAAGCCTAATCAATAGGTGTTAGTGATTGACAAAAAGATTAGGGAGATGATTTCATGGGTGGTGATTGATTAATAGACTGATTGATTAATGATTGATGCTATATATCAAATATTTGACTAATGCAAGACTTGAGGATGATGAAATACAAAATATATATGATGGCAAATGATGGGGAAAGAGGAGAGAGTGTTCGAGTTGACCTCAGGTACACCACGTTACTGAGAACTACCTACATAGTCTAAAAATACCTTAGGCTAATGTAGTTTAGACTAGATGTTAGATGAAAATATATATTAGAGAAAGAGGATGATAATGACTAATAGACATGTTATTTGTTAGATAGGTGTTATGTGTGATTATGATTAGATTGAGAGTTGAGTTGAGATGTTAGATGCTGACAACTAGAGAGATGATAGCTGATTAGTTAGAGGATATAGATGTGATGATAAAAGGACTTGGAATAATGATTGGATATTAGATGAGTGGAATTGGATGATTGAATTAAAGATAAATGATTAAATATGGGTTGTTATACATTATGATAGGTGATAGAGAATATGAGAAATGATGAGTGTGTATATTATCAATCCATCATTATTGTAATAAGTCTCATCATAGTCTAAGCAATCCAATATAAATAAATCATTAGTTAGTATGCCCCATGATATAGGTATAACAAAGAGGACATTATGCCAATGTGCATGGTTATAAAGGGGGTAAGTAATGAACTCTACATAGAGTACCCAAAAACATTATTATTATCTTTTTAGGCTCCATCATAACATCCTCATTCATTACACCCTTGATTAAATAAACATGCTATAAGGCATAAATAATAAAATAAACGTATGCAAATATACACATGATAAAAAACATGAAACAAGACAAAAATAAATAACAAAAAAGTAACACACACAAGTATCTACATGTCATGTCATTATGTCTTGTATAATTGTCCTTATGAGAGTCAGTGGGATGATAAATCAAGTGATGAATTTGACTAATTTGGTTATGATGATGTGAATTTTGATTAAGGTTATATACTTGGACAAGGGTATGGAATTGGAGTGGACTAGTGACTTGGATTAGGATAAGGTTATAGATAAGGACTTGGATGCCAAGATGATAATACAACTAAGATAAAAACATAAGACAACTAGGATATTTTGGACATAATACAATACAAGATGAAAAAATGATAAGACCACTTGGACATAATATAAGGCATGATGAGATGGATAACTTAGGATATAGGATAAGATGACAAGGATAATTAAGACATATGACAATAAAAGACAACTTAAATGTTTTGGGTATTATGGATTTTATCATTTTTAGGGTTTTTAAAAATATTTCAAATTTTTTAGGTCTTGAAAATATGTATGTACACTATACAAATAGGATTTACTAGTAAATGGAATACCAAGCATAAAAATTAGGATAAGGATGAGTAGAATAATGGATGGGATGACAAAAGGATGAGGGTGATGTTGAAAATGGGATGATGACCATGGAAGAATGGACTAGGGATTGCCAATGACCATATCATGAAGGAATCAAATATGTAGTTGCCTGAGTGTTCATTGGAAGATATGCCAAGATGATTCCATAACATTTATCAAGACATCTTCCACATCCTTTACGAAGGTTAAGATGAGAAGGAATGATAGACTAGATACATATAAGGGAAAGATAGACATGCTAAAGAAATATGTTTAGACATGACATGGATGGGGTTATTAATGAATGTGGGGTATGATTGTAGAGATGAAGTGGTTTTTTACCCCAAGTGGTGAGGTATAATGCAGACAAAAAATTATTTTACCATGTTTCCTTTTATTAGTTTTCATCATGGTACTTTATCAAGGCACCAAAAGATTGGGTTTCACCATTAGATGAATGATTTTTTTACCTTTTTGACTTTTTTGAATTTTAGCATCTCAATTTATTATAGGCAGGGGAGATGCAGGATGTAGACATTTTCATGATTTTCAGTGAACACCTATTCTATAAATATGTGATATTGGGATCATGTTGTCAATATTAGATGTATTAATGTCAATATAGATCTAAATTTTCTTAATTCATTTATTGTCACTATTATTACTATTAATTGACATTAATTCTGCTCATCCATTTATCTCTTCTAATTCCATCATAATATCACCCCTTCTAGTCATTTATCTAACATTCCCTTTCATTAATTTTCATCCACTAACATTATATTATACACACCAAATTATTAATTATTATAATCATGTCTTATCCAATAACTAATCCCACTTGTATATTATATTGGAATTTTAAATTCTAATCCCACCTAGCCTAGCCTATTCCTAGGCTTTCCTACATCCTTAATCCCTAATCACCTATCTAATGACCTACTAATATTTTTTATCCCCCCTAATGGATTCTAGAATTATATAATTCTATAATCCTCTCTATCTTATCCCTTCCTCTCTATAATCCTCTATTCTAGAGGCTTCCAAGGAATTTTTAATTTCTTAGATAATCCTCCACCATTGATCCTCTTCAACCCAAATTTGAATGTCAACCATTAATATTCCCTCCACGGCCTATTAAAATATACCTCCTCTCCATTTCAAAAGTAATCAACATTCTCATAAGCTCTCTAGGTCTTCATACTATCCTTGAGTCCATGAATCCATGTCATCTTAATCAAGAAAGAATCATCCTAAAAATCTGAGTCTTTGGTAAGAAATCTATAATCCATAGTTAATAAGACTTTTTTTTGTTTTGAATCTTGTTTAGATCATTTAGATTTAGGTTATAATATTGGTTTTAATGTCCATTTTTCTTGAATTATAGTCTAATGGCTCTAAATTATGAAGTAGATTGATGTTTTGAGTGATTTTAGTTAATTTGTACATCCAAATCTATTTACTCAAAATTTCCATCTTACATTTGGTGACCACATTGGGAGAATACTCTTGAGATAACATTTTATGCTTTGAGTGTGTTTGCTTAACATTGAATGTCAAGATAAAGGTAGATTTTGGCTCAAGTTTTCAAAAATCCCATGTTCTATGTAAAGTTTGGTATTGTTATACAACTTTTGGTTTTATAGAGGCATTTTTACAGATTTTAGATGTGGATTTTACTAAATACTAAACGTCTAACCTTTTTTGGCAATTTTTGGTCTTTCTCTAAAACTACATCTTGACAAGTGTAGTTTTGAGCCTTAACTATAGTTTTACCTTTGTGAAATGTGGTTTTGATTTAATCATAAAATCACTTACCTAAATCTATGTTTTTGATATTTGATAATCTTATTGTCTCTGTCAAGTTGTTGTCTACTTTTAGGAAAGGGGGGACTTAGTTTAGACCAACTCAATATATCTAAAATATATTTCTACAATATCACTTATCTATAAAGGAATTTTTTAATCCCACTTGAAGTTTTGTCTCTATAAGAGGTGGTTTTGATGTAGACAAAAAAATACTAAGTCAAGTTTGTGATTTTGTTTTCTAATAGTTGTTAAATCTGTCTAACTAGGTTGTGATTGCAAGAAGGGGAAGCTCTACCCAAACACCACCAAACATACCTAAAACCCATATTTTGAATATTTAGTGAAATATTGCTTATTCATAAAGGCAATTTTGAATATTACATGTAGTTTTGAATGCACACAAATAGTTTTACATACATTGGAAAACTAAGTCCTATTGATTTATGTAATCACTCAAAAGTGGTAATTGGATGCTAAGAGTGTTTCTTGAGTTACCCTACCCTTATTCTATCTATATACATATTCTATAGATTATACTTACATTTACAATCATTCATAAAAACATAGTCACCTATAGCTAGTCTTAACAAGTCCTAGAATTGTCTTCCATGATCCCATACTAACTTGCTTACCAATCTCATGGCCCTAGTGTCCCCAATTGGGCACTACTATCCTTAGTCCTAGATCTTCCCAATAGATATGTTTTTAAACATGTGCCCCTCCTAAGGATGGCCTAAGATCATTTAATTATTCACACAAGTAATGGAACCCTATAAAATTAATTATAATCTACCTATATTGACTAGATGGAAGATAGATGCAAGAGGTATTCAAACCAAAGACAAATTTATGCAAAATCAAGGTACTTTATCCCTATTCTACCCTACTTGCTGCATACTACCATCTACAACAACCCTAAGTTTAGTTTTCAAGCATTTCAAAGCTCAAGCACATTCAAGGAATTTAATACCACTTTTCATAGCATTCACTTACAAATTAATCAAGCACTAGGTGGGAGAAATACATTGGACTTGATCCCTCTTCAAATTATTGGTATGTAGTCAAATCTCTACACAATGGGGTGTTAAGGATGTCCAGTCCATCCTACTAACACAAACTCAATTCTTGCTCATATAGTAATTTCAAAGAGAACTAGGGTTTGTAGATCAAATAAATATTTATAGGTACAATAAACAACTACAAGTTTTGGTCATACAAGAACAAAACATACAAACACATGCATAGGTACTCACCAAAAATAGGAACAATCTCATAAAGGGGACATTAGCACCATATTTAGGACACTACACATAGATGTTTCTACTATCCAAATTGGGTTTTATTGTCTAATTAATAGATGAATATTAGAATCCTATTGGTGACATAGACTACTACCTAGATCTCCAATTTCAGAACCCAAATCATCTGTGATATTTAGTTTTTATCTAAGTCTATATTTATCTCCATTTGTTGTTATTTATAGAAATTCAAACAAGGTCAAAATCATTTACAAATTAATAGATTAATTATTGAAATTTGTTTAACTAATTTAGACATCTCAAACCTTTAACCAAACATATAAATTACTTGTGTAAAACCCTAAATGGTTAAATCATTTGGTGAACATGTTTTACTTCAAACATTGCATCAAACCCTAACTTTCATTCATCCAAATTTTTTGTAATAAATTTAGGTTTGAATACTTCTGATGTTCTAATTTTAGTTAGATAACCTATTTAATTAAAATATATTTTACATTAGGGTTTCAATTTATTTGACATCTACTTTATTTTTTTGCAAAGAAAACCTAGATTTAAATACCCTAACCCTAGACACACTTAAGTTTTTTATACTTTTCTATTTATAATAATATTTTATTTCCAAAAATCAAATTTTAGATTCACGTATCTTTTAATTCATATCATCATGATAATAATGATAAAATAAATAAATTACTTTTTATTTCAAATTTTAATACTTTCATTTGCATGATTATTCCCTTTAATTTAGAATGAAATAAGAAAATACATCAATACATTATTAGATTATGCTTGCTATCAAATACAATATTCATCATATTCCATAACATGTTATCTTTATTCTATGTGAAAAATAATTAAGACATTATTCATTAATCACATAGACATATGCGCACATGATGTTTCAAATCAACTAAAATATATTCATGTTGTATTATTGCCATAACATGTTATCTTTATTCTATATGTAATTCCATTAACAAGAAAAACCATACAAACATAGAGGATTTAAAACATAAAATAACCACTATGTTTCAATTTTTAATGTCATATATTATGCATAAGAAATAATCACCTTCTCATCTTCATCTCCATGAGGGTGATAGATACTTTCACTCTAACTAGGTCCATTTTATCATTCCTCTATGAGATGATGTAACCTATAAAAATGTCACCAATCCCCCTACTCATCCTATTCACACTTCTTCCCTATAGGGTGTTTTCATACATGTGCAAACAAAAATATCTAGGGTTTGCACTTTTGAGACTCTATGTGATCAAATTATCAATATGAACAAGATAATTATAGGTTTACAAAATCAAAATAAACTATTAGATGAAAAGATTAAAACATTGGAAAATCAATTTATAAGATAAAGGCTTCCAAGGCACAATAGTGTAAATCATGTTTATACATCATCAACAATACACATCTATAGGTTTTGATCACTTAGGAACAAAATATATAGACACAGGTGCATGTGCTCCTTAAAAACAAGAATAGTCCCACAAAGGGGACATTAGCACCACATTTGGGACATTACACATAGATGGGGCTACTATATAAAATGGGTGATACTATTAAGTGAATAAATGAATATCATAATCATATTGGCAACATATACTACTACCTAGATCTCCAATTTAGAGCCTAGATCATTTGTAATAATAAGTTTTTAGCTAAGTCTCTATTTATCCATATTTATTGATATTTATAGAAAGTCAAACAAGGTCAAAATCATTTACAAATTATTAGATTAATTATTAAAATTTATTTAACTAATTTAGACATCTCAGCGCTTTAAACAAACATAGAAATTACTTGTGTAAAACCCTAAAATGTGAGATCAATTTATCTTGCCTTTTTGGTCATTTAGTGAGTGTTTGGACTTGTAAATAATCTAAATAGTCTAAAACATTATCATATTTTAGGAATTTAAATAAATTTGAATATATCTATTTTAATTTCACTAGGAAGTAAAACCACATCTCAATAGTCTGTATTGGTCTGGACTACTTATAGTCAGTTTTGACCTAAGAAAATTAAATAATACATTTATCTAATCATCATCAAATATAGCCTTGTTTTAAATCATTTTATAAAATTTTTGAGCATTATGAAAATATCTTAATCACCTTAATTCTTTTAAGTCTCTTATTAAATTTATTGTGTTTCCCCTAAGGTGCAAAATTGCATGTCAAAAAAGGTGGTATTGATTTTGACTCGCAGTATTTCACTAACCATAGGTAGTTTTGTTTAACTACACAGTCATTTTTAGCCCAATTATCTACAATATCACATATCCTAAGTTGTATTTTTGACCTACCATTTGTAGTATTGCTTATTTGGAAGTGATTTTGTAGATAGCTAATTATGTATCTATGGTTTTGATTAATCCAGTAGTAATTTTGCATTCTTTTTGGCCTTCAAATTATCCTTTCTTAAGTGCATTTTTAGTATAATTTTAGTAAATTTTGAGTCATTCCAAGGGTTTCACAAGTCCCAAATTGTGTTTGTAATTCAAAACACTTCCCCTCAACCTCACTTGGTACCTACCCCTACACCCCACAAGGGGCACTACTCGTTTACCCTATTGGGCGCTGATGCCCCCAGACCCCTACATCGTGGCTCCTCATCCAAAAATGTTATAGTGTAAAATCATAATTTTTTAGTTTTTTTATTAAGGATTATTGTAATAACCTTTTATTTATTATAAGGTTGATTCTAGTATAAATTTTGGCTTGCTAACATCTTCTCTTATAGATCATATTTTTTCTAACATCTTATCTTGCAGGTTACCCCTCAAGATTTCCAAATTAAAACTAATAATCATTTATTTTACATGATGCCTATTAAATATTTTTTCATTTTAAAAATCATATTGTATATATTTTTTTATATATCTTTATATATATCACACTTAATTAAATTAATTAACAAATATTTTTGCTTGCTTGAGTGTTAATCGAGGGTTACAGTGGTGTATGCTCTCCTCCTTATGTCTTAGTGATGAGTATTAGAGGATAAAAATCCACTAATAAACCCTCTCTCTTTTATTTTTATGTGAAACATGATGTGGAAGTGATACCCACATACTTTCCATAGTCTTAGGGAGATAGTGACCATGGATTTCACCACTACACACTAATCCACTATCTGTTTTCTAGTAGCATATAAATATTAGGGTTAATTGTCATTAGGCTAAATGGTTGACCCCATAAAGGTCCATCAAGAATGGGAAGAATTAATTATATAAATCTGGTATTAGACAACACCCTACATGGACTTGGGTGCCACTATACCTAGGATATATCAAGGACTCTTTTAGAGAGTTTTTATAGTTTAGATTAGGACCTATTGGTCATAACAGCTGACTCCTACAAAGTCATTATCAAATCCTAGGTAAACGTCATGTGAAAATGGGTTTGAGAGGGTTTATGATATTTTTTAATGTGTCACTATCCTATAGCCTCACATGTAAATCTATTGGATGGTGCAATCATCAGGTTACACACCCATTAGTTTATTAATCTTAGGTTT
Organism: Torreya grandis; assembly: GCA_037957365.1. NCBI lineage: Eukaryota > Viridiplantae > Streptophyta > Pinopsida > Cupressales > Taxaceae > Torreya > Torreya grandis. The sequence continues at coordinate 835,119 of JARHVA010000909.1, read as the reverse complement.
TGTGGTTTTCTTGATTTGGTGTGTGTTGTGTTAGACCAATTTTGTTTATGAGCCAGGTCAACATTTTACCCAAACCTATATACACCTATCTAGGTCTTATTCACATATCACCATCTTTTATATCCTTATCTCATCATCAGATCATTTTGTACATCTTTATCATTAACCTCTTGTACATATTTTCCTTGTACATGTGTACATCCTTTAAACTCATTTTCCCTTACTAGCCTTAACATTAATAATCCTTATCATCATATTTATTACTTAATCCACCTTTTATATAACCAATCTTGGCCACATCCTAGTCTTTTCATCACCATATCCCCATGTCATCTTACCTTATCTCCCTCATCCTAAGAGTCTTAACCAGATTACCCATCATAAAACTTACCTTAGTCAACACCTTGTCACTTGTCTTGACCTTGTCTAGCCTAATCACCTTGAAACCTATCCTAATCATAGTCCAACTTGTCCTTACCTTATCCTCCCCATTTGACTATACTATTCATACCATCAATTCTATAGTCATACATTAATCCTCATCCATGTTGGAAAATAACTCTTTCCACATCAGGGTCCTAATTCTAAGATTAGACACAAAATTAGTTATTTATAATCAATTTTGAGTCATAATTACAATAATTTTAACCTATCAATCAAACTATCTCATCATATTTGAGAATAAAATCTTAGTCTTGAACTAATCTAGAAATCCAATCAATCCCTTGTCAAAATCAGTCTCTCAAGCTAGTCTATTCCCCTATCAAGTCTTAGAACTTATCATAGCTCACCTAGTTAAATATATTCAACATCATCAAAGTCTAGCTCACATCCTAAATTGGTCTACTTAAATATTTTTTGTATCCCATACAACATCTCATATCATCTAATCAAACTTAAAATTAGATTAAAACAAGCCCTTAGCCAAATATGTTCCACACATCCTATCCTCATCCCTCAATCTTTCCATTTAATTCCCCACACTTGCCAATTTGGGATATAAAACAACATCATCCATAATCTCTCCCAATTTATTCATGGCAACCAAAATAAAGCTGCTTAATACCTTGATTGAGCAATGCCTCATTACCAATAATAATATGCTCATTTCTCACCTCTTTGAGATGATCATTCCACATCCTATAGACTTTAATCCTGTCCACACAACATTACCTCCAATTCACACCCATCCATTTAAAAAAAATCCTAGTATTCACACCACCTAGTCCCAATCAAATCCTCCATCCACTAGTCATAGCCAGTCATCTACCCCTTTCTATATTAGCAAAGGGAATCCAATCCTGGCCACCTTATTTACTACTCGTTCACCCAATTTTTCACGTCAACTACCATATGATCTAAATTCAAATGATTCCACATCTGATTCATGATGTGAAAGGAGGCCCAATACTCATCTTTATATATCACTATAAACAATCTTCCAATAACTTATCTCTACCAACATCATGGTCTATCCACCCATATGACATATTAATTTTTATAAGCCTAATCCCTCTTGGTATATCACCAACCACTACTATATATATCATTGAAATTGGGGGAATACCATTAATCAATGTTTTAATTTCCAAAAATTTATCTAAGAATTCATCGATCATGGTGACATGGATATTGAGAATGAATAAGATGAGTCTACATCCCTATGTAAACAAGAAGAGGAATGATAAGGTTTCATTTATAATCATAATCAAGCCTTTCTCTTTCCAAGCCAAGGTCAAGACATCATATCCACCTTCTATGGTCCCCCCATATTTGATAAATCCATTGGAGATGAGTTAGTTCCCCATGAACCAAGTCCTCCCTTCTCTTATGAGTCCTCCTTTTATGGGCCTATCTTTCTCAAAACTATTGTCTCTCCATCATATTTTCAAACACCCCACATTGAGAGGTCATTTATAGACAATAAATATTCTACTACCTACATCACATCATGTGCATCAAAATCAACACTAGTGTTATCTACATTGAGATCATGTTCAACACTAGTATTTGAATTAGATTCCTCATCAGAAACATCATCCCTCATAGATATTGTAGTAGATTATGACTATGCCTATCATTTTAAAGATACCTATGATTTAGATAATAATCAATCACCAGGCATATATTTTGATCATAATTAGGATGATGAAGTCATAATATATTTATTACAGCTTTATCTATCAAAGTTAGAATTTATATGATCCTACCTTAGATACATGTACTACAGATAGTCTTAGTGATCCTTTTACTGATATTGAGGAAATTTTATTTGATGTCAAAATTGGGTCTTAGAGTAACCCTTATTAGGACCATGGTACCCAATCACCACTCATTGACCTCATCATATCATCTCCATCACATTCATCCATCATAGATACTTTTCTTCCCATCAATGATCATTTAATCACCTCCCTCTATAAGGATGAATATGAACATACATCATTAGACTCTTCCTTGAGTACTATAACATGTGCTACAAATAGAAAGGTCCAAGACCATATTGAAAGTTTATAAATGATGACCAAATCACCTTTTATCTAGTAATTCAAAATCAAGAAACATCAAATCATAAGCCTAATCCAAAAGTGTCTTCCTATGGTGAAGCCCAGTCGCAGGCATTAGGGGACTATCAAAGTCAAAAAATAAATCTCCTCTGGTAAATCCCAATGTTAGGCACCAGGGGATATTTAAAATATAATCGATTATAAAAATCTAAATAAAGTCAAAAATAGTATCAAGATGGTTGATAATCCTTTAAATAATTAGATCAAAGAATAATTTCACAATCAAAAATTCTTAGATCTCTTACTGTCTTTTGTTCACTAGCACCAATAAAATGTGGAACATCTAACAAGTCCAATAATGTATGTGAGTTTTATTCCCACTCCTCAAAAACCCACTATTGCTTCCTATCATGATCCTATCATCCAATCAAGTCCTATACATTACCATCAAATCTAAAACCTATATGTTCCACACCTCACAAACTCAAGCAACATTATCTCTGATAAGGATAATAGAAACACCTAGTCTAAATTTCTAGAGAGGTCTCAATAAATATTCAACAAAGGTCACATGGACATTAATACATCCATCAGTGACAACATGATTCTAGCATCACGTCTCTCCAGAATAGGTGTTTGATAAAAATCATGAAATTATTGGCATTCCTAGATCTCACACCCAAATAAAATAAATCAAGATGTTAATAGTCAAAATAATAGTAATAATGATAATAATAAAATAATTCATCCAATGGTTGATACTAGTATTCTGACACCTTGGAAAAGTACCATGATGAAAACTGGTTTCTAATGTCATGGTAAAATAATCTATTATCTGCACAATACCTCAACACTTGGGGGGAAAACCATTTCATCCACATAATATCCCTTTTCAATCCCATCCTTGTATATATTATCCCTTTGTCCATTGTTCCTACCCATCATCTACCATCATATCTTACATCTTATTATGTCTATCCTTTCTTCTAGTCTTAACCTTTATAAGGGAATGGAATATGTCTTGGGTAATGTTCTAGAATAATCTCAGCATATCCTCGAATGGATGCTCAAAAAATGAGATATTTGGTTCCTTCATGATGTGGTCATTATCAATCCTTACTCCATTATTCCTTGGTCCTTATCCCCTCTTCAGTATCAAACTCATCCTTTTTTTGTCCCATCCAAAATTTAATCTATTTATCTTTATCTTAGTTTCTTGGCTTTGTATTCCATTTTCTAGTAACCTCCTTTGTATAGTGTACATACATATTCTAAAAAACCTAAAAATTGAAAATTTCCAAAACCCCTAAAAAAAAATCCATAGACTAACAAAACATATAAGTTATCTTGTCATATGTCTTAAGTATCTAGGTCATCTTATCCTATGTCCTAAGTTATCCATGTCATCCTGACTTGTCTTATGTCCTTGTGGTCTTATCATTTTTTTCTCTTGTCTTGTCATATGTCTTAGTCTTGGCACCCAAGTCCTTATCCATAACCTTATTCTAATCCAAGTCACTATTCTACTCTAATTCCATACCTTGTCCAACTTATTTTCCTTAATTAAAATTCACATCACAATCATCATGACCAACTTTATACAACTCATCACTTGATCACTCATGCCATTAATCTCATCAGGATAATTAGATAAGACACAATAACACTACTTGTAGATACTTGTGTCTGTTTCTTGTATGCTCTATGTTGTTTGAATTATGTACATGCCTTTTATCATATGTGTGTGTAATATATATATATATATATATATATATATATATATATATATATATATATATATATATATATGTCTATGTTTGTCTTATTTTATTAATCTTTTAATCCTCTCTTTTGTTAAGGGTGTAATGAATGAGGATGATATGATGTTACCAAAAGCTAAAATGATGCTTTTAGGCACCCTAGATGATGTAGAGTTCATCATTTGCACTTTTATAATCATGCATTTTGGCACAACATCCTCTTGGTCATACTTATATCATGGGGAATACTACCTGGTGCTATATTTATATTGGATTGATTCGACTATGATGAGACCTATTAAAAAAATGATGACTTGATAATGGACTACACTCATTGTGTCTTCTAATCCTTTTACCTTCATCTAAATCACATCCTTTATCTAAAAATTAACATGTCTAACAATCATCATAATCTTAATACTCTAATCCATTGTCATCATCCTCTAATATAGTTTGAACTACATTAGCCTGAGATCTTTTTAGACTATGTAGGTAGCACTCAGTCACATGGTGTGCTTGAGGTTAGCTTGGCCACTCTTTCCTCTTTCCTCACCATTTTTCATTGCATATCTCTTGTCACTAATCATCCTTAATTATTTTATCATTCAAATACTTGATATATCAATCATTAATCAATTATACTATTGATCAATCACCATCCCTAAAATCACCTCCTTATTTTTTTTGTTAATATCTTAAACCTATCGATTGGGCCTAACAAAAACACATCCATATTTTCTTTCATTATCACAGATTGGTCAATTCATCATTTAAATTTTATGGTTTCCTCCTCCGATTGGGGTATAACCAAAACCATAACTTTATTATTATCTCTCACAACTTGAAATTTTTCCTTACTAGGGACATCATAGTTATTAATCACATTATGTCTCATTGATTTGATGCATCACACTAACCAATTATTTACCTTCATCTTTTGGTCACTCAATCATATCAATTTAATCTCTCTACTATCCTTCATCATATCACTTGACTTCATATTTGAGATGCACTCATCATTAATATTCTCAAATCATTATCTTATCTTTAGCCTGATGCTCTCCTAGCATGTGTCCTTGTTGGGGATATGTTGACAACTCATGGCCCTTATCATCTTTGTTTACATCTCTCCATGAAATGCATCCTTTACTGGGATATGTAGAAATATTGAGGCCTTTATCTTATCATCATCATGTTTCCAATCCCTATGCATATGTATTTTCTAGGAGCATCATCACTTTGTATCTCACTGTTCAGGTTGAGTTCATTTTCTTCATCATCTATCTCACATATCACATCCATCTCATTATTCCTTGCATGTCCCCTCAAGGGGGCATCATACGTCCACCAACTCATGTATTTATTCTTTAAAATACCATTACTCCTTCCACTTTATACACTCATAATGCCTTTTCAAAGAGGGGAAAATATATACATCTAAATTTTATTACTTTATTTACCACTAATATTACTATTAGTTGACACTAATTTCACTTATCTCATTTTTCTCTTGTAATCCATCTTAATATCACCCCTTCTAGTCATTTATCTAACATCCCCCTTTATTATTCTTCATCCACTAACCTTATGATATCCCCACCAACCTATTCATTCTTATAATCATGTCTTATCCACTAACTAATCCCACTTGTCTATCATATTAGAATTTTAAATTTGAATCCAACCTATTATAGCCTATTTCTAGGCTTTCCTACATCCCTAGTCCCTAATCACATGTCTAACCACCTACTAATCTTTTTTATCCCCCCTAATGGATTATAGAATTCTCCAATTCTATAATCCTATCTATTTTATCCCTTCCTCTCTAGAAGCCACTATTCTAGAGGCTTCCAAGGAATTTTTAATTCTTTGGATAATCCTCCACTATTGGTCTCTTCATCCCAACTTTGAATATTGGCCATTGGTATTCCCTCCATGGCCTATTTAAATCTACCTCCTCTCTATTGATAAACTAATCAACATTATCATAAGCTCTCTATGTATTCATGATATCATTGAGTCCTTGAATCCATGTCATCTTAATCAAGCAAGCATCATGCTAAAATATGAGTCTTTAGTAATCAATCCATAGTCCATAGTCAATAAGTCTTTTTCTTGTATTGTATATTATTTAGGATTTAGCTTTAGGTTATAATGCTTGTTTTAATGTGTATTTTGATTGCATTATAGTCTAATAGCTCTAAATTATGAACTAGATTGATGTTTTGGGTGATTTTGGTTAATTTTATCATCCAAATCTATTTTATTAAAATTTCCATCTTACAATGTCTTTATGACCTTAGTTGTTTCTTGATTGAGACCCCTCTAGACATCTAGACCAGGTGTCTTCATCACCTATAGGAGATAATGTTTTTCAGATTTGTGAGGTGAAGAATGGATGAATTTGGTGTTTGGATTTGATGGTGGAGTATAGGTCTTGAATGGATGATAAGATCATGAGAGGGAGGTATGATGGGTGATTGGGAAGTGGGAGTAGAAGTCACACATACTATTGTAAATGTTAGATGTTCCATAATTGATTAGTGCCATATGACAAAATATTTTAAGAGATCCAATACACTTTGATTATTTGGTAATTCTTCTTTGATTTGATTATTTGAAGGATTATCATCAGCTTAATACTAATTTTGACATTGGTTTGATATTCAAACTCGATTATATCTAGACTATCTTATGGTTCCTGACATTGGGATTCAATAGAAGAGACTGATATTTTACTTGGTAGATGATGATTATTTTGTCTTTGATGGTCCCCTAGTTCCTAAAATAGGGTTTCACTAGGGTAAAAAACTTTTTTATTAGGCTGATGATTTGATTTTTATTGATTTTAAATTGCTAGATCAAAGGTGATTTGTGTTAAGGTGTGGAGCCTAAAAGCTTCATATATGAGCACATTATCAAAGTTGCAGGTTTACACAGTCACCGGCGTCGGTCAAGAGTGACCGACATTGGTCTGGTGCAGTTGAAGAGACACCAGCATCAGTAGAGGATCAGCTGACGTCAGTCACAGGCAAGCAGGCAGGAACTGGCGTTGGTTACCTGTGCATCCAGAATGCTATTTCTGAGGATAGAACCGAGTGTTTGCATGATGAGTTTAAGTCTTAGTCTTAAGTTCATGTTTCTATTATTAGTAAGATTGTTTTTAGAGCCCTTGTTCAAGAGGCTTAACTGTTGGTTGTAAGTGCATGCTCAAGTCTCCTAATTCTATATGTAGAATTAGATCTTCTTAGCTTAGTGTGATTATTGTAGTAGTTCATTGTATGTGAATGTTGAAGAATAGTATAGAGTTGTATCAATCTAGGTTGTTGGAGTTGATTGTACTTAAGAGAGAGAGCTCTTGAGGGATAGAGATCTAGAGAGAGATCTTGTGCATCTGAGAGAGGTGTGGAAGAAAGAAGTTTCTTCAATTGTATTCCTTTTGTAAATATTTTAATACAAGTTTTTAGGGTGGTTTCTTGTATCTCTTATTCTTTGCTATTATCTGATTCTAGTTACTTATCTATCTGATTTAATTCCACAATTTATTGCTTTCATAAGTGTAATCATATTGTTGGTTGATCCCCAACAAGTGGTATCAGAGCCTTGGTTGTAGGTTTGGAGTTTGATATCCAATAATTGGTATCAAAGCTCAGGTTCACTAATAGGCGGTTCAGATCTGTGTAGTGTGTATTGATTACAGGTTGCTCACAGGTGTTTCTGTAGGGATTTCTGTTTGAGTGGGATAAGCAATGGTAGAGGAAAGTAAACTGATAATGGAGAAGTTCAATGGCAAAAACTATCAACATTGGAGGATGCAGATAGAGGACTATCTGTATCAAAAAGATCTATACTTACCGTTAGGTGGGATTGCAAAGAAGCCCACAGACATGGAGGATGAAGAATGGGAAGTTCTTGACAGAAAGGCTCTGGGGTCTATAAGACTGATTCTAGCATCTACTGTGATATCTAATCTATCACAGGCAAAAACAACGATAGAGTTGATGACTACTTTAGCAAATTTGTACGAAAAACCCTCAGCTTCTAATAAGGTATATCTTATGAAGCAGCTATTTAATTTGCATATGCAGGAAGGTGGATCTGTATCTAATCACCTGAATGATTTCCATGGTATTGTAAATCAATTAAGTTCAGTCAAAATTGTATTTGATGATGAAATAAAAGCTCTTTTAATATTATGTTCTTTGCGTGAAAGCTGGCATAACTTAGTAATGGTAGTTAGCAATACTGCATCTGCATCAAATATTTTAAAAGTAGAGGATGTTGTTAGTGTTATCTTGAATGAGGAAATTCACAGGAAAAGCACAGAAGAGACATCTGGGAATGCTTTAAGTTTTGAGAGCAGGGGAAGGCAAAAAGAGAAGAGCAAGAAAGGGAGATCAAGATCTAAGTCTAAGGGGAGAGGTAGATCCAAATCCAAAAATGGCAGGAAGCCACAATGCTAGAATTGTGGAAAGATGGGGTACATAAGTAGAGATTGCTGGTCAAAGCCTAAGGAGGACAATCAGCATGAAGGAAAAGAAGAAGCAAAGGTTGCAGGTATTGCATAAGATGCTTTAATATTCTCTTTGCATAATAATATAGAATCTTGGGTGCTAGATTCTGGTGCATCTTTTCATGCTACGCCTAATAGGGAATATTTTTGTGACTATATCCATGGAGATTTTGGAATAGTGTATCTAGGGGATGATGAGCCTTGTAAGATTATTGGCAAAGGTAAAGTGCAGCTGAAAATGTAGAATGGCAACACATGGGTGTTGAGAGAAGTTATGCATGTTCCTAGCTTGAAGAGAAATTTGATTTCTGTAGGAAAGTTAGGGGATGAGGGTTGTACAATAACTCTCACAGCAAAATATTGGAAGGTGACCAAGGGTGCACTTGTTATGGCCAGAGGTAAGAGAGTAGGTACTCTCTATTTGTGTAATTGTGTTACTAACAATTCTCCTTCTGTATTATCTACTTCAGATGTGGATGCAAAATTGTGGCTCTCAAGGCTTGGCCACATGAGTGAGAAGGGATGTCAATTCTTAAGTCTAAAGATAATATTTTAGATTTGAAAAGCATGGATCTAGAATTTTGTGAGCACTGTGTATTTGGAAAATAGAAAAGGGTTAGTTTTCTCAAGACTGGGTCTACAAAGAAGAAGCATAAGTTGCAGCTTGTTCACATAGACGTGTGGGGACCGGCTTAGGTAGCTTCTATTGGAGGATCATAGTACTATGTTTTGTTCATAGATGATGCTACAAGAAAGGTATGGACTATTGTATTAAGAAGAAATCTGATGTATTTGAGACTTTTAAGATTTGGAAAGCTATGGTTGAGAATGAAACAGGCAAAATATTAAAGTGCCTGAGATTTGACAATGGTGGAGAGTTTTGTAGTTATAAGTTCAACTGGTATTATTATATGCATGGAATCCGTAGGCAAAGGATGGTTCCAAGGACACCTCAGTAGAATGGAATTGCTGAAAGGATGAACAGAACAATTATGGAGTGTGCAAGATGTATGAGATTGCATGCTGGTTTGCCCTTAGAGTTTTGGACAGAAGCTGTTGACACTACAATGTACCTAATTAATAGAGGACCCTCTATAGCTCTAGATGGTGGAATTCCAGAAGAGGCTTGGACAGGTAAAAAGGTAGATCTCTCTTTTCTCAAAGTTTTTGGTTGTGAAGCCTTTGTGCACGTAGATAAGGAAAATAGAAAGATGCTGGATGCTAAGTCTATGAGGTGCACATTTATTGGCTATGGCTCAGATGATTTTGGTTTTAGATTTTGGAATCTAGGAACTAACAAGATAATTAGGAGCCATGACATTGTTTTCAATGAAAAAGTGATGTATAGTGATCAACTGAAGAAGCTAAATCAATCTGGGCAGAGCAATGCTGAATTGGATGAGGTGACGGTCCAAAATGAGTTTGTGGGAAAAAGAAATAATCACTTGTAGGAAAACACAGAGACTGACATTGGTAGGATAGGAACCGGCATTGGCAGAACATAAATCGACATCGGCCATACAGAGACCGATGTCGGTAGGACAGGCACCGACTTGGTCAGGAAGAACCGGCATCGGCCAGTAACAAGTTTGGAGGTGATCGAGGTTGGTCACTGTCAGAGAATTTGGGTGGACAACGTGTTGTGAATGAGTCTCAGACACCCATCAAGAGGTAAAAAAGGGTAAGTAAGCCTCCAATTAGATATTCTCCTTCATTATTCTATTTATTGCTAACTGATGGTGGAGAACCAAAGAGTTTTAAAGAAGCAATACAGGTGGAGTCCAAGAGTCAGTGGGAGCGTGGCATGGTTGAGGAGTTGGAGTCCTTAAGAGAGAACCAAACATGGGATTTGGTTGAGTTGCTAGCTAGTAAGAGAACATTGAAGAATAGATGGACCTACAGGTTGAAGGAAGGTGAGAATGGACAGATGAGATATAAGGCCAGATTGGTAGTGAAAGGATTTGCACAAAAGCTAGGTATTGATTTTGGTGAGATTTTTTCTCTTGTTATTAAGATGACTTCTATATGGATTGTACTGTCTTTGGTTGCTGTTGAGGATTTGCATCTTGAGCAGCTAGATGTTAAGACAGTGTTTCTTCATGGAGATTTGGATGAGGAAATTTATATGGAACAGTCGAAAGGATTTGAGGTCAAAGGTAAGGAGAAGTTAGTGTGCAGATTGAAGAAAAGCTTGTATGGCCTCAAGCAAGCTCCTAGATAGTGGTATTTGAAATTTGATAGGTTTATGACTGAGCATGGCTATAGTAGGTGTCAATCTGACCATTGTGTGTATTTTAAGAGATTGAATAATGGTAGATATATTATTCTATTGTTGTATGTAGATGATATGCTGGTTGCAGGATCACACATGCAGGATATCTCTGAGCTTAAAGTGAAATTAGCTCAAACTTTTGCTATGAAGGATTTTGGAGCAGCCAAGAAAATCCTTGGCATGAGCATTAAGAGAGACAGGAAAAATCACAGGTTGATATTGTCTCAAGAAGATTATGTGGTAAGGTGTTGAAATGGTTCAACATGCAGGATGCTAAACCAGTAAGCACACCTTTGGCTGGACATTTTAAGTTGAGTAAAGAACAATGTCTTAATTCACATGATGAGGTAGAGTACATGAGTAAAGTTCCATATTCTTCCGTAGTAGGAAGTTTGATGTATGCAATGGTGTGTACTAGACCGGATATTGCCCAAGCAGTGGGAGTTGTAAGTAAGTATATGGCCAATCTAGGTAAGGAACATTGGAAAGCAGTTCAGTGGATCCTTAGATATCTGAGAGGAACCAACAGTAGGCACTTGTGCTATGGAGGTTCAAATACTTCTCTACATAGTTATGTAGATTCAGATATGGCAGGTGATTTGGATGGTAGGAGGAGCACTACAGGATATGTTTTCATTGTAGGTGGAATGGCGGTTAGCTGGATATCTAAGTTGCAGAAGGTTGTTGCCTTGTCAACTACAGAAGTAGAGTATATTGCAGCTACAGAAGCTAGCAAAGAGATGATATGGATGACACGGTTCATAGATGAGCTTGGAAGGGAGCATGAGAGTTACAGATTGTATAGTGACAGTCAGAGTGTAATCCATTTGGCTAAGAATTCAGTATTTCATTTAAAAACAAAGCACATACAGCTAAGGTACCACTTCATAAGATAGGTATTGGAGGATGGTGAGTTGAAGCTGGAGAAGATCCATACAAATAAGAATCTTGCTGATATGTTAACCAAGCCAGTTACAAAGGAGAAGTTGAATCTTCATTCAACTTCTGTTGGTCTTCATGATTGAGTTGAAGATGGAGGAGCTAGAAGATGTTGCTATACAGGTACTGGTGCAGCTGTTTATCTCCAAATGGGAGATTGTTAAGGTGTGGAGCCTAAAATCTTCACATATGAGAGCATTACCAAAGTTGCAGGTTTACACAGTCACTGACATCGGTCAGGAGTGACTGACGTCGGTCCGGTGCAGTTGAAGAGACGCCGGCGTCGGCAGAGGATCGACTGACGTCAGTCACAGGCAAGCAGGCAAGAACCGGCATCAGTTATCTGTGCATCCAGAATGCTATTTCTAGGATAGAACCGAGTGTTTGTATGATGAGTTTAAGTCTTAGTCTTAAGTTTGCATTTCTATTATTAGTAAGATTGTTTTTAGAGCCCTTGTTCAAGAGGCTTAACTGTTGGTTGTAAGTGCATGCTCAAGTCTCCTAATTCTATATGTAGAATTAGATCTTCTTAGCTTAGTGTGATTATTGTAGTAGTTCATTGTATGTGAATGTTGAAGAACAGTACAGAGTTGTAGCAATCCAGGTTGTTGGAGTTGATTGTACTTGAGAGAGAGAGATCTTGAGGGATAGAGATTTAGAGAGAGATCTTGTGCATCTGAGAGAGGTGTGGAAGAAATAAGTTTCTTCAATTGTATTCCTTTTTTAAAGAGTTTAATACAAGTTTTCAGGGTGGTTTCTTGTATCTCTTATTCCTTGTTATTATCTGATTCTAGTTACTTATCTATCTGATTTAATTTCGCGGTTTATTGCTTTCATAAGTGTAATCATATTGTTGATTGATCCCCAACAATTTGATCATTATGAATGATTTTTTGAATATGATATTAGACCATTATATTTTTGGAAATGTTATGTTACTCAGGGAAGAGTCCAACAATGTATGTTCATATTCATCCCTATGGAGGCAGGTGATTAAATTATAATTGATAGGAGGAATATAATCAATGAGGGATGAAGGCAGGGAAGATGGTAAGATGAGATAAATGAATGGTGATGGGGTAACATGATTTTTATATGGGTTCTTAAGAGACCCAGTTTTAACATTAGATAAAATATCCTTAAGATCACTAAAAGGATCGCTAAGACTAGCTGTAAGATAGGCATGTGATGCATGATCAGATCCACTCTAACTATATTCAATAAATAAATATTGTAAAAACTTTAATATGACTTCATCATCTTGATTGTGATTTAAACATATGACTTGTGATTGGTTGAAATCTATATTAGAGTTTTAGACACCTAAAACTAGCCATCGATAACCTCCAATCAGGCTTTTGGCCACTTTCCACCTAAAATGCACAATTTGGCCTAAAAACACTAAAATGCATTAAATGATGTGAAATTGACATATTAAAGTGCCAATTTTGGCCAAGGCATCCCTAAATGAGGTATTAAAATTTATGGGCCATCTAACTTTGATCAGATCATTTTGAGTTAAAATGCCAATTTTGCACCTAGGTGTTCTAGATTGATCTTTCCCATCAAATCTCTTACACAAGACACGTGCCTTCATTATTTTTTATTGGTAACATCCTAAATGGGATAATGGATCCAATGCATATGACATTACCTTCCAATTCCAATCCAATAAAATTTTGGACTAGTAACAAGGCATTTTGATCAATTTGAGTAATTTGTGCACAAAGTGATTAAACATACTTAAGAACTAATTAACCCAAATCAAGGCCTAATCAATAATTCCATGGAAACTTGTTGAATAATTTGTTTTGGAAATGAATATGGAATAAATGCATCATTAGGTGACCTCATTTCTTGGGAAGACATCCCTAGGCCATAAATATCAAGATTCATACCCTCCATGCCTCATCAATGCCTTCCATGATGCCCTCCATGCCTCTTTATATCCCCTTATTACAATGTCATGATGAGGATAATTATAAACTTAATTCCAAAAATTTAATTAATCTTCAACCACACATCTCAATTTTAGGATGGATGGTTCAAGTTGATTCTAGACATTCTAGAGAGGCCATGAACATCATTTCTAAGACATGATTATGCAAAGTTATAATGGAGAATTGATTACAAAGATTCATGAAAATAGTGTTACCATTCCAAATTGATTTAAATCCAAGCCAAAGCCATAAGGTTCCAAGGAGAAGAGGAGATATCCAAGCCTCTTTTGATGAAGACTTCATGAGCACAAATCGAGTAAGCCACTACAACAATCATTTTAGAGCATCCAAAGGAGGTAAAAGAAGGTTTATTTTGAATTTTAGTCATGTGTTTTATTCATGTTTGTTAACTAATCTCTCCCTATCATCTAGGTCTAGAGATGTTATGCTAGTTAGTGTTTTTCTTTCATTTTGTTTTTAGTTTGAAACTAACACCATACTAACCATCCTCTCTTGAGTCAAATTCTTAGATCACATATGGCACACCCAGTGGGACAAGACACATCCCAAACTTGAAGAACATCATTTTACAGTTTTAAAATCTTCATTTGGATCACTAAAACTCTTGCAAATTGATTTTTTAACTTTGTTTTACCATTTTTCTTTGTCACTGGTTTACACAGTAACCGACATTAGTTAGTAAAATTGTCATCATTTGGATAGCCATATTCGGTCGCTACTGGTATAACTGATATTAGTTAGATTACCTTAATTAGTTATAAGTGTAACCATAATTGGTTATATAACTGACATCGGTCACTCTGTTTTTTTTAAATATAAACCTCGAAGCTCTATTTTTGAAGTTCATTGTTTCAAAATCAAAATAGCTTCAAGGCTAAAAGACGTGCTAACATTTTTGTTGCAGGACCAAACTTGACATTTGCTAAAAACATGTTTAAATTACCTTTTACATGCTTAAAAATGAATTAGGAACCTTTTTTTGGTGCTTAATGAAAATTTTAAATGCTTAATAAATGTTTTCAAAGTTCACAATCTTAAGACCAAGGGGTCAAATGAAAATCACCTCATTTTCATTTGTGCTTAAAAATGAACTCATCTCTCCAAGATTTTTGTCTTCAATAATTGCTTGATATAATTTTATTTAGCAAAGAGAGGGGTGTTGTATGTATTCTCTTCCATTTTTTGCCTTTAGGGAACCCTTGGAATCAAAAGTGCCAATCCTATTGCAATTAGGCTAGTCCAAGGATTATAAATAAAGTCATTTAAAGCATTCCCCAAAAAACTTGTCAAAGTTTGGATGACCTTGAAAATGACCCTAAAGTCTTTCTATTTTCATGTTTTCTTTATTTTTATGAAAACTTGGCTTGTGAGGGGGACTTTATCACCTCCCATGAGTTCTTTAGGGAAGTTTTGACCTAGAGTTTCACCTCCCAACATTGAATTAATTTGGATCCTAATTGGAGTTGCACATGGGACGTAGTGTCACTTTGGACATCACACTATACTGAGTGAACAATAAGATGTAGTGGTTTTAAAAAAGAATAGACCTTTTTTCAATAAGTTAGGTGATATGGACCCAAAATTTGTGCTTTTATTTTACAATTTTTGGCATGAAAGTCATCGCGCAATTGATTCCCCTAGAACATTTGGAAACTTGTTAAATCTTAGACAAATCCCCACTTGCCATGGAAGTATTGTTAGTGCAAGGTGTGCCTCAATGTCCATGTCATAGTATTATCATTTGAGAGAAGGGGGGGGTGTAAAAACCCTACTATATAATGCAAATTTACTTTTGGATGAACACTTAAAATCCTCTCAAATGACGTATATAGATGGATTCTAGCAATACCAAGAAACCTTGTCAGATTAGAGTCTAAGAGTGATTCATAAATTGAGTTTTGTCCTAGATTAAAGTCTTGTTTAAATTCAAAACTTTTTGTAAACAAATGATACAAACCAAAACACATGGCCCTCATTTTCCTTTGAAGAAAGAGGTGTTATGTTTCTTGCATGAGATCATCAATTTGCCTTATTCAAATTTCATCAAAAGCTTGGGAGTCATATCATCCACTTTGACATGGTTATGCTACCCAATTGAGTCTAGACCTTTACCAAAGTTGTTTAAGTCCTTCACTTATAATCTAAATTTTAAATTGCACCTTTATAAGTTCATAGGGTTGATGTGTTAAGTGGGTTCACCATTTGTACTAAACTTGAGGGAACTTAGGTTTAGTTTCCAATTTGGGCTGAAGGCCATTTAAGACTTGTAATCATTATCATCATTAATAGACTTAAGTCATTTTGTGCTAAAAACTTGCACTTTGAGTCTATGTACCATAAACATTTTGAGTCAAGAAAGGTAGTGTTATGCTATCAAAATTGTGAGAAACTATCTTTGCCTTAAAGAGTTTTTTGAAACAAACTTTTTTGTCACACCTTTTTTGGTAGTCTAGCATCATTACACTACCCAAATCATTTCAAATATTGTTTCATAGACCCTATTGCATAGAGTTAAAATTTGTTCCTACATTTTTAGACCAATCTAAGTGTACTTTTATGATCTTTTATCTAGCATAGTTACATCATTTACTTTTATCTAGCTTATTTGTCAAAAGAACCAAGTTTTATACCATTATTTATGAGAAAATAAATTATCTCTAAAAGTGCCTTTTGTTTCATACCTTATACCTAGTTGATCAATTTCATGTCTAAGAATCAAATGCCTAGTGTTTTTTAGAAGTGTTTTAAATCCATTAGATTAAAACTTTCATCTATTTTTAAAGTCTATATTTTGACACCGTTTGGCCAAGAGTCCTAGCACATGCCTTGTTTGAACCTAGATTTTTATGTTGTGTTTGGCCAAAAGATTTAGTAACTTTTAAATTCCTAGATTAGACTTAATTTCCCCTTCTTCCAATGTCATGATGAGGATAATTATAAACTTAATTCCAAAAATTAAATTAATCCTTAACCACACATCTCAATCTTAGGATGGATGGTTCAGGTTGATTCTAGACATTCTCAAAAATTTATAAATAGAGAGGCCATGAACATCATTTCTAAGACATGATTATTCAAAGTTATAATGCAAAATTGACTACAAAGCTTCATGAAACTAGTGTTACCATGCTAAATTGATTCCAATCCAAGCCAAGCCAAAGCCACAAGGTCCCAAGGAGAAGAGAAGATATCCAAGGCTCCTTTGATGAAGACTTCATGAGCACAAGCTAAGCAAGCCACTACAACAAACATTTTAGAGAATCCAAGGGAGGTAAAAGAAGGTTTCTTTTGAATTTTAGTTGTGTGTTTTATTCATGTTTGTTAACTAAGATCTCCCTAGTGTCTAGGCCTGGAGATGTTATGCTAGTTAGTGTTTCTTTGATTTTGTTTTCATTTTTAAACTAATACCATACTAACCATTCTCTCTTGAGTCAAATTTTTAGATCAAAAGATTTATCCTCAAAACTTTAGGCATAGTTACACATCTATAATATTAATTAAGGATGATGATTTTAATAAAGAATCTAATTTGAATATTAGTGTTAGATATGATCCTGATGTAGATAAGACTTGTCTTGACTCAAATATTGACTCTGATGTATATGATATAATGATTCTAGTAGAGGATTCATTGTCTACAATAAAATTCTCAATGTGGGATATTTGATATGATGGATGAGAGGAATATGATGGAGGAATAATAGATTTACCAAAGATAGGATTATCAAAAAGGATTCATGAGAGAAGGGAGGACTAGGTTCATGTAAAATGGGGCTCCATCTTTGATGGAGGATTTATCAAATATGGGGAGACCATGGAATATGGATGTGATGTCTTGAAGTTAGATTGGAAAGGGAAAGGATTAATCTTGATTAGGAATGGAATATTAACATTCTTATTCTTGTTCACCCTTAGATGTAGACCCATTTGATTCATTATCAATTTTGATGTCACCATGGTTGATGAGGTTTTAAATATAGTTTTAAAAATTATGACATCAATTAATGGTATGCCCCCAAGTTTAGTAGGTATATATAATAGTGGTTTGATTTATACTAAGAGGGCTTAGGCTTGTCAAGATTAAGATGTCATATGGGTGAATAGACCATCATTTATACAATAATAAGTTTATAGAAGAGGGATTCTAAAGATATAAGAAGAGGAGTGTAAAGCCTCTCTTCACTTCATGACTTGGATGTTGAAGTATTAGACATTATATCAAATGGTTGTTGACATGATGAGGTGGTAAGTATTGAATTCCCTTTGCTTATGTAGGAAGAGGTAGATGACTAGATATGACTGATGGATAGATGATTTGAATGGGATAGAGTAGTGTGGAGGCTATGAGTAGATTGATGTGGATGGGTATGAACTAGTGATAATATTGGGTGAATGGGTTAGAGTCTATAATATGTGTAGTAATCATCTCAAGGAGGAGAGAAAAGAGTACATCCATTTGGCCATGAGGCATTGCTTAATCAGGGTATTAACCAAATTTATTTTAGATGCCATGGATGAATATGGTAGAAAGCATCGATGATTTGGTTCATTGACCCCAATCAATAAGTTTAGAGGATTAAATGGAAAGATTGATGGATTAAGATGGAATGTTTGGACAAAGGCTTATTTTAGTCTGATATAAAATTTGATTGGATATTTGATGTGATGCGATGTTTGATGAGGTAAGACAAGATTAAGTATATCAAATTAGGATGTGAGCTAGAATTTGATTATTTTGAGTGGATTCGACTAGGCAAGATATGACAAGATCTAAGATTTGATAAGGGGCTAGACTCTCCCAAGACATTGGTTTAAACTAGGGACTGATTAGATTAAGAATAAATCAAGAATAAGATGATTGACTTAAGGGGGATTATGTAATGACATGATTTGATTCAAACTTTATTAAACATAAACAAGCTAAAAGTTAGAACCTTGATGTGGAAATAGTTTTTTTCCAATGTAGATGAAGACTATAATATGATTACACACTTGACAAGATGACTAATATATTCAAAGGGATGGTAAGTTAAATAAAATTTGAACTATGACTAGGCTAGGTTACAATGGGTAAAGTGGTAGCCAAGGTAATTAAGATAGACAAGGTCAAGATGAGGGGCATGATTAAGACAATGTGAGCAATAGGTTTAAACTATGACCCTAAGGATGATTAAGAAAAGATAAAGTAGGGATGAGAGGCCAACATGGACTAGAACATGAAAATATTAGGGGATGACTAGAATGTGACTAGGTTCAAAGAAGATGGCTAATAATAAATGATAAAGTCTAAGAAAAGGGGATAATGATGATGGTCAAGATTAGGTAGTGATTTAATAAGATATGATGGCTGAACTAAAGCTTATATTTGACTAGGGATAATATTGTGTTTGGTTTAAGGGATGCTAAAAAAATAAGCCTCCAAAACACAAAAAAAACAATCAAACCACAAACCTAAAATTAATGATTGACTCAAGAGTGTAACTGATGACTACATCATCTAATAGCTTCATAGGTGAGGCTGTAGGCTAGTGACCCATTACAGAATCTCCCAAACCCTCTTAACTCTATTTGTACTTAATTGTCACTTAAGAGTTGATACTAACTCTGAAAACAAGTCATAATTTATGGCTGAAGGTCCTATTCTAGGCTATATATGATCTCTAAGGGTGTCTTCAATATACACTAGGTATGTAGATCCAAACTCTATAAAAGATTTTCTCTAGTGCTTAGGTCAAAGAGTTAACTTTTTCCCTTTATGATGGACCTGTCTTGGGTCAACCACTTAGCCTAATGATAGTTATCCTTGATTTTTAAACTCTACTAGAACACAGAGTGTGGTTGATTGTGTGGTGATGAAATCTACATCACAAACCCCTAGGATTAATGGATAAGTGCATGGGGACCAAATCCACGTCACATTGTCCCCTAAAAAAACAAAATGGAAGGTTTTTTCAAAATTTTAATCCTATAAAGATCATTTCAAGGATGCAAGGAGGATAACATACACCATTTTATCCTTCATATGACAAAAGTAAGTAAGAAAAAATATTTATTAACCAATTAAGTGTGATAAATACAAAATATATATAAGATGGTTTTCAAAATGACAAAATATTTGATAGGTGGCCTGAAAATCAAGTGATTAGTAATTTACATTAGGAAATCTTGAGGGGAAACATGAAAGACAAGATATTAGACAAAAAACATGGCCTAAAAGACAAGATTTTAGACAAATATTTGTAAGGCAAGATGTTGGTAGTCTTAATCAAGACAAAATTTCCACTAATTTGACCCTTATAAAAATTTGAATAAGAGGTTAGCCTAATAAACTTAATAAAGATACCAAAAAAATCATTATTTTTACACTATAACCCTTTTAATGAGGGGCCATGATATGGGAGTCTGAGGGTGGCATCCCCTAGTGGGGTCAATAGCTAGTGCCCCCTTATGGGGATAAGGGGGTAGTTTCCCTTATGGGGTTAAGGGGTAGTGCCCATTGTGGGGCTTGGGGGTAGTATATGATCCTTAAAAACAAAATAATAAGAGACAAATTTTTAATAAAAATAAAGATATAAATCACTAATATATTAATCAAAACTATATATACACAGTCAATGTTATGCAAATCACTTACAAAGACTCAAAATTGTAGACGTAAATAAGGGATTTTGAAAATAGTCAATAAAATGCTATGATTTCCATGTGGTTAGACCTATTCATAATTATTAATAACATTTTCAAAACTATAACTAAAATTCAAAAGTGTAGATGGCTAAGTAGAAATATTTCAAAATGGTTAGGTAGACTACTAGTGGTTAGCGTAAAACTGTGACTGTCATAGGCAAAATCATTACTTAAAATCAAATTTGTGACTACCTAGAATGGATTTTGAAACTATGCAAAAATATATATATTTATTAATTTTGTAGAGACTAAATGTAATTTTTTAGGTTATGATTTTATCATAATAAGGTATTTACAATAATTTTTAATACTAAAACAAGACTAAATTAAGGTTATTTCAAAATCGTAACTAGGGTAGTTGTAGTTTTGCTCAATAGTATCTATATTATTATTAACCGTGAAAAAATAGAAGTTAGAAATGGAGAGAAAAATATCTACAAATAGTTAATGATATTTATAAATAAAAATTAAGAATATTATAGATTAAAAACCTTTAAAAAATTACTATTACTCAAAATCATGACTAAATATGTCAAAATTGCCAATAGATGTCAAAATCACTACATATTCAAAATCATGACCACAAAATAAAAATTGAAATTGTATATTCAAAATCATAGATAGAAATCAAAATCATAGATTAATAGAAGATATTTTTAGTAACAAGTCTAAAACAACTAAGTTACCCTAATGGCTAGTGGTTAGGTTGGTGGTTTATGTCAAAATTACCACTATCATCCTCAAAACTACAAATGCAAAATCATTTTTTGTAGAGCAAAATTGCCTTTCACCTAGAGGATGATATTTTTGAAAATTTGAGCACTAAATTTATCCTAATTTTTTCCTATAATCTTCAAAATCACACTTCACACAAAACATTAACATAAGGGAGGGCTCCCACTATGGTTGCCAAATGTGAGATGATAAATTTGAGCAGTTGAATTTGATTATATGTAAATTATATCAAAGTCACCCAAATTAATAATCTACTTCATAAATTTAGAGACATTATACTATAATGCAAACACAACAAACATCTATAATAACATTATAAAATCTAAAGCTAAATGCTCTAAATAAGATCAAAACAAGATAAATCCTAAATTATTATATATATATATATATATATATATATATATGTATATATATATATATATATGTATATATATATATATATATATATATATATATATATATATATATATGTATGTATGTATGTATGTATATAATGGATTGCTTACAAATAGACTCCAAATATCAGAATGATGTTAGCTTGCTCAAAAGACTTCGATAGAATGAATTCATGGATTAATTGATAGCTTGACTAAAATATTAATGGATAGTGTAACATGGATTTGTTGCACATTCAACTCATTGTTTGGAATGGAGGGAGTCATGGATTTAAATAAGCCATGGAGGGAGATTTTTATGGAATTTTAAAATTCCATGGAATTATTTAGAGAGAGAACTCTCTAGATAAAGACAAGGATGGTGGAGAGTTATAGACTCCATTAGGTAATATAATGATGATTAGGGGGAGGTTAGATTAGTTTAGAAGGATTAGGTGAGGAATAAGGGGGTAGGATTATAGGAAATCCTAAGAGTAGGTAGGTAGGTGGGCTATGGAAATTTTAAATTCTCAAATATTAGACAAGTGGGATTAGTTAATAGATAATGAAGAATTAGGTGAACTAATTAGGTTATAGGATGTTATAAGGTTATTATGTGACATGAATAATGAAGATGGGATATTATACTAAATGGATATATGGGAATAAATAAGATGAATTAGATGAAATAAGGCAATATTAGTGATTATTAGAAAAAGTTTGTGATAGAGGGAAGAAAAAAATTTAGATGCATACACCAACCCTCATTTATAGAGGGTATTTGAGGTTATCTCAACACTATGTGCCTACTAACCCATTTTCTATCAAGGTCACAATGAAGATGATGAACTAGGGTTTTATAAATTCATGATGAATGATAGTCCATGACCTAGATCTGAATGAACCAAAGTAAAATTGAAGACAAAATTAGAATCATCTAAGTGCTTTCATCTTTTTTCAGTAGGTATTCCATATAGGACACTTGTGTCGAACCTAGATAGTAGCATTGAAACAATCATCCTAGGCTGATGTTAGTGTTGGTGACTCTAGAAGTGTCTAATATATAATCTGATGACTATTTTAGAATCATGTTCTAGTCAAATTTCTATATGTTCTAGATCCATCACTATGTTAGCATTAAAACTAGCAAAGTGTACTAAAAACCATTTAAGTATATTAATTCTTTGTCATTTCCATAGATAGATTAGTTTTAATTTCTATATTTAGCCTATTCTCAACATAAGAAATTTAGTGTATGTTTATATCTAAGTTAAACACCCAATTGGCCTGCTGTGGATATGATTATCACCTTTATACATTGTTATTTCTATATACACCATTTAAAATTGATCTAGGGATAAATACAAACACTTATATTAATTTTAGATTTAAATAACATCATCTGAAGTGCTTGTACATGGTCCTTGATTAACCCATAAATTTTACAATCACCTAAGTTATACCTCTAAGAACTCATGTATGAAATCTCAAAATGTGATTACCATTATGTAGCTAAATATAACCAATGCATTATTCAATCCAAAATGGAATAAATTTATACATAAAGGATCCCCATTATATAAAAAATCTAGTTTTCAATCAGTCTTCTAGCAATATCCTAACTTGATGGTATTCTAAGAATCCATCAGTGAAGGAATATATTTCTGTACCCACAAACACTTTTTAATATCTCTTTAGTGAATGGTGTTGGGAATGGGTCATGTATACAAGATTTATTTAATTCCCTATATTCAATGAATATAAATCTCAATTATTTTCTTGCTATGTATGACTATGGGGACTTATCCATTCAGTGTCTTATATAGGTGTTATAATACCACTAGCTATCATTTTGTCTAACTCAACCTTAATCTTTGCCTTTAGTTGGTATGGTCATTTTTGTAGTGGTTTGATGTATTATTTCAATATAATCTTCAATCTGTCTATTATGCATCAAATTTTCACCCTTTGGAAAGTGGTTCAAGCCTTATAAATTTAATTTAACATGAAATCATGTCAAGGGTTATGGGAACCCTATTGGAGAGGTGAATCTCTTAGGCTCAAACACTACTCTAACACTTAATAGGAAAAGGGAGATAAACCTACTCTAATGGATGTGATGCATCAAATATTAAATTATCACTACCAACTAACTACAATTGCATTTCAAATAGGAGACTAACCTCCACATGATACTAATATAAATCTGCCTCTTTACATCAATATTTCTCATGGAGGTTTGTGAAGCAAGATCAAGCTAGGAGGATTATTCAAGAGGTCATGACATGAAACTAGTGAAAATAAAACAAAATAAACCCATACACACTCTATTTGAACACTTCAAGAGACTCAAAAAAATAATTTTGAACTAAATATGAATGCTAAACAAGGAAAACATGCCAAGGAAGTAAATCTATCACTTAGTAAGATAACCTAGTCAAACATGTACATTGAAACCAATCCATTAAGAAGTAAAAAATAGGTTATTATTTATTTATGAAAGGATATAAATGGTCATGGATTCACCATACCCAGGTGGAGGATACCAACTTAGCCAATTCAGGATCAATATATAACACAAGTGAGAGAGAAGAAGAGAAGGGCATAGGAGAGAAAGAGAGAGGGTGATAAATGTCTCATGAGTTACAAACAAGAGAGGAGTTATGAAACTCACTCAAAATGTTATAAATTCCATGTGTATCTCCTATGAATATGTTCCCTTGTTCTAAGTGGCATAGGAGTTATAATGCTTGCTTGATACCTTGACTAGCTCTCCAAAATTTCCCTTTACTTTGGCTTGTTGAATGAAAAGAGGCCTTATTGATGGTCAAATCATGTTGAGTTACACCTTTTATCTGATCTTAACACCTCTTAATTGATCTCTTTAGGTTCTTTTTGAAACATCACTTCCTTCTCTTGTTAGGTGTCTAGAAGACTCTTCATCTCCTTAGACCAATCTTGCATACAAGTGTGAAAAATTCAATTCATCTTTTGAATCTTGTAATATCTTCATGGAAGGACTATTCAACTCATACTAGACCTGAAAAATTCCATTTATAAGTCTTATACTATCACAAAGAACTCATTATACACCAAAATCTCTAAATTGGCTTAATTCCTTATAGCCCTAAAATCATTTAAAACTCCTTGTGTAGAGATTTGTATGGATGTTACTAATAATATAAATGCATATTATAAGACTCAGTATGACTTTATATCATGTCAAATTTCATGTCCTAAAGTGAGTGAAATTTTATTTTTTTGTTGCTTCTCTCTCCTAACTAGGTCTCAATTAGGCTTCCTTATCTAGAGACTAAAATTTGACTCTATAGGCTACCCACACATGCCAAACCTAAAATAAATGTGTGATTCAATTATATGAACTCTTGTAGATTATCCATGTTAATTTTTAAGTTTTAACACCTTGTACAGACCTCTCAAGTACCCTAAAATAGTCCTTTTTGGCTTATTTTGTATAGTTCCCTACTTTCAAGTATAAAACAATGTCATGGAGTGATTATAAGTATATTTTTAGATATGATTTAGGTTATTTAATAGGTCATGTAAATCATTTATAGGAATATAAATCCACCCTCTCTCATTAGGTCAGATTTGGTCTTTTAGGCAACCTGAAAGTTCTTCAAGGTATTAACAATGGTTCATATAGCTTAATGCATTAATAAACCAACCAATTCAATAATTACAAGTATACAAGGTTGAATAAATATCCTTAGGGCCCCAAGGTCTGATGTAACATTTTAGGACTATACTGAGGAAAATAAGATGGCTTCTTGGGTTGCTAGTAGACATTCTATGATGTCTAAGAAGGATCAAAGCCTGTGGGTACATATTCTAAGTTCAAATTTGAGTTACCATTGACCTCAATAGGCTCATGACATCCAAATTTAATATCTCCCATGATTCTATTATCACATTCCTTCTTTAATCCCTCTATACACACCACTAGTTGATACATGGGGTTCTTAAGCCATCTTACATAAAATACCCTAACTAATTGTATTGAACTATTTTATTCATTGTTAGAGGTTTAAAGGTTTCATCTAATGTTTTTTTAGAGTCCCTAAACTTATCCATTCAACTCTAAGTGACTAATTTTCATCTAGCTTCCCAAATAGGCATGCGTATGCAATTAGGCCTAGATAGGGCTATAAACATTTATTTCAATTATTACTTGAGTTTGAGGTCTCTGATGGAACTATGTTATCACCATTCAGTCATATTCAACTATATTTCTATCCCTTAGTCTTCCTATAAACCCTTAAATCTCTCAAATAATAAATACTTCTCATGAGGCAATAGGCCTATTTTTTGCTTGGATGAGTAGGGTTTATGGCTTAATTTTGACTAATCTCATTGGTCATACCTTATTTTGCTCTTCATTTAACATATTCACTATATTTATGTTTCCCAAAACTCACATATTCTTGATTTTAGACTCTCCCTTTTCTATAGGTTAGAAAACTAACTTTTTTACCCTAACAAACCTGTAGGTTTATATTAGAAGGTTTGAGTGCATTTAAGGGCTTGTAAGACCTCCATTACAACTTAGTAAACACCTCCGTGAATTTTTTCTATTATTGAGAGTCTCAAAATTTCTACATTTTCAATTTTAAAACACCATAACTTCATCACACACAATACTTGTCTCACTCTTAAATTATCGTTGATGCAGGTATCATTTTTGAGAGATTTGACTATGTTTTAGGGTCAAAAAGTTGTTACAAGGCATTTGAAGATGAATACCACCCTATTGAGGGTTTCCAATTATTTTTAATTTCTCTAAATCTTATATCTTTTCCAAGCATACTTTTACTCTAGGTTGCCATGTTTTTGGTGGTTGTAGGTGTCAATCTGAAAAGGGATCAAGCATTGAAACTTGAGAGAAAATATTAAACTTTGTCATGGTAGTTAAAAAATAGTCAATCTCATTTAGACCCATTTCTCATTCTCTTCATAGGGTTCCTTATCCATTTCAAGATATTTTTAGACCCCTACCTTCCTATTTTTGTACGCAGGCCTATGTGTATGTATAAAGACCACTGACTCTATCTCCTTAACCATTTATGCACTTGAAAATGGTTTAAGTGTCTTCAATGACTTGTATTATATCTTATGATTATATATATTGAAGTTAGGTTTATTAATTTTATTTATTCTTATTTGGAATATTGTGTCGAAAATGAGGACCTATAGGTCTAGGTAGACTTATAGGTTTGGATTTGATATAAGATACATTTATAAGCTTTGTTTTGACCTTAAAAAACTTTAAAGTAAATCTACACCAATTTTTTATGAAGTATATGTGAGATATGTCCTCTAAATTCTCTTGAACAATGTAAAAAAGAACTTTTACAGACATTCTTATGTAGCAGTCTTCACATAGTCATCAAATAAAGCTTACCATGAAGTACCTAAAGGGGTGACATTAGGACTAGTATGGAGAGTAGTGGTATTTTAGATAACGATAATGATGAAAAAATGATATAAAACCTTATACATCACCTCAGGCCTTGAAAGTCCTAGAACAAACAAAAACTATGATAGTCACTCTGTAAATTATGTAAGAGAGTAGATTTATTTACCAACAGACCTCCCACATGTGCAAAATTGGTGGATGAACATGTAATATGGTTTTACATACCTCTGATAAACTTTTCCAATTATTCTCATGTAACCAACAAGCTCGCATTCGCATTGGTATTGCACAAAACTCAGCCTGTGGGGATGTAAGCCTAAAAAATGTAGTCTATTTCCTTAGAAAAATTTCATAAATATAAGGATATTAATCCAACAACCAATACCACAAATTGGAATACCAAAGGGGTCCCCAAATTTTTCCAAAATATTATCCTCTAAATATACCTATACAGCTTGTACCATGCATCTAAAAACAACCTTCATGAGCTTGTGAAGGGAGTGATGGAGGAGAGAGAGAGAGTTTATTGTATCCATTGGACCTAAAAACTGATTCAAGGTTGTGATATCACCTATATAATATGAAGATAAACTTATAAAATGTTTTTAGTTGTAATTGATCTCAATAAGTTTGTATAAGTCTCTTAACTCCTCTCTTAAGCATTGAATTTCAAGATTTTGACATTTTTATGACTTGATGACATGTGTGGTAGTTATGTAACTTCTCAAAGGTATTTATAAGGCATTTTTTTATGGTTTTATCATGTAACTTTAACATACATTGGAATTAGTCAAAAACTTCTTTTTCCTTCATTAAACACTACCTTAAAGCATATAAATGAACCTTAAACACTCCAACACATCATGACATGTTATGAAAAATTGATTAAGACATAAAATGACTTTGATAAACTCATATAAACCTATGAAACCCCTCGACCAAGTTTCAATAATTCATGACATGACTAAACCACTATATGACCAAAGAAAGACATTACCTTAATTTATCCAAACTTACCTTAAACAATGATATTAAGGTTTTATGAAGACTTTTAGGTACCATATAAGGCATTAAAATAACAAATAAGAGTTTTTAAAACACTATGAAAGTTTTTGTTTAGAGGAAGTTGACCGATTTTGACTTGGGGTCAATATTTGGTCAATAATTTAGTGATTCATAGGGGTAGCATGCCTACAATGCTAATAGACTAGTAGTCTTATCCTTCCATTGAGAAACAAAGTCATTTTCACTTAGTTTTAGACCTGACCAGACCTTAATCAGGACACAACAAACTAATTTGACCTTCAAAAAACACCAAATAAAGACAACACACACAAATTAAAGCAACGAGACTCAACATTTGCTATCAAGCATTTAAGGAACATGACAAAAAACATAAGCAAACTAACTATATAAAAATAACCTAAAAATAACTTCTTCCTCCTAGATTAAAGGGGAAACTTATATAATTTATTTCTTTATGAGATGCCAAATGACGTGAGGCAAGCTACCTCTTAAACTTTGGTTTGGTTGTTGTCATCTTCTTCTTCTTGATTTCCAACCTTCTTGGCATGTTCTCAAATGAAATAATGAAAGTTGTAAACCAATCAACTATGAAGGTGAATTCATCTTGTGTTTCAACAACCTTCTCATGACCTCACTTTATATTTGTGTTTATATAAAACATGGCCATCTCTTTGTCTATAGGCATAACTTCAAACATAGTATCTTGGAGATTGTTTCCTTACCCTTCAAGAATTAAGGCAGCCTCTAGAACATTCCCAATCTATCCAATATAAAGTATAGATCCTTGAAGAGTCTCAAATTCACATAGATATCATTCCACATATCATCTTGGTATATGGAGTTAGCAACAACTTTAGTCTCTATTGGTTTTTTAAATTCAATCTAGTTATCATAGATTATTTCAGCATGTATTTGAAACTCTTGGTGGCGTTCTTCAAGACATTTTTGCTCAATAAGAACCTTACATTCCTAATCAACAATCTCATTTTACTCACTTAGAGGTGATAACTTCTCAATATTTTCATACTCCTTGAACATATGCAAATAGATATACCACATGTTCTTCACATCATTTTGAATCTACTCACTAGAATCAACAAACTCAGTTAATATGATATTCCCCTCAAAACCCTTCTCTTCTATGTCTTGATCAAACTCTTGATTGGCCAAGGTAGAAATCTTGGCACTCTTTTCATGAACAACTACATCTCTTTCTTCACCTGATTTGTGTTTGTCTTCACTAAGGGCAATACCAATATTAAATTCGTCATCATAGATAATTGAGTCATCTTCTTCAACGAAAACTATATATTGATCCTCTTCACTTAACTTCCATAGGAAATCTTCCTCATCAAGAAGGGATGTGGTGGTAAGGTGATGGGAAAGTTCATGAGTTGGAGAGGGAGTATGAGGCATGATGGATGGGTCATGAATGGGTTTGGGAATGGAGGTTTCTTGAAATAACTCTTAGAGAGATAACAAGTTGGGTTAGGAAATGGAATAGACACATTATTCAAAAATCACCTCATATTTCTCATGGAATTATTAAGTTTATTCAACAGTTACAACTTCATCTTCAACCTTCTCAATTAGAGTCTCATTCTTGTTTTTAATACACTCTTGGATAGGCTTCTAAGATAGAAAAGATATATGTTCTTGGGGAGAGGATAATGGGTCTTGATTAGGCACAAATATTTCTTTGTATTTAACCTCTTTATTTTTTCTCTCTTCAATTCCTTTCATCTTCAAGTCAAACTCTTTGATTTGCCTATTTATACTCTCTTGGAATAGATTCTATTAAAGGTGGCTAGTGACTTCATGGAGATAAGGGACACAAAAGGGCTGGTATGAGGTACAAAAGGAGTTTTGAGGAGGGATGAGAGATATTTTCATAGGCTTAGGTTCTTATGTAACTTCAACTCCCTAATCTATAATTATTATGTATTGCCCACTCCATGACTTCACCACTTGATTCTAGCTTAGAATCTTGAAGGAATTCTTAGGGGGTTATTGAGAAAGAGAAGTAAAATCTTGGCTTGAATCAATATGTTGTTCTAAAATAATCTCTTTCTCCTTTTGAATGCTCTCTTGGATTGAATTATAACAAGGGAAGGTTTGAAGAACACATGAAGGACTTGGAGTACTTGGAAGCTCACTTGGAGAGGTTTATTGGGGAAGAATGGGTGGCATATATGAGAGATGAGATGGAGTGTAAGAAGACACATAAGGCTGATGGAATTGGACCTATTATCCTTCATGAATTCTTAGGATATCTTCTATTTTTTTAATGAGATTGCTTACATCCAACATTTAACTTGAGAGGCTTTGCCAATTTTCTCTCTCAATAGGTGTTTCGCTAAAAAATAATCTCTATCTTCTAGGAAGAAAGTTGTAAATATTAAAACAAGGGTGAGGTTAGTATAACTTAGATATGTTTCATGTGCATGAATCCAAATGATTGTGGATACTACTCTTTGTCTACGTAGGATGACATGTAGATAAGAAAGCACTAAAAGATAATTGTTGATAAGTGAGATAGTAGGGTATATTGCCTAGCAAGATAGATCCAAGAAGCAAAAGCTTCCTTAGAGGCTACCAATCCACACTTTCAAAACACGTAAGTTTGGATATGTTAAAAATAGGTGCTTGCATGAAATAATAGAAATTACTAAAATAAAATATAAGAAATGCTAGAAAATAAAGAAGTGATATTTTGAATAAAATAACAATAAATAATTTAATACTAATGCTAAATTACTCAAACTTTATTCAAAAACTAAGTTGATCCTCTATGATAAAATAGAAACTAAAAAAATAGAATTTGGGTGCAAGAAGATAGGTTAAATCAACTTTCTATTACAAAATAACACATAGTGACCATCGGTAGTCTAGGTATGATCATCATTCATTGTGTGATTATTGGTAGTTATCAACCATTATTGGTTAATAAAATCCATCAACAGTTAGGTAAGACCATCAACAATTACAATGGGTCTATTTTGGGAAAATAAATCTATTGAGGAGAGCTATAGAGAGGTTCTAGGTATTATGTCTAGGTTAAATGTTGGTCATGATGTAGGAAATGATACTTAGAGGTAATAGTTTATGGATTGGATTATTTGGGTGAGTAAAATAGGTTGTGGGTGGTTTTAGATAGGAGGTGAAGTGTCTAGAGTTGTAGAAATCCAACATAGAAAAGGTGAGGTGAAAGAGGAATAAATGGGAAAGACATAAATAATGAATTAAAATAGAGCTACTTACTGAATCTTGATGAGAAACACATATACTTAACTTTTGAATTCATCTGGGAGTCAAAACCTCTTTCACTTGCCTAATTGATCTAAACCTGATGATGATTGATCCTTTCAACCTTCTCTTCCTCTCTTAATATAAAGGAAATTGAGGTTCCAAATAGAGGGCTTAACAAATGGTCCATCACATAGTCTAATCATGCATTGATCATGTGAATAGCTAGCTAAATTTAGACAGCTAGTAATCAATGAGTGAATTATAGTTAAATTATAGTCACCTCCTTTGATCATGTAAGAATTCAAGTAACCATCAATTATCAGGTCAATTGTTGGTGATTGAGGGTCAACTATTGATGATTGGGGAAACATATTCAAAATAGCTAATATTAGTCATTTTCACTCATGTTTAGTAGTTTAGGAGTTAATAAATGGTCCAAGGTAATAAAATGGCATCATGGGGTGATTTAACGACTAGAAATGCATTGTGTGGTTTTTGAGTGTCTACATTTTTCCCCTTTTGTTGTGTAGTTTGTGTTAGAAATATGTAAAACAAAAAAATAGAGAAGTTAGTAAAAGGTTAAATGCCCTGAGTATGGGAGGAGGTGTTCCCCCTCAAACTAAGATTTGATGAGGGGAAATAGTGTTGGGTTTAGTTTTTATAAGTGGATCCATAGGTCACAAGGTGGGTGAAAAGGCTGGTTGGGTGGTCATGTAAATGTGAACAAGTGCAACGAATGTGACTAACTATGATATAATAGATTATGCATAGACTAGGTTTCCATGTTTTACGTTGGTATTAAAATAAGGTTGGACTAGAAGGATAGGTGATAAGGTAACCAAGCCACAATGTTAGGCATAGTTGATATGGGTTATTCTTATAAACTCAAGTCTCCTAGGCAAGGTTGATGTATTTGTAAGTATCTAAGGTGGGATGTGATCTTGAGAATACAAAATAGTCAGAGGTATTAGGATCATAAATGTCATGCTTCAAGACACCTAAATGGTTGGTGCACATAAGTATCACTAGTTTGTCAGGCATGGAAAGGTAATCAATGCCATCAAAGTGACTAATGCAAAGTTATTGCAAAAAAGTGTGAAAGGTGAGCCATAATGACCAAGGTGAGGTGATTTGGTTGGTTGGTTGGTGGAGAATGAGGTTAGCTTGGATTTCTGCATGTTTGGGTTGGGTTTCAATTGGTTGCTCAATTTTGTACACCATATGGAGTGATAAAAAGGTTGACTCATTTATGTTTTAAAAGGGTGCAAAGTTAATTTATGGGGTCAAAAAATCCTATAGGGGTTGACCATCGATGGTTATGATCAATCATCAATGGTCAATAATGACTATTAGTGGTCAGACATAAGCCCTAAAAGGGAAATCATTAAAGGTCACTATGAGCCTTCATATGCTCATTTACCAAAGGTGACTTGTAGCATTTATCTTTATCCTTGGTGAAAATGACAAAGAGTTTACTATTTGAGTTTCATGATTTCTAATTCAAGGTGGGTTTGATCGAGGTTAGACTGGTGATTTAGAGTGTTGATCAAGGTAGGTCAGAGTAGAAGAGAGACAATAAAGATGTAACAAATTAGAGGTAAAGCATGGGGCTGAATGATGGTGGTGGTTTTAAGAGCTCCACCATGATGGTGGTCATGAAATGAGGTATGTGATGTAATTGAATTTATTGGTTTTTGATTTAATTTATTGTTGTTTGGGGTACGAGCTCATTGAAAATGGTGGTTTTGATTTTTGTTGACTAGGTTATGGAGAAATGGGTATAATCTACAAACATTGTTATCAAAAATGATGGGGGCATAGAATTAGATAGTGTATAGGTAAGGGGTGAGGTGTTTGGTGGAGTTTTGAGGGAGTTTAGGTGGGAACTAGGTTTTCTAGGTTAGCAATGGTCACTATTAACCATTGCTAGTCAATAAGAGACCATCAAATGATTGATGTGAGAACCATCGATGGTCCACACTTGAACCATCAATATTTGATGGTTGATCTATGATGGTTCCACAAGGAACCATCATCAATTGACACTTGACCATTGATGGTCATTATACTTTTTGAATTGTTGGGTAGATATAAAAATGGGTTAAGGGTTAAGTAGGTATAATGATGGGTGAAAGGTAGGGGTAGTGTAAAAATAGGTACAAAAAGATAGGTTTAGTGGAAGATGGTGTGTAGGTAGGATTATGTAAATGTTGGTTAAATAATATAAGGTAAGGCATGGCTACATAGGGTAAAAATGCATAGTTTACATGTGAAGGGTAAAGTAAATTAAGGTATATATGTGTAACTCTATAGGTGAGGGAGCAATTATAAATGTGGGATTGAGTGCCTAAAATCTTAGATGAGGTACATCATGTGATGATAGAGCAAGAGTGGGATCATATGACTATAGTTGGCCTAAGAGGCATTAGATATTACTAGTATGTACCTAGACATGCAACTATATTAGTAAACCTCATCAAGAGATGGGACCTAAATATCAACCCTTTTCCTAATATCAAATAGAGAGATTACCATCCTACTAGAGGGCATTCAATAAATTTTGTGATTACCATTATGGGATGATCTGATAGAGCATATCAGTGTTGATGAGCAAGATTCACACATGGATCAACTATTTGGTAAGGACTTTATGCATGTGAGGTGACATGTTGGGGGATTCCACTATCATGTACCATAAAGACCAAAGAGCAAGATGAATTAATATGATGATAATGATGATGATCATGACATGTTATGCACTTCTAGATTCTAGTAGTGGTAGATTCCTATTTTTGGTGCTAGGCATTCTTGTAGGTATGTTGATGGACCAGATAGTGTATGCTTAGGGCCCAATTCTACTAGTGTAGATATATCAAGAGATTTAGGGCTATAGGTTACATAAGAAATATGGCATCAATGTAAGATTTGTATTGCATTGTTGGGCATACAATCACATTAGGGTATTTTAACCAAGTGGATTATCATGGCATGCATGGACTCAGATGGACTTTAGAGTTGGCATCATGAGATGGAGGTATGATTATGTACTCATACCACCAAGGGGAAGAACACAGGCCTGGAGTGGTATAGAGATAGTTAGAGGCATGAGTGTATAGATATGTCATTTAGAGGCCATATATCATATTCCTAGCATGGGTGAGCTATTCTAAGTAGACCATATCATTGTAGAGATATATATGGATTTATGATAGATTGTATCATGAGGTGGAGTTGATCCCTTTTGATAGGGTGAGGAGATGGTTTAGTATAGTTTAGGATATCCCTAGTGCTTTCCCAAAGTATAGGATGGAGGATGTAGAGTTTACCCTACCTACTGTAGATTCAGATGATGATTATATCAGTCATAAGTTACTACCAATAAGGGTAGGCATCGATAATATGGGTGTCAATAAGGACTGCATAGTATGGTTCTAGACACACTATGATGTAGTAGTGTTTAGAGTACATAATAGATAGGCTTGGAAATAAACCATAGATGTTGATATGAAGGATGGAGGCAAGGATTAGATAGATTTGGATGCTCCTAATAGGTAGGCACTTATCATAGAGAGATATTACGTCAAGGTAGCACTAGAAACAACATAAGAAACTCTAGTAGTAGTGACCCTATAGAGAGATATGACTCAAGGCTAGGTGGCCGATCTTACATAAGAGAGGGATTAGGCTAGAGCCTAGCTAGCCTTGGTTACATAGGAGTGAGCTTCAATTAGACAAGTAGGAGGGTGGGCACCAGCACTTATAAGACCATTAAGGACCATTTTTATAGAGAGGTATGTGGCCATAGTCAAGGAGCTTGGATATCATTAGGCATTGGTCTTTAGATAACTTCTAGATGATCCTTGATATGTTGAGTACATGGCATTAGTTACTATGGGAGTTAGTAGTGCAACACCTGGTCAATGGGTGATAGGTAGGCATTATAGATTAGTAGTATACCTTCACCTTAGATTCTTATGAGATGTAGTATATGATTTTGATACCAGCCTATGAGCTGATGCAACAAAATGTATATTCCTTTTTGAGAGATATGAAAATAATGTTATATGTATGATTATTTAAGATTTATGAATGCATGATATGATTATGATTTTATGGATCTGGTTTAGGGTTTATGGTTATGGGTTATTATTTGTGATGTTATACATTTTTATGATGTGATTAATATTTTATGGATGTGGCTTATGGTTATGGTTATTGCTTGATTTAATTTATGATGTTATGATGTTTTTTATGATAGGATTATGATGTTGTGATGTGATTATGATTTTATGGATGCTGCTTATTGTTATGGATAATTTATTTTATGTTCATGATGTTGCTTATGATGGTTTTGGATATGATGATGATGTTATGATTAGCATTTCTCTTGTTAGTAGATACATGCTTAATTAGATGTGATAAATATGGATGTTTGAAATTAATGAATCTATGTTCTCTGTTATCTAGATAGATAGGCAATGGATAACATATGTGATGATTCATTATTTCATAAATGGTTATAAATTTGATAAATGAGATGTGATTGGTTTCTTAGAGAGATGAGATGATTTTTATATATCATATGGTTAATTTATTAAAATGTTTTTAAGGTAAAAATAGTTAAACAAAAAAGGTATAAGTAAATCACTAAACATAATTTTTTTATGTAAATGTTGTTTAATGAATTGCATTGAATTAGATGAAGGCTGATTAATCTTAAAAACACATAGATTAAGTTTGGATAGCAAAATCATATGTGGGAAAAAACAAGAAAAGATAAAATAATGAAAAGATGAAGTCTTAAGGAATGTAGCAACAAGTATGTATGAGAAATAAGGAGACATAATGATATTTCATTTGTGAAGAAAAAGACAAAAGGAATCTATATCATCTTATAAACATAAGCCCTTCACACACTTTACATCATCATTCTTTGGTCGGTTAAAAAATTTCTTGATCACATAGTGTCAAGTAAGCTCAAAATCCCTTATTTTATAAAGGGTATAAATAGGATATGGATGATAAAGTAACCTTCATGTGAGGTTATATTTTCCTCTTCTATAGGTTTCCAAAGAGTCAATATGAATAAATCTATCATAGATGGTGTAGACTGATCGATGTGGGAAGTCTACTCATGAAATTTGATTATATAGTCCAAATAATGGGTCTCTTTTGATATTTTATGATTACTCTAGGAAATTGATCGATGTGAGAAGCTTCCAAGAAATTTATTATTTTTGAAAAATGTGTTTACTTAGCCATCCTTCAAGGGAGTGGTCTAAGATTTTTGAGACTTATTTTAGGCTTTGGGATAGTTGTCCTTTAAGGTAGCAGTCTACCTTACATTGAGTAATTTTGATGTGTTTTGGCATTTGTCCTTCAAGGGAGTAGTCTACTAATACTAGAGATGACCCATAAGATAGATGGTTGTTAATGTTTTTTCTTTTGATGACATAGACTTACAGGTATAGGCTGAAATGCTTACCTTTATGAAGGCAAAACTAAAGCACAAGAAGGTTAAAATAGTGGGTGAGAGGATTCATTGAGGGACAACAACCAAGGAATTCCATCCTATTAAGGGCAAACAATATCCATGAGAATCATGCCATAGGTAGATCCTTGGTACCCATATTTAGGATTAAGGCTATAAATATGATGGAAAATCACATGATTCTATGTTTTAATCAATAGTCCTCAAAGTGAGAGAGTGAAAGGGAAATCTCATAAAATAAGGCACAAGCTTAAGTTAGACAGAAGGTGAGTTTAATCTTATTTAATAAAATAAAGGATGTAGATCCAAAGCATTGAAAGGATCAGGTTTTAGTTTCCCTTCAATAGAGGATAAATGGTAAGCTCTTAATCCATACTTATGCATTATGATATAAGTCCCAAGTCAATTAAAATAAAACTTTCCCTTCTTGTTTTTCTCCATATTGTTACATATTGATTTTACTTTAGGATGAGGTCTCTGATATTAAATTCTCATTCTCTTAGGTGTTTTTTATAGGTGAATTTGATGCATTCTTGATATAAACAAATATGGCTAAGTGCAGCCAAATGATGCTTATCAAGTAGCTCAAGTTGTTCTAAATGTTCTTGATGATAATTGCCTTCAAAATTGATATCCTATAGGGATATGCAAAGAGAGGGAATTTGGAATTCGAGAGGAAAGACAAACATTGATATAAATATAAGAGTGAAAGGTGTAGTACTCATATGGGTTGAAATGCTAGTATGATATGCCCATAATGTGAAAGGAATG
Organism: Torreya grandis; assembly: GCA_037957365.1. Classification (NCBI taxonomy): domain Eukaryota; kingdom Viridiplantae; phylum Streptophyta; class Pinopsida; order Cupressales; family Taxaceae; genus Torreya; species Torreya grandis. The sequence continues at coordinate 797,400 of JARHVA010000909.1, read as the reverse complement.
TGTAAATGCTAATCTTGACTAGATGCATTAACCATTTTAGTTAGCATTTTGTTAAGGGTTTTGTTAGAGGATTCTACTTGTCTATTAGTTTATGGACAATAGGGTGAGGATAAAGTTAACTTAATTCCAAATGTGTCATAAAGGCCTTGGACTTTTTGATTCTTAAAATATTTACCATTATCAATGATTATCTTATGAGGAACATTGAATCGAAAGATAATGTGATGGTTGATAAAATAGATAATCTTTTCAGCTTTGGCTTAGATGAGAGGAACAAATTTGACCCATTTGGTGAAATATTCTATCATAGTGATGATAGAATTATGTCACTATAAAGAGTGGGGATTAATTTCACCAATAAAGTCTAGTCCCCATTGTGAGAAGGGCCAAAAATCCTTGGATACATAGAGGCTATGACTAGGTACATGAGTAAATTGGTGTGTTGTTAACATTTAACACACTTCTTCACATAATCATAATAGTCTTGGTTAAGGTAAGGCTAATAATATCCAAGGTGAAAGATATATTTAATGATAACTAGGCCACTAAAGTGTCCCCCACAAATTCCATCATGCATTTCCTTGATAGCATGAGAGATCTCATGTCTATGTAGGTAGTAAAGAAGGACACCATCAAATCTACACTTTTAAAGAATTCCCCATAGTATGGTATTATGAGAGGTACTCTGAATAAATGATCATCAAATATTCCTATAAATATTAGAGGGAATGATGCCTAGGTTGAGATAGTCAAATATCTATTTATACAAAAGGTCAGGTTGGGTCTCCTCCATACTAAAGATGGGAAGAAGGTTTTAGTCAGTGTAATAAGGCTCTGTAAGATGATGGATAGTGATAAAAAGCTTAGATTTAGAATATGTGGATGGGATCTAGGAAGCAAGGGAAGCCATTGTATTGGTGAACTTGTTTGTAGATTATGGAATGATTTGGATGAGGTAATGCTCAAATGATGCCAAGAGTACATCGACTAGCTATTTATATTATTATAGGACATCATTTTTACATTGGTAGGAGCCATTGATTTGATTGACCATGAGTTGGGAGTCACCAAAGACACTGATCATCTTGACTACCAAAGCTAAAGTAGTTTGGAGACATATCACTAGGGCTTTGTACTCAACCATGTTATTTTTACAATCAAAATAGATCTTGAAAGATAAAAGAAGGGTGTTTCCTAATTTTTCTTGATTTTTTTGTAAAAGGAGAAGTGAAAAAACAAGAGATAAAGGGTATGAACTTGGTAAACATTGCACTCTTTGATGACCAGATGAAGTGAAAACTCCTTCTTTGGCTAGGGAAGAATGACCTAAAAATCACATTTTCCAAAAATAAATTAGTAAAAGGATGAATGGGCTGCCTAGTGAAACACTAGTCCCAAGAAAGGAAGATGATTTCTTAAATGGATATTAGCACTTGGTTTACATTCAATTTTATAAGTAAACAAGGAATTACGAATGATATATATATGAAAATGATAGTTATCAACAATATCTTATTCTATAACAAGATTAATGTGATCAAAGTAATCATTCTGATATTCTATAGCTATATAAATATCTTCCTAAATTACAATTATCTATTCATCCACATCTTCTTGATTAGGTAAGAAAACCATAGCACAAAGAGATAATTCAAATGCAATGTGACTTTGATCGATGAAAAATGGTTTTGGTACAATAAGAAGATCAAAAATGTTGTTAATCTTGATAAAGTCATCTACATGCAAAAGACAAACTATGGTCAAGTCTAGAGAGGTCATAACAGGGGTTGTGTGCAGGTCAAAAGGCTAAAACAAGTCTTGTGGGGTGTAAATAAGGTCAAAATAACAAACTATTATTTTAAGGTAATAGTGACCATTAGTAGTCAGGGTGATCATCGATGATTATCCTAACCAGTAATGGTTGGGTAATCGGTAGTGGTTACTATAACCATCAATGGTTATAGTAACTGACTATGATTACCTATTAAAGAATTCTTACTAGAGGATTATTTAATGGTGAAGGAGTATCTAATGGATAGAAGGTATTATGTGGGTACTAAAAGTGGGGAAGAAAACTTAGGTTGAATTATCAAGAGATAATAAATTAATGAAGAGTAGAAAATACTAAAATAAAGCAAAATACCCTTGTTATGGTGAAGAACTAATAGTTGAAGAGATTTGAGTAGTGTAACAATACTTCAGCCTTTGAAAATCATGTGGATAGAGTTTAGGATGTTGGACACTTGCACAAAGAAAACAAGAAAGCCTAGATGCACAAATTTGGGGATCCACAATTCTCCCAAGAGTCCTATATTTATAACATAAAACTGCTAAGTAAGGAGAGGGGAGCTTGAGGGAAAGTTTCTAAGTTGGGAGGGGATGAAGTTGCCTATTTTTGTT